>JAHLSL010000056.1:13762057-13835541 GCA_025920805.1 Petroica traversi
TCTATTTCTATTTCTATTTCTATTTCTATTTCTATTTCTATTTCTATGTTTATGTTCATGTTCATGTTCATGTTCATGTTCATGTTTATGTTTATGTTTGTTTATGTTTATGTTTTGTTTATGTTTATGTTTTGTTTATAAATTCTCTGCAATGAACACAATCAGCAAGAAAAGACCTCTTTTTTGTGATGAGACGCAGTCCACTGATAATTTTATAGTAATTAATCACCACCATAATATTTCTTCTTCCATGTTGCTTTGATGTAAGGAACTATAATGTTTATAGTAACTTCTAAAAGTAGCTTAAAAGTAGCTATAGTAGCTTCTAAAAGAAGCATAAAAAATGCCTGTCTTTTAATTTTGAAATTAGTAATTTACATTTGTGTGATTTATTTTCATCTGTGACAGCTTGAATAGTGTTGCAATTAATAGTCTAAAATGCTTTCCATAATAAATCTACTTGTCAGCTATTCACCATTCAGATGTAAATATTTACCACACATTCAAATGAGCTTCATTGATTGGGAGCAACTATTTATCATACACTAGTCTAGAGGCAACAAAATCATATTCAGGCTTCAGTTACTTCAAAATAGCAATTTTTAGAAGTTCACTACTGGCTTGTTAATATATATTTAATTAATTATAAAATGATAGCAAAGAAGGGCTTGAACTCTAATGTCGCTTACAAACTTCGTTCATTTATTTTAAATAAACTAAGTTTAAAAGCAGTTTTATTCTGTATGTGGCAAATTCAAATTAAAATCATATCAAAGTTTACACCTGGTATTTTCTTGTTTTACCTGATTTTGCAAAGTGATTTTGCAAATGCTCTTTTGAGCTTTTTTTGTTGCTTTATTTTTTCACTTCTCACATATTTGCTTCTCTTGTATGAACTAGTCTCTCCATCAATTTGTACTTGTCCAAGTTTGTTCTGCCTGTTTCAGCCCAGGCACAGGTGATGTGCATTTCAATGAATGAGGGGCAGCAGGCAAGGGCAGACCAAACCAAAATAATTGCCTTAATTTTCCTGACAAGTCTTTTGAGACCTAAATTCATCACGGTGTTTTAAGTGTTTGTATTAGTTACACATGAATCATTAGTTCAGTGCATCTTTGAAAGATCAGATTTTACTTTCTACCTGGTTTTTTTGGGAGGTGGGGGGGGAGTTTGCATAGAGACATGAAGAACTAAAATTCTAAGTGAATATTATTGACTCATGCTTCGTGAAGAATTCTTTTTGGCATGGGATTACAGCCTTCAGGAGAGTTACTCCACATGCATATCATGAAGAAAATTAAAATTTGCCTGTTAAATAGTCCTAGTAGAGTGAAAATTTGTTGAATGGCAACCACTTTGTCCTTTTCTATTTGCAGTGTATTAGATAACATCCCTCAATGTGCAAAAAAATCCTATATTCTCATTTCTCTGGCAGCAGCACTTGGGCCTTTCTGGAGCTCATTGTGCCATTCTGTCATGGCAAGTGTTTATCTCCTTATCTCTGCCTAAGGGGTAACTGTGTGCAGTATTGCATACATGAATTAGGACAGGAAATATTCCGTCTTGAAACCTGAATGTATAAGAGGTTTTGCTTTGAGAATCCCATGCTCCATCAGCTAATATGCACTTGTTGCATTGCCTCTTGTCCTTCTCAGATGTACCATGAAAGCGGCACTCATAACACCTCAGTCACTTAAAAGGATGGGTGACTTTCTCCTGGTTTTTACTCCAAAAGTAATCTCAAAAAGCAGTTTGGTGAAAGCATTTCCTGAGTATGGTCGCCAGTAACTTCCTTGCTCCTAGTACAAGTAAAAATAACAGAGAAAGATAAAAAAGACAGTCCTGGAAAGGGTTTTTGAAGAAGAGGCTATCTAAAATTTTGTTTAAAAACAGCAGTAGGAAAGGAGGTAGACAGGCCAAAAGTATAAAGGACAAAAAAGGGACAGAAGAGCTCTCTTTCAAAGGACTACTAAATGTAGTAGTATGAAATCTTCATTTGGGAATTCCCTGAACAACAATTTGCCATTCCTTCTTCTGGAACAGTTCAGAGGGTTTATTTTATTCTGTATTATCTCTCTTCTCTTGCCTGTCCTAAGAAAACATTGTTGTCTGCTAGACAATTTAATGGCTTTTAAATCTTGAGTCTTTTTTTTTTTTTTTTTTTTGTAAATGCAATTAAAAATGTTATAAAATAACAAACAGGAACTATTATTGGCTTGCTGGCAAACTGCTAATTACATTTTTGTCTGCCGTGGTTTGTCTTTCCTTATGGTAATCCCCAAATGAAGAACGCAAGGCCTTCCCAACTCTTTCCCAGTTTGGCTACTAATGTTGTCACCTGTCACAAGCTCCTGCCCCCTGTTCTCTGTGGGGTCTGTGGCAGCCTGATGTCACCTAACTTACCCAGCCTTAATTCTGACAACAAGCCACGTGTGACACTGAGCCCAAACCTTGGCTTGGACACCCTTTGTTCTGATGCTTTTTTGATTTTCAGTGGGCCACCACTTATCTAGCAGCAGGATTGAATAGTTTGACTAGCTAGGTCAGAAAAGTAGACAGGACTTTTCCAGAATCATGAAACACATTTACAGAGCCACAGTTTTATCCAAACTTTCCCTCGGGGAGAGCCCTGTTTCTTCACAACCCATGCATGAAAGCAGGTCAAATCCAGCAGCACGTGGTGCAGTCCAAGGCAGAGACAGGACAAGAAGGGAAGCCTCACATCAAAGGTGAGGTTTTCATGCAGCTGGACTTCCCTGACTTCTGTAAACCATTCTAGTCACACTAGAAATATTAATGCAGAAATCCTTTCCCTACCCTTGCCTCATAAAATCTCCCATTGGGTTGTAGTTTGCAGAGCCCTCATTGGGAGAATCTTGCAGAACAAGTCAGCTTTGGGGACCCAAAAGAGTGAGCAAATGAAGTAGTTTTTAAAGTAATTTGCACAAATTTGTTCGTGGCTGTATTGGTTCCTCCAAAGGGGGCAGATTAACAGGAGCAGAGCTGAGCTGAGCTGAGCTTGAACTTTTCCTTTAGATTAAGGATGGCTTCTTCACTGGATGTAGAGACAGGGTATAAAGACAGAGCTTCCCCAGAACTGCGGTGCAGCCAACACTTACTCATAGCACAGTTGAGGAGCTGCATATTCAGATCAGAAAGGCAAATTTTGTGCTTTACTCTGAGCTAGCACTGCCATTACTCACATGGACAATGGAATTCCTCTGGAGTCCAGGCTTACAGCCTTTCAATTAGAGTAACAGTGTTTGCAAGCCTACCTGGACACTTGCATGAATAAATATTTGTGTGTGAGGACATAGTGGTTACAATGGCATAGCCTTGGGCACGTTCTTGTACCACAATACCTGGTTTAAGGCTTTGTTCAGCTCTCTGCTTTTGAAAGAGCCTTTTTGTGGAGTAGTGTTTCTTTTCTGTGTTCAAGCATAGACAATCGATTTTGGCTCATGTTTTGTTAATTTTCCTTATGTCTGGACCTCTTGGAAATTTATAACAAGATGACAGATTTTTAAAGTTAATTATGGGATACAATTGAATAAATATTATTTAAATAAAGAGGAATTCTGACAGGATCTCCTTATCCCTCAGGTAGGAATTTCAGAAACCTTGGGGAAAAAAGTTTTCTTCACCAGTCTTTTCAGTTTTAGCTTTGTATATACAACTCTGCTCTTAATTGATTATAATATAAGCACCTGGGATTCTTTTCCATCACCCCAGGAAACAGATTAATCAGTTAGAGTCAAGCTGTTTGAGAGCGAGGGGTACAGGATTCAGAAGAAAAAAGGAGTAGAGAACTGAGAGGGTTTTATTAAAAGACACATTTTCTGTGCTTTTGAAGGTGCTTTCATGCATTTGCATGAATACACCAAATCTGGCTCAGGATTTGTTTGTCTTACCATGCTTTCAGAAGATTCGTTTCACTGTAGAAAGTTTCAGACCTGGATATGTCCTCCTATCCTTCACATGTCCCTGAAATGTGAGGTGAGACAAACTGTGAGCCTTTTGAACAGCCAGCTTGTCAAAGCTACCTGTCTTTATCATGAAGCCAATCCCCATCTGGGTTTGTGACACTTTGATCATCTCAGTTTAGTTTGACCTCTCCTGCACAGGACGGGCTCAGCTCAGCACCAGAAAGGCAGGGGTGGGAACAGCAGTGCCTGGAGCTCTTTCAGGTTTGTGAAAGTGGTCAGCTGGCAAAGGGTCAGGTTATTGCAAACAGTGTAAAATATTAACTCCTTGCTCTCCTGTAGGTCTGGAGAAAGTCCCTGCTGAGGGGTTCAGCTGCAGGCCATGAGCATGTGTGGCCACAGCCCAAATTGAGCGGCCCCCGTGGCTGGTGCTTCACATCCAAAGTTTGTGTAGTTCCCAGAGCTGCAGTGAATCCCTCAGATTTGGTGAGCCCTTGCCTGTTTTTCAGCCAGCCTTGATCATTAAATGGAGTTGGGCAGACAGCCCCAGAAGCACTGTATGAAATATGGGCTCACTTCCAGGATGGTTAGGGAAGGAAAATGGAAATATATTTCTATCCTCATGGAAAGGGGAAATACTTTTTTAGATCTGACTAGCCAGCATAATTTGTTTATCTCAGCACTGTTGCATGTAGTGAGGAAAGGAACACCTTAAATAACTATTACAAGTTAAGGCAAGGTAAGAAGATACTGACCCCAGCCTCTTTAGACCTTTAGAGATTGCTACCTTATAACAAAATGTAGAAAAAGTCCTGAAGAGTTATTTTCTCTGTTATATGTTCTATCTAGGCAGAAGTTTGCCTAGGAATATTGAACACTTGGTGCTTCTCTGCATGTTGGTAAAGCTGCTCTTTTATTTTGAGGGCACAGTGTTTTTTGTCTGGTCCCTCTTTGCTGGAGGGCCTGTATTTCAGTGTAGGTTTTGTGCATCAGAGTTCAGATATTCTATCAGCTTTTCTGATGGAATTGCTAGATAACTAACAAGATATGCTGTGACACATTTTTCTTGGAAAGAACGAGCCTCACTGAGACTACAGAATCATTTCTGTAATCTTTCAACTGCAGAGAACTCCAGATAACGCTTTTAAATATTTCAGAAACATTCTTTCAGTCCTGTGTTTAAAGAAATCCTTCTTAAGCTGGATAAAAGTATAGTCAAAGCAAAAATGAAGTGAGTTTATCTGTAGGGCTCCCTCCAGCCCAAGCCAGAACTCTTTCTTAACATTTTGTACCACAGAAATTGTGTGAGTAGAGGGACGTGATACATTTGTCCCAGTATTTGTTTACTTGAACTCCATAGACTGTTTCTTGAGAATTATTGAGAATAGTTTTTGACAATTATTCCTGCTTCCAAGGGAAGTGGTGAGACAGATAAGGAGCTACAGCTGAGGCTGGTGAACATTTCACTGGTAAATGAGCAACATATGTTGGATGCCCTCCAGCACCACTGTTCACAATGCCTTTTTATCAAGGTATTTCCTTTGAAGAGTATGAGGTTGTTAAAGCAAAGCATTAAGACTGAGTGAACCTGAAGTGGATAGATTAAATAAGTGCTGCCTGCTCTCTTTTCCTTTTTTTTTTTCTGTTTATTTTATTGTGCATAGGGTTGATTAATGAGTTGGGAGGAGTCCTGTGTTTTCTGTCAAGCTTGAACCTCAGCCTTAGTGACAGAAATAGTATGAAACTTTGTTATGTACTGGAGGTAACTAATTTGTCAGTTTATTTGATGGAATTCTTGTTACCGAGTTTGCACCCCTCCCTTTTTTTAAAATTCTCTTGTGATTTTAAAACTGTGCCATCTTTCAATTCTAATCTGTCCAATCTGTTAATCCTGATCTATTTTTTCTGTTTGCCAAGGTTGTGTCTAAAGGCAAATGAGAGAACAGTGCTGTCACTTAATGAAGGAGAGAACTAATCTGATCTTAATATAAATTAATGTTATGAAATCGAAAGAATTATTGTTACATTAAGAATTACACGTAGTATAAATTCAATTATCTATCACCTCTAGCTGTAATCTGTATTACAGCAAAATATGACATGACAAGTTCTGAAAGCCCCAAGTAATTATTAAAAAGCAGCTATGGGAATATATCTGATTTTAACACAAGGGGGAAATGGCACCCAGAAAATCAATGAATGAAGTTACTCCTGCGCACTAAATAATTAAAAAGCTCAATCATGAAGCTATTAAACTGACCAAGATTTTAAAATCCACACTTCCTAATAAAACAGTTAGTAATAGTTGTTGCAAAGAAAAGAAAAACAAACAACTGTGGTAGCCACTGTATGTAAATGTAGGGGAAATATTCTCTCAGTCTTGGTGAACGTTGATTTCTCAAGTAACACTAGTGTGACATGTTTTTGTGTAAATTTCTTACATTAGACAATGTAAGTTTGTTTATAAAATGATTGTGGCATACAGATTTGGCTCCTATAGGTTTTGGTTATAGTTTTCTTGTGTTAAAGATTTTTTCCTGGTAGAAGTAAGATTCCTGAATAAGAACCATATTCCATGGATTTTGAGGCATCCCTCCTAAAATCCAGGGAAATAAATAAGTTATTTATGCTCTGCTCTCTGTGAGATCCTGAGCCCAGGGAGAGCAGCACATCACTCAGTGGGACCCTCTGGAACACAGTGCTGCTCATTTTGGGGGCTGCTGCCACTTACTGCTACCATGAGATGGGCCATTAAATACAGCTTATGAAGGCTCTGTAGGCAGATATTATAGCATTTTTATTCTGACATTTTAGTACTTTACTGAAGACTTTATTACCAGATTTTTGCTAGGCTAAATTTGAGAGATGTATCAAGAGATACACACGGATGCAAACAGCCCAGCCCTAGTTTTCTACCATGTAGTTAAATGTGAAAACTGCTGGTCTTTAATGAATAATTTCTGGAATTCCAGCATGTTATTTCAGTCTGTGTTCTAGGGTTCTTGGCACTATCATATGCTTATATTATTTTTTCTAAACTTTACAGGTGTTACAAAATATTTTTTTAAGTAACTTTAGTCTATCCTTATTATTTGCAACTGAAGTTTGTTTTTATTCCAAAATTATTAAGTTCTTCCAAATACTAAGGAACATATAACATATTAAAATGTCATGGTAATTTTAAAATGTGTTTGTTTGTAAAACAAAAAAAAAAAAGAAGATTTATGGTTATGGGTCATTCTTTTTTTCACTCTATCCTCTGGATATCTGACAACAGGACTGTGTTTGAAATTCCTAATGCTCAAAGAGGTAAATACACTTTTGCAGCACCCAGGGAAGAAGGGGAGCAGACAGACCTTGAGAAAGGAACTGGTCCCTTGTCTGATTGGTTTCTTGAGTCCTGTGCATGGGCTGAAAGCCTGGCAATATTGGTTGAAATCCTATCAAACTCTGCACTTGCAATGATGCATCAGGCCCTGCCTGGCTTTTACTTGCTCTGCGCTTTTCTAGAGATTTCTAGCCCCCTATGACTTGTGTCATGCATAGACAAGCAGGGTGAGGAACAGCAGCTGAAGCTCTGTGCTCAGGAGAGCACATTCACCACTTGTGCTACTCGGTTACCTCCCAGCTCCAACACAGTTTCCCATCCTTCCACTGAGTCCTCAAGTGCTGGCACGTTTTCTGTGGGGTGCCAACAAAAACAAACCAAAAATCAGGGTCCTTCACCTGTTTCAATAATCTTGAGTAAGTTCTCACTGGTAATAAGAATGTTTTAAAAGGGAAGTAGAGGCTTTCAAGTGGAGAGATTTCACTGAATAATTATTTTTCTTATTTCTGCCCACATGATGGCAGTATAAGTCAATCCAAATGAAGAAAATAATTTAAAAAAAATTATAGCTTTACAACAATCAGGTTCTGTTGCGCTCCCCGAAAATCTAAAAAGCCATGAGAAGTTTCCAAAAGCCATTATGACCAGTTATGAAAGGCTGACTCCCCTTGTTGTAAAAGCCCCGAAGACTTAAAAAGTGGTAAAGCACTGCTTCATGCAAGAACCACATGTGGCTAATTCTGAATGGGTATGAAATGGTGCTGCATTAAAAATAAAAGTGGTCAGTAAAGCTTTGTCAGTCATGCTCGTCTTAATCATTTGTAGTCAATAAAGTCATTGAAGTGTAATTGCCACTCCCTGGCTTTGGTTTTTCAAGTGCAGGACTGGAGGTTTGAGGCTGCATGGGCAGCTGGATGTTGAGTGTTTAATCTCTGGTAAAAGCACAGAAAGTCTAAACAGACAGACTATTGAGATACCAGCTGCACAAAAAAAAAAAAAAAAAAAAAAGGTTAGGCATTCCTTCAGAAGGATCATAACAGGAACAAGATCTATTGAATTTGTAAAGCTCTTCATCTAATTGTAAGTTGAATCAAGAGAGTTTGAGTGTGGAGGGGGGGTTCTGAGTGTGTTTACTGGGTGGAAACAGAGAATTTTGTCAGTAGTCATAGATTGAAGCTTATAAGGTTAAAAAAAAGAAAACAAAAAAAAATGCAAATCCCTACATATGACCTGACTGAAAACACTTCTTTTTCTGAACTGTGATGTATCTGTAAGCATGTGGTATTTTTTTAAAAATTTTCTGTGCACTGTAATTTGAAAGTCTAGTACACTTAATTTTAAACTTCAACCCCTTTTTTTCCACATCAGCTTCAAATAAGAAAATGCCAATAGCTGAACTGTGTGTTTTCAACAGCAAAAAGATTAAACAGATACTCAGGTCAGTCCCAATGCAAGAATAAGAGACATCTATGAAGCCCATCATGTTCCTTTGCGTAAGGTCTCAGATAAATGACACCTGCAACCAATTTACCTCCTGATCAGATTACAGAACATATGAGCACAAGCAACACTTTTTTTTCATTTTCCTTGGTTTTTTGAACTTGGAATTCAGTCTTAACAGATGTGATTTTCCTCTTCTTTTTCCTGATATTGGAATAGAGAATTGTAGCAGTGCTGTTTTACTTGTGCAGCTTCGGTTCTTTAAAAACTTGGACTTCTTGATGTCTGGAGACTTTCATGGCATGTACATGCAGATATGAAGCTTAAAAAGTGGTGATTGCAGCAGCTAAAACACCAGAGTGAGTAATCCTTTGCTCTGTTTGTTTAGCATAGCTGAAGTTTATGCTTCTCAGGTTGTAGAATATTGTGGAACACTTGTCTTTTCTGGCTTTTCTTACTACCATGGCCAATGAATCTTCTTATAATGCATCTCTTTTTGCATTCATTTAATTTTATCCTTACTTCTGCAATATTCTTCTTTTGGGACATCTCACTTTCTTCTCAGTAGGTAGCCTACAAATAATACTTCTAGAAGTTGCCTCTCAAAACTTCATAAACATCTTTTTCCTCTGTTCCCTCACCCCACCTCTTGTATTTAAAAAAAAATAAATCTCGATTTCCCACCATATACTCTTCTCATGGCCAGGCCAGGAGTGTTTAATGACATTTCTGTTGCACACTTTGCTATACTGAGCTATTATTCCATCAGGAAGTTTTCGTATTAATTCCACAGAATCATAGAATAGATGAGGTTGGAAAGCATCACAGTGAATTTTTTACAACCTTCCTGCCTCAAGCAGGGTCATTCCAGAGCCCATTGCACAGGGATGTGTTCAGATAGTTCTCGAATATCTCCAATGAGGGAGACTCCCCACCCCTCTGGACACTCTGTTCCAGTGCATAGCCACCTGAGCAGGAAAGAAGTTCTTCCTCACATTCTGGTGGACCTTGCTGTGCAGCAGTTTCTGCCCATTGCTTTGTGTCCTATTGCTTGGCATCGCTAGCAGAACCTGCTCCATCCTCTGTCAGCTCCCTTCAATTACTGACAGACGTGGACAGGGTCCCCTCCCAGCCATCTCTCCTGGAGTCTGAAAAGGCCCAGCTCCCTCAGTTCATCCTCACAAGAGATGCTCCATCCTTTCATCATCTTCTTACCCTCCCCTGGCTCTGCTCCAGGAGCTCCTTGTCCCTCTTGTCCTGAGGAGCCCAGAACAGGACACAGCACTCCAGATGGGCCTCACCAGGGCTGAGCAGAGGAGCAGGATCACCAACCTCGACCTGCTGGCAATGCTGTCCCTAAAGCACCACAAGAACCATTGGCCTTCTTGCCCACAGGGCACATTGCTGGCTCAGGGACAATTTGTCACCCACCAGGACCCCCAGGTCCTTCTCCACAGAGCTGCTTTCCAGCTCAGCCTGTACTGGTGCATGGGGTGCTCCTCCCCAGGTGCAGGACCCTGCATTCCCCTTTGCTGAATTTGAGGCAGTTCTTCTCTGTCCATCTCCCCAACCTGTCGAGGTCCCTCTGAAAGGATGCACAGCACTCTGGGGCACTGGCCATATTTCCCACCTTTGTGTCATTAGGAAACTTGCTGGGGGGCATCTGCCCCTTTGCCCAAGTCATTGATGAACCAGTTAAACAATACCGGGATTAGTATAGAGCCTTGGGGGCCACCACCAGTGACAGCCCCCAGCAAGACCCTGTGCCACTGATTTCAGTTCTCTGGGTTCTGCTCTTCAGCCATATCTCCATCCACTGAAATGTCTGCACATCCAGTCCATAGTTCCTGAGTTTGCCTATGAGGACATTGTAAGAGGGTGTTGGAAGCTTTGCTGAAGTCCAGCTAGACAATATCTACTGTTCCCCCCTCATCCAATTAAGCTCATTTAAAATCTGCTATTTAGTAGAGCACAGAGTCTAGAGTCTCCTGTGATAGGCCCCATTCACATGCAGAACAGGAAAAAATGTCTTCTTTAAAGTGATTAACATGAAAAATGAAGAAAATTCATATACCTACTAAAAGGTAGGTAAGAAAGCAAGGGTGTTGCAAATTAGTATAATGCCACATCAGGGATAATGGGGGAGAGCGTTCTGAAGGATAAATACAACAGTAAAAGGTATATATTGGACTGTGGGGAAAGGAGACTGAGGAGGACAGGCTGTCTGATTCCCACACATTCAAAATGCAGCTGAAATTAATAATAAAAAAAAAAAAAGTAAAGTTTTCAGGATGTCCAGGGTTCTTTATTTGGGATTATCCCCACTGCCTGATTTCTTTCTATGCCTAGTTTCCAAAATGATCCAGAATTTGAATTTTAACAACAATATGAGAAGGCACAGGGAGGCCCTGTACTTGTTTGAGTTCGGATTACTGCCCTCTTGTTTTTTTCAGCATTGGCAAGCAGAAATGTGTGAGGGGACATTATTTATCTAACTTCTCTTGGGTGCCTTTAGAGAGAGCCTTCAGGGCTGATCAGGGGAAGCAGATTGGTACAGGCCTGGCAGAGAAAGCCTTTGTGCCACCTAAAACTCCTGGGAAGAAGCAGCAGCAGAGGAATGTGAATCATATCACACACAATTGTGTATTGTAAAAGAAGGGCTGGTTGGATCTGGATTCAAGCCTGCCCCAAGCTTTGTCATTGCTACATCTTCATCTGTGATTTGTAATTTTATGCTTTCCAAAATAACGTGAGACATTGTTATGGTAGTTTTCCATCCATGAGTGTGGGAAAAGGTGTGCTCCGTGGGGCTAATTAAGAAAAAATTTAAGGCTTAAAAATATTTGTCTATTGATACAACTTTCTGGTGTGCAAGAGGCAGTGTTCCTAGAGAATATATTTAGGTTTTTGAGCACCTCTGTATCATATCACACATGTAGTCTGACACCCAAGTTGCAGTCCTGTTTACTTACATTTGTTTAGGCTGAAGCACTGCAAGATGCTGAGTCTAAGAGATTGTTTCTTCCTTTATGTCAAGATGTATTTTGTATTCCTTCTTAGTTGTTTCCCTGCATATATAGACTCTTACCACTTGTAGTATTTGAGTAAGTGCATTCTATGTCATGTCTAAAATAAATTTTGTCCTTTCTTTGTTAAAATGTCTGAAAAAAATTCCTAGTGTGTTACAATTTGCTGTAAGAAATCACGGAGTTTACTGGCTGTCCTGTGACTTTAACAGTGGTTAGAGATCCTTTTAACTGCAAGCTGCTGCAAAAAATCCCATTGCAACCAAACTGCAATTAGTCTGTAACGCTTCTTAGGTTAGTTTGGTCTCCTTTCAGTTGGGTAAAAGCCTTGGCCATTGCTGCAGCTGGTGTCAAAGGGTAGCCTGAGGCTCTCTGGCATCCACTGGGATTTCTTTTGTGTAGACTTCCCCCCCCCTGCTAGCCTAGCAAGCCAACAGGATGTTTCTGGAACTGAGGAGTAGCTTGGACATTGCCATTTCTCCTGTTATCCAGTGCATGGGTGTGTCTGGAAAAGACTATTGACTGGCTGTCCTTTTGCACAAGACATTCTCAGCTGCAGAAATATCCCTTTATAGGACTCTGCTTGCTTATGCAGTTCAGAGAGGCCTTGGGGCTTCTTTGACCTAGTTCCCTGCAAAGATTAATGGGAGTGCAGCTCTTAGGCTCAAAGAGTGTCTTTGTTTATAGTTTCCACTGGCACAGTGGAGAGCTTTAGCTTTGGTGGGCTTGGCATGGAGAAAGTGAGAGCTCTGACCATCTTGCTCCCAGTGGTGATAACTTTCAGGTAGAAGTACTCAGTGCTGGAGCTGGTGGCACAAGTTCCATCTTGGCATCAATGAACTCCCTTTAAATTGTGTAGAAGTGACTACAGGATGCCTACAGCCCTGAAGTGCTTCTTTTTGCCCATGCCAATTCAGAACCTGGGTTGTTTTCTGCAAGATAAAATCTCCTTATGGTTAGTTAGTGCACAGATCAACAAAGAGCAATCAGTAGGTCAAGTGACATGCCCATTTATGAATTAATGAAGAACTGTCAAATACTTGAGATAAATTAAAAATATCTTTGTCCAGTACTGATTATCATGAGAAAGGCTGGGTTTTCCTAAGTGGTTCTGCTGGCTCGAGGCACTTGGGTAACATGTCCAGGGTGTGTTGGCAGCTTTAGCATTCTTTATGAAAACAGTATTTCCATGCAGAAATAATGATACAATAGCAGAGGCTGAAACTTCTCTTTGTTTGTCTAGATGAAACTGTGGCATGGCCACAGAGTATGTGGTATTTTCATATACAAAGCTCATTATGTTGTGAGTGAGCTAATATTTCTAAAGGATCATGACAGTGTTAACATCTAATATCTACTTGTAATTTCTTTAGTATTTTTGAATTTATAACAGCATCTTAAATGTAACTTTAGTGGTGGCCTTCCCAAAATGGGCATCCCTTGTAAATAATACCCCACTATTGTTGTCATTCTCTTAGATTACCCTAAGAATATCGTAATGATACTAGAGTTTAAAAAGTCAACTTTTCTTTAAATATTTTTTGCAAATATTCTTTATTACTTGAAAGACAGAGAAATCTAAGCTGCAAATGTTTGAGACTGGAGGTTACCTTGCTGGTTAATGGAAGATCAGTTTTTCTGGGCTAGCAGCTACAGAAATTACAGATAAACAGTAGTTGGACTTGCTCAGGCCAAGCATGGATCTTTAATTCTACTCCACTGACATTCACAGAATTGCAATGTTGTAAGTTTTTGTTTCCCTTTGGTATGAAACAGGAATACAGGCCAACTCTAGGATACCAGTCTCCTAAACAGACAACATGGTTTTATTGCCAAGCAGAATTGTGTTGTCATTAATATTTTGATATTCTGTTTATTATGAAGGGTGTGATGGTCCTACAATATACCCTTGGCTACCTTTTGCCCCTTTACTTTGGCACTTTTCAATATAACTTGTTCCAGAACAGTCAAATGTGATCAAAAAAGTAGGGCTTTAGAGATTGGCATTGATTTTTAGTGTTTAACTATTCTCTTGGTGGGTGGAAAATCAATTATATTAAACATGAATTATTTCAATGTTGTCAGTTGGGTCTAAGAGAATAAACCTTTCTTATTCTGCCAGATTGAGGTTAAAACTTGCAAAACAAAACAATTGATGTTGTTCTGTGTCACTCAGGTGCCTAGCCATCACAACAGGATCATTCTATTCAAGATATGGGGCCTCGTGGCTGCAGTACAACTTTTATTTTCACATCTATGTCCTTGGAGTGATGCTGCATTGAAGCAACGAGGTGCAATGAGTTTTTCTCCTGAAGCAGATTTGCCATGTGGGTTCATGGCCATGCTCTCAGCAGCATAAATCTGGTGTAATTATGAAGTCAAGAGTGTCAAGTCAGTTTAGGCTGCTGATTGTGTAGCCTCCAAACATGAGTTTAATTGGACTAAAACAGCTGCAGTCAGAAACAACACATTGCTCTCGACTCCTCAGGTTGATAAGGGGCTGGGATTGACATGTGAAGGGGGTGCCTTGGTCAACAGCCTAAATAACAGCACCCTGTGGACATGAAAAGGAGAGCTACCTCTGGCACTGCAGTGGAGTTGGTGTCTGGCAGTTTGTGTGTGTATAATAAAATATCCTCATCTCTCCACAGAGCAGCTGCACTGCATGAGAAGTAGTTCACCGAATTTACTTTTAACAGTGTTTTGATTTCACTGTGAAATGTTCCCACACATAGTTTTACAGGAATGTCTGTCTTCCAGTTAGGCAGAGTAGTAACTAAAGAATTCCCTTCTCCCATTACCCCTGCCCAGTGGGGGAGGACAGCTTATATACAGCAGGATCTTTTTTATGTCGGTCTGTAGGTGGAAGTGCCCTGCAGCCAGACGCTGGTTCTGTGAGGAAACTTGAGCAATAAAAATATTTTATGCTTTTACCCTCCCCATCATTCAAGAAAGATATTTCTGCAGGTGTGAAGTGGCTTCCTCCTGCAAAACTTCCTTCAGAGGCAGAGTAGCAGGAGAGATGTTTGGCACTGTGAAAGAAGAGGTCAGATGTCTTACGCTGCCTTTTCAGATTTGGTATGTTTTATGTGCTACAAGACCAATACATGACCTTGCTGCTGTGTCAAGAGAAGAGGATAATTGCACATTATAAACACTAGGGTTGTGGCAGTGAGAATTTACTTGGGTGGCAGAACCTTCAAATTTGGGGCTCCCACCTAGAGAATGAAGACAAAAGCATGGAATATGTTTGGAAAAAGCCAAATAATTTGTTACTTGAAGGAAAGCCCTGGAAAAGTTCAGTGTCTTAACTGAAATGTTACTCAAGTATTAAACAGTTATTTCTTAGAGTCAATTGGAATGAAACTCAGCCTAATGCAGAAAGGAGTCCCTGTATAGGATCAGGACTACACAGTGGCAATTTGGGTGGTTCATGAACTTGCTAGTGAGCCAGAGTTTAGGACTCGATCATGTCAATTGGATCTATCTCTGCCAAAAGAGAAAAATGTTAAGAGAAATTCTGCCTATCTCTGAGTTAAAGCATACAGAAATTTGCCTCTGAAGCAAGGCAGTTGCCAAGATGGCTTAAGAATAATTGTCACAAACCCACACCCGGCACTTGCTATCCAAATTGTCCTGTTGTTGCATTAGGTAAAGAAAAATGGCAAATAAAGAATAATTTTTTCATGCAGCTGTGTGCATAGTGTACAGTCATAACTACTCCTCAGTTTCCTGTACTGACTGCAGCATAGCAAAAAACCCCTCTGTGTAAATGAGTCAGTCTTGGAGAACTTGCTTTATTATTGACCCCTCACACCTTGTTTGTTCCTTTTTAGTCGGTTCTAGCAGTAACAGTGTTTCACTGTATTTTCTTAAAGCACCAAAGCTCAAATGTTTATTTCCTTAAAAGTGCCAGGTCATTCAAAAGTTTTTGGGGTGTCTACTGTTTGTTGAGTAGCAAGCAGACCATTATGTTTTATCTCCTCAAATAACACTTCTCTGAACTGCTGCTTGCAGAAGGCTACAGCTGACTGAGAAAGGAGAAAAAGAGGAGAAATCAGAAATGTTCCATGGTTAACTTTTGACCAGGAATTGTGTCCTACAGCACCTGCAGTGAATATCAGTGAGCCATGGTACTCAGGGTGCCTTGCACTGCACAGACCATCCATCAGCCAGATGTTAATGGAGTAGCACCTGAACTGCCCAGGCTCTATCCTACAAACCAAGGCTGCCTGGCTTAGCCAGGAAACTTCTTGGCAGAAGGAGCATGGGGTTTCTGCTTACTTTTAAGAAGGCTGAGGTGTCACTTGATATTTTTAACTCTTCTTTTTGTTGTTTCTTTTTTGTCCATCAGAACACAGTAAAAAATTCCTAAAATATACAAAATGGTACTTCTTCTGCATTTCCTCCCCTTGCTCTTTCCTTCACTCCTGCTGCCTCTTTCACTATATGAATATGTGAGGGAAAGTGTTATCTTCAGCTCTCTTGGGTTTTCCACCAATCTCCTTGAGTAGCTGCCCAGAACAAAGGGAAGCCACTTGACTTTCTCACTAAAAGTGCTGTCTGGGATGTTCTGTGCTGCTGCTGCTGCAGTGGTTACAGGTTCCCACTGACCTGCAGAGTTTTTGGAAGGCCAGCTCACAACCTGGTCCCAAATGCATCAGCAGGGAGCAAAAGCCTGGACTCTCACACACATCTACAGCTGTGCCATGCCTGGGAGGTGCTGCCAGCCTCACTGATGAGATCTGGTGATTCACAGTTGACTAAACTCTATGTAGGTGGGGAAAGAGTGATGTGGGGGACACATCTCTAAGAGAGCGGATTTCTCGGACAAAAACAATTCATCAGGAGCCAGACTGGCTTAGTGCTGGGACCTGGTGGGACTGCTGCACACAGCTGATGGAACAGGCATTTCTCAGCCACCTGTGTGGCGTGGGGAAACAGAATGGATCCCCAGGGAATGCTGTCCCTGCTCAGGAGAAGCAGAATATGCAGCTGTTTATGCTGTCATGCAGATGAAGTAAACACCCAGCACCTGACTACTGAGCTATGACAAATATGAAATGCTTTACTTTTGGACTGGGTCTTTAAATGGGAAAAAAAAAATCTTACCCTGCTGGTGGGAAACTTCATGTTATTTTAATTCCTCCTTTCTTTAAAATAATTCATCTTGCTGATTATACAGGCTTGCTAAACTTCAGACGGTGTGAGTCTTTTCTTTGGTGCTTATTCTCAAGCTTGTCAGATCAAGAGCTATGCTTTAAAAAGTTCTAAACAGTAACATTCCTCAATAAACAATTTCTAAATGATACAGAGAACTTGAAAAATTGGAGCACTAATGAAACCTTTCCTGCATTTTAAGGCATTTGAATAAAACTAACTTTATTTTCCTAACTGGGAATCACTTCTGCCTTATTCCTTTTATTTAAGGTTGACTTCCATAAAAAGTCAAGTTTGTGCTTTAGTTTTGAACAGAATTTATATAATGATATTTCTTTACCCTCATATGAAACTGAGATATAAAGCACAGAAACAGTGCATAAAGGAAGAACCGAAACTTCTTTCAAGAGCAATTTACTACGATGCATACTGTTTTTTCTGCTCTGAGATGAAGTCAAACCAAAAGAAACCTTAAAAGGAACAGATAATTTTGCCTGCAATTCTTCCTTTTACCAATTTTCCTTGTATTATCTCTAGTTCCCTAATCTAGACAAGGCCTGAATGTGGTCTCATTATTGTAAGCTACATTAGTTTAAGCTACAGTACTTTTCCATATTTATTTTAATATAAATATTTCTTGAAAAGATGAAAAGAGGTCTTCACATGACTTAGTGGTTTTAGTCTCTGACTGGGGCATAAGAATGCAGAAATCAAGACTTGGGATTTAATTGCAACAGTCCTACTGAGCTCTGGGTCATAACTTGTGCAGGGCTGTTTTGACTTCTGTATTTATTCTCCACCTACAAAGTGTTGTCTTGGGGAAATGGGCCACCTGCAGAACAAATGCTGTTAAAGGGAGGTAGTAATGCTGGTTTTGCTTCCATTCTTTCAGGGGCTCACATAATTTGCTTGAATAATTACTGATATTTTTCCCTGGATAACGAGATGTATCACACTCTTATGCTTTTCACCAAAATATTTGGTCCTTCTGGAAATTTCAAATCTCTATTAAACTGTTATCTTACCAATTTACAACCTTGTATGTGCCTTAAATATTTTTAAGAAAGCTCACAGTTTTTTCTTAGCCAAGCCTGGGGATTTCTGCACATCTCAACCTTAATCCCAGCCTCTGCCAACATTAAGTCTTGTCCTAGACCTGTGGCCACTTCAACACTGTGATATAAATCACTGAATTTCCCATTATCTCTATTCCCATCCTAAACCCTGCAGCCTGGTAATTTAAGAACTTCTGCCCACATAGGACATCATCCAATTCCCAAGTGATTCACAGATTTCATCCTAATCTATTGGCACTTCCAAAATTTATTACTGTGTTTGAACTGAGCTCTCATTTTAGACATATTCTTGGTGCCCTGACTTCACTTGTGGGATTGAGGAATAAGCGTTGCTCTTGTCGATGCAATTTGATTTTTGTTAATTTTAAGCTTGTGGACTCCTAGGCCTAACCTTAAAAATCTGCATCATTTCTAGAGTTCAGTCTACTTTAGGATTACTATAGGATGAAGTACTTACTTCAGTTTGAGGGATCAAGATGCTCTATACTCCAAGTTTAATTGAGCCTGAATCTGTTTTTAACACCTCCAAATGCCAGGCTTGACCATGAACCGGGTGCTATTTCTTGTGTCTGTCTAAGCTGCCCAGCGCCTGCTCCAAACCACTCTCCTCTCAGTGTGGGCTCTCTTAAACAGCAAATCTTATAAAATCTTTTCTGTCTTAAATCACTTGTCTACTGCACGTGGCCTTTGCAGTGATTCAGAAGACCTTGCTGCAAGCAGAGCCCTCCATCTGATCCTGGCCCTGCTGGTACCTCTGCCTTTAACTCCTGGTGGGACCAGTCCTTGTTCTCTAATAGCTCTAAATTTAAATTGAGGGTGACAAGGTTAATCCAGCTGGTGTCAGAAGCACAGGTATAATCTGGTTCACCTCACTGCAGACTCTCGAGGTCCTGGCATATCTTTAGCACATCTCCAGCACATCTCCAAATGTCTGCTGCCTCGAAGTCTTTAAATACACAAAGAAAATATGCATGACAGGAAAGTGCTTTTCAAATTCAAACTTTTGAATTCTAACTCTATGAACAGAATGGGCACTTCTGCCAAATTACATTTGATGGGTACATTTCTGTGACTTATGCAACTTTTTCCTGATGTTTTTCAATTATCTCTTGGGTTGTTAATTTGTTCCATATTCTTTTGTTTTCCTTGATCTCTGGAAATGATACCCATGAGTATCCATGAGTGAAGGTCTTCAACACTGGTTCAGAAGATTTTAGCACTCAGAAATTTACTTTTCTTCTTTGTGTTAAAGGCTATAATATGGATAATTTGAACCTTCAAAGGAAGATTTATGTATATCAGAAAAGTTGTATGCAGTACTTTGCCATGGAAATAAATTACTTTGTAAAGAAACAGACTAACCAGATTTTTTTTTCTATTGACTGCACTTTTTTCTGCTGAGAGGAATGGCATTATGGTTCTCATAATGCTGAAGTTCTAAACTGGCTCTTCCTTGTTTTCTGAGGCAGCTGATAATTTATTTTTATTACTGTTTTGCCTTTGGGTTTTCTGAGCATGGGTTCTATGGAGGGTGACAACTAAAAGGCAGTTTACATCTTGGAAATTCAGAAGAGTGGTCAAGAGTGCATCAATCACTTCCTTTGACAAAAATGATTCATCTTATTTTCTGCATAACAGGTATGCTTGGAGCAATCTTTGTTTGAAAATAAATTCAATAACAAGTACTTGGATTATTGGTTATGAGTTGAAATTGCTTGACAGTAGATCCTCTAGGTATTTTAATGAACAACCTCTTATGATCTTGAGGGACTGAGGAGAGGGGCTCTCTGAAGGTGGTTGTAATTTTTGCTAAAATTCTGGATAGATGTAGCCATTGGCCAGGCATGAAAGCTTTAGGTACCAGAACAAAACCCAAATGTTATGTTCTGCCTGGTGCCCAGGCAGCCTCTAAGTGCTGACAGAATCCCCAAGTCTTTTTGAGTGCATTAAAAAAAAAATATTTTGGGCTAGGTGGTTTCCTTCTACATGAAGAAAAAATGTTTTCTGGATTCAATTGCAAAGTATCCTGAGGATTTCAGTGCTGAACATCACTTATTTAAGGTAGGCTTTGATTATTTATGTGTGTGTTTCGGTTTTTAGTGGAGTTTTTTGGTGGTTTATTTTCCTTCCTCAAACAAACAAAATGCGTGTACTAGTTAGACCTGCATACCAATTATTTAAAAAAATCTTAATATTAAATGTATATGCTGTAGGTTAGGACAAAAAAATAAAACCTCACTTAAAGAGTCTGCTTAAAATTTTTTAAATTCTCTGCCTAGAGACTGCCTTTTCCTTCGTACTGTTAAAAATTATTACTCATCCTGTGAGAACAGAAGCTTAGGTGGTCCTTGTAGTACATGGCCATTTTCTTGCCTTGTTCCCTCAAAGAACAAAGAGAATCTTGTTGGAGGAAGGATGGCTGCAGTTTGAAATGGCAGGAGGAGGACGAGGGGAGAAGGTTAATGCACAGGGGATGTGCGTGGAAATGCAATTTGAGAAGAAAGAGCATCAGTAACTGTGAACAAGATCACAGAATGACAGATTTGAAGAGAGAAATAGAAGCTAAAGAGTTGTGTAGCTAGAGGTGGAGGAAGATGGGGAATGTAGACGAGAAACTAATGGAGGCAAGTGAAGATTTCTAGGAAGCTTGAAATATTACAACAGATGGAAAACTTGTGAAACCCCAGAAGAGGTTATTTTAACAGAGGAGTGGGATTTGGTAAAATACAGTGTTTCAACTGTTCTTTTGTCACTAAAAGTATCTGAGAACTCCAGATGGGGAGGGACATTGTTTGAAAAAGGAAGATTTTTGTGGTTGGTTTTCGTTTTGGTTTGTTTTTGTTTTTAATTGTTATTCTTCTGTGGTGTTTCCCAGCAAAGAATTCAACTTTATTATTTTTTCTGAAGCACATCTTTATCTGGATCATAAAGAGCTGAGGCTCTTGCAAATCTGAAAAAGGGAATGCTTTAATCTCCAGTGTTCTAAAATATTACCTGAGAAAAAAGTTGTCCCCAAATACACAAATCTGAATACTTGTTTCTCTCTTGCCTGGCCTCAGATGATTCATTCTGCTTTAACAAAGTTGTTGTGTTTATATCTCACCACTGTTTGCTCTAACTCAGTAGCCAATCTAGAAAACACCTTCTCCTCCTTTGTTATCCCTCTCCACCTCCCTTGGAAAGAAACAGTTGCTGGTTGTTTTTATTTATTTATTTATTTTTATTATGTGATCCCTAGACATCCTCCCAGTTGGCCACTTTTGCTGTCAGCAAAAAACAAGCAGTCTCTTTCATCTTGCTTGACTTTTATCTGTTCTCAGTTCTCTAAGCTATGACCTAGAACAAAAAACAGCCATCACTTAAATTCACATTTAGGTGAAAGATCAGACATTACCTGTGCTCGTAGTCCATCTTTGATACAAGCTCACATGAGAGCAGTGATATTGCTGAGAGGGCTGTCATTAGTGAAAGCAAATAGAAGTTATAGAAACTTCTTTGCTGGAAGAGTGGTGGTTCCTTCATTTTTTAACAAGAATTTGAAAAAGGAACATGAAAATATTTAGTGATCCAAAGCCTGGGGTACTTCTAATATTCATCCATTAACTCTCTAATACAACCCCGACCAACTAAAGAGTATTTTGTGACAGTAGAGCTATATAAAAGGATGTAGTTATTAATTTATATTTTCCCTGTAGTAATGTACCTGAATTAAAAGGATTCAGTCCTGAAAAGTGCTTGCAAACTGTGGAAAGCCTCAGTTCTTCCTCTCTGCTGTTTCAGTCAGGCAGCTTCTCTGCTAGTATCCAGAATAGTAGAAAGTTTCTGCATCTTCTTGGGATTAAAACATTAAAATCCCTCTCTTGCTCTCATCCAGATTTTCTCCAGCTACCTCAACAAATTGCTCCCCAAGGTTTAATTAGTACAGGGAGAACAACTGTGATCGAGCCACCCAGAGCAGTTGCAGCCCTCCCATCCCAAAACAAAAACTCTTTGCCATCCCATGCAGCCATGCACATTAACCTCCTCCTCTGCAGTGCACCTGTGCACATCTATCAAGCACATAAGTCTGACTTTATCCCCTATATGTAATAATTAATCACTAAATATACTTTATTCATTTTAGTGTAGGATTTTTCTAAACCTTCATTCTAGGACTTTTGCAACATTTGACTTGGAGGGTTTTACATGTCTCCCATATCCTTTGGTTCCAGCAAATAATTTTTTGTCATTAACCTGCTATTAACAGTGGCTTAATAATTAGTCCTCAACTGCAGCATGCAATGAGCGAAGAGTGGAAATAGTGAATCAGCCTCAAAACAGGAAATCAAGTTACTTGGAGAAAAGGCATTTCATTAAATAAAGGCAGCAAAATATTTGGGATGTTTTCCTGTGAACAGAAATTAGAAATGCTACATTGTTTTGTCAGCTCAAAGATGCACAGAATCATCCAAGAGAAGTTTCATTGCCTTTCATCAATTTTAATGCAGCTTGGACCTGTAAAACTGGGCAGCATACAGATGAAGGAGCCTGCACATATCAGTATGCTAAATCATAAGCAGTCTATTCCCATTCTGCATCATTTGTTTAAACTTTAGGTTCGCAATCAACTGGGAGAAACTGAATGATGTGTGAAATTTGTTGCTCTTTGAAGACTCTGATGAAGTTTTTCCCTATATGTTTGCAATCAGTTAATGAGTTTTCTAGTAGCTGTGGCTGGAAAATGCTGCTGAAAACAACATTTGGTCAATGAGCGGCTGCTTTGGCCCAGTTGTACCTGTTCAGTAACTGTCAGAAAGAATGAAAACACACACTAATGCATTCTTTACATTTTGTTTTTTGAACTTTAATGTTTTTAGAAACTTCATGAGACATGACAATTCCATAGAATGCTGCTTCTTTTAATAGCAAAGAAGTTTTCTAATTCCTGGTTATGGATTTAAAGCCTGGTGTTGTTGACTGCCTCAGATAAGGGTTTCAACCCAAAAGACCACTCAAATTTTACCTTCCCCAGACAGGAATTCTCTGATACAAAAAATGACTATTACTGGACCTCTGCAGATTTGCTGCAATATTTATATCAAGGAATGAGTCACCTGATGCAAATGAGTATCTGGTAAAGAATCTACAAACATGTATTTCTCATTCTTAATTTTACTGCCATCAATGTCTCTGTTGGGTTTTTGGAAATAACCCTTTAAGTAAAACTAACGTCAGAATACTTTTAGTTGTTTCCTTAATTCTACTTGTGCTGATTGGCCTTGGATTTTACTAGTAACTAAAGGAAGTTATTAAATCAGGCACTTAAATTACATATTTACTCTTAATTGATTTTAATATAAAGCCCACTGACTTCAACAATTAAAACATAAATGGTACTTATTTGTATTTAAAATTAGTGTTAAATTACAGTCTGTGTTAGGTCATAGTCTCACAATTAACAATAGATTTGGACAGTAATGGTTTCTTGAGAAAATTGATTTGAAATTTTCATATTAATTTTTCCTTTCTTTGCCTGATTTTTAAAATAAAAATCTGGTCTTGTCAAAAACAAGATCAGGTTCTTGTGAAAAGACAAATACACGTGGACTTCATACCAGCCTGGCTTGGTGACTGTGTCATCACACATGTTCTGGCACTCAAGTTCTACGTTTAGTTGACTTTAGTGAGATAAAGTTAAGGCAATAAAAGACATTTATGCTTTTGGAAGTTGAAGAAGAATGCCAAAAGATGTGAAGCCTTAAGAAAGCAACAGTAGACCTCATGTACCTGGGTAAATGGACCGTGTTTCATAAATATTTTTGAAAGATGAAGTTTGACACAGAAAAGCTGCCTGCTAAAACAGAGCAGTCACTTAACAGATTTTTTCCTGATTTTTGCTTGTTTGGTTTTTTTTTAACACTGTAGGTGTTACTGTCAGCTAACTGTGTGCCAATGGCAACTGTTTATCTGAACTAATAAAGATGAAGAACCTGAAGAATGCTAATTTTAATTCAGCCTACAAGCACATGATGACCAAAATATCAGGATACAAATGCAGATTGAATGGTTCTTGACGCTTTAAAAGACCAAACAAAAAACAATAACAAAAACCCATAGCAACGGTTCCACTTAACCCCACCCTCACTTAACAAAAAAAAAAAAAAAAAAAAAAAAGAAAAAATGGTGACTAATATTGCCTATTGCTAATTTCAGCTCCGGTTGTCCATATATATATATATATTTTTTTTCCTTTTCTTCAGTTCAGAAAACGATGTACAAGTTCCTGTTTGCTAGTGACCCCAGTACTGCTTGAAAACTCCTTTTTCTTTAGTGCAATAAGAATAAGTGAACATAAGTAAAAGCAATCCTTTAAGTGTGTTTTCTGTAAGGAAACAGAAGATTTTTAACACAAAGGCAAGATATGCTCATCTTAGATTCATTAACTTGGTTATTCTGGTCTCCAATAAGTGACTGGGAGTACATATCTGTTATATACACACTGTTCCATTATTTCAGTGTTAATGTACCAGCATCCCAAAGTCAAAAAATCCAATTTTCATCCAGAAGTCAGTTTTTTTTCCATTAAAATTGTCCTCCTAAAGATAGAGAAATCTCTGTCACAGCAGAAAAGCAACTTTGCTTGGATGGCTGAAGTAGTTTTTGATGGGACAATATCCCAGCTGGTCCAAGTCTGGTGTGTTTTGGAAGGGAACCTCAAAGCCAAACCCCAGACCCTCGTATGCTATTGTAATGCCTAATTGAAACAGACTGTGAGTCTTCTGTTCAGTGAAAGCATCTCACTGCAGAGCTGCTCTTTCAACAATAATGAGTTAATTGAGCTTGCAAATGAGGTCTGCTAACAAATTGTACCCATCAAGTCTCCATCGTTCTTTACCAGGCCATTATGCAGGATTTGGTCTCTCAATAGTCCAGCCTTGTGATTCTTACTAATTTTTTTTCCCCTCTGCCTTTAGCGCTTCCTGAAAGATTGAATTAAATTGTGTACCATGCCTGAAAGAAAGTAAAGTAATATACCCCCAAATCCCAAAATAATGCTCTGACTTTCACTTTTTTTTTGCTGTGTTCTTTGTGGCCATATTTATTCTTTGTTCATACTGGAGGTGTTTTATAATGTTTGGGAAGGAACAAAGTAGGATCAGTTGGTAAAAACATCATGATTTATGTCAGTGGGCAGCATTTGGGCAAGCCTAAGTCTTTATTTTTAAGCTATCTTTGAACCAAATATTGACTGCTTCAGGCTTAAAAATGGTAAAATTAGAGATTTACGTTGGTAAAATTACAGTTTTACATCAGTGAATCTGCTGATCACGGCTGGTATAGTCAGGAGTGATTGTATGTGCTTCTCTGGGGTTTAGAATTCTTTGAAAATATAGTTAGACTGTTTTTTGGTTTTGTTTTTTTTTTACTGGATTTCCATATCATCAGCTGCTTTTTCAGAGCAGGCTGTGGTAGTGTGGGCAGAAAGATGGTCAGCAAAACGAAGAGACCATCTACTCCCAAATGTTAGTGGAGACAGGAAAGGCAAGAACATCAAGAGGAGAATTTGCTTCTAGCTCAGCTACACAGACAGCAAGCTTGGTGTGAACTGCTAGCCAGTAAAGGGTTAAAAGTGTTTGTTTCACAGGAAATTGGAAGAAATTTATGTGCGCAAGTGAAACTGAAAGGTCGAATGTGTGACTCATATCTATTGACAGATGGAATGAGCATAACATAAGAAGACAGTGACTAGAAAACAAGCAGGTTGTGTGAAAGTATTTTTAGAGACTAATTTCTACCCAGCTGTGTCTTCTATGAACAGAATAAGTTTGACAAAGTTACCTAGAAGTTGCCTAATAGCTACCTAGTGGCAATTAATTACATTGATAGGGTTTGGATGGATACTTCATCCCTCAGGATGAAAACATCTGACATTTTATAACACTTCTACCTGAGACTTAAAAGAATGTAGGTAAACAAGAATTAAGAGAACACATAAGTTCCTAATAGTGCTCATAAACTTTTACATACCCACTTACTTTACCTCAGTTCCCCTGTTGACTCCCACTTCTGTGCTCTCTTCCCCTCTCAACCTATCTTTTTTTCCTAGCTTAAAATATATCCAACTTGCTTGTTATATAATAATGACTCATACTTTCATTGGCTTAAACTTTACCCAATCTTTCTTTCATGTAATTTTTGTTCTTTAAATTGAGATTTAGCCTCTTCACTTTTGGCTACTACATTGTGGGTTATTTAGTAAATTCCACTGATATAGCTGGAAAAAATGGTGCTGCAACTAAGTGTATAAAAATTATTTTGTAACACGGGGATAAAGACTTAGCAATGTTTTACATGATATATGCATTTTGCTGGACAATGTTTAGAAACCCATAAATGTTACATGGTGTTCAGCAGTCTTCAGCAAATTTGGACCCAAATATAGGTATAAGCCACACAATAAGGGACATGAGAGTGTTTGTTTTCTTGTTGCTTGGAAAAGCAACTTGGGCACAGAATAAAACAGTGCATGCATCTTATTGGGCTTGTGCATTTTGTAGTCCATGGTGTTAAGTTCTGAGGCAATAAATTCCAAACTTAAAAACTGCAATTTTTTTTTCTCTTTTTGCCTTCATATCCATTCTGACCAGGTGATCACAATCAAATATATTATAATTACCTGGACAATTACAGTAATGAGTAAGGAATATGGAAATGTGCTTCTTCTACCTCTACTCACGTCAGGAGATAAGAAGTGGGGGCAGAACTTGTTTCCATGAGCCACAAAGAACACTGGGGGATAGGTTTGGGACTTTTTGTCCAGCTTGTAGAGCTCACTTTGCCTCTCCCCAAGCTGCTGGATTTATTATAATTTTTTTTAATTACCTTTTTTTATTTAAAGGCAACTCCACTTCCTTGAAGCTTTCCCTGATTATGAGTTGGGCTCCACTTTGCAGACCTCCTGCTCTATATCCAAGTGGAGCAGGGAAAATACTGTGCAATGCAAATTGATTAATTATTTTTGCAAAAGAGGGGAAATGGAAAAGTGGAGAGACAACCATTTGCTTCACACTGGGATATTTCAGCAACGTAAAAATATGGATTTATTTTTCAATCCTTTTATTTTGTTTTGATTTGGGAATTTTTTTGTATGGGGTCTCTATAGATAAAAGCTACTGGTGGTATAATATATGTTGCTAACAAGGCTCTCACAGGAGCCAGCAGGACAAGGGGAGGCTGTTGGAATGAAGCAAACATCTGATGTTCTCATTTATGAGAAATGAAACTCACAGTAGGTTAATTCTACGAGTTTATTGTCATGCTAAATCACTGAGAAGCAGTGCAAGCAGGATGGATAAATCCTCCTGTTAGCATGGCATGTTGCTGCAATTAACATTTTCCCTGCACTATTATGTTATAAGGTAAGATCTATAAAGGTGAAGAGCATAACTTGTTAATTAGAGTGGGCAGTAAAAATGCAGGTATTGCAGGAGCTTTTTTGGGGTAAGTGCATGCATAAGGTGATTCCATTGTTTGCACTCCTTTCCCATCCAGATTTTAGTCTGCTCCTCTTCTGGACTTCATCCAAATATTAGCAGCATATTTTCCTGCTTAGAATGGAAAAACCCAAGGGGAGTAAAGAGTGTCTTCTGCAAGTAATGTAATATTCCTACAGGAATACCTTATTAATGGAAACCTTTCATATGAAAATAAAGTTTGAATTATTAAAAAAAAAAAATCAGGCAATGCACAGTGCAAATTTTGTAATTCCAGCTGATAAAAATGCAATAGCAAGTTTATGAATGAAATTGTTTCTCTTCAAGCACTACTCATGATCTTCTCTATTTTAAATTATTGTTCTCCCAACACTGAGGAAAAAAATAAGAATTCTATTTTCCATCTCTTTTACTTGGATTCTCAAAAAATAGTGTTTTCTCAGCTTTCTTTGAAAAATCTGTAGGAGAATACAGTTTCATATTTCAAATTTAAACTGAGACCTAAAATCCCATGTACAATTAGGACTTACTTTAAATAAAAGCAGAAACTGGCGGGTTACTATAAATGTAAAGATTACAGTAGTGGGTGCCTGAGATCTTTTTTAAGATGAAGGGAATGTTCCAACTGCTGCCAGTATCTGGTAGAATACAAACTCTAACCTCCTATCTTGAGAGGGGATGAATGGTCCAATATGAACAAGAGAAATGGACCCAGTATTTGATGTTAATCAGTGTTCTTCTTCTGTTGTAGGGAGGTTTATTCTGATTTTTACAGATGGGAGGAAGATTATTAGTGCTAACATACTTCCTTTCCCTCCATGGTTGTGCAATCATTATTGGTGAACACAGAAAAGAGCCCCTACCTGGAGTATTTTCTGTATTCAGCTTTCTTTGTTTTGAAATCTTATGTGCATGAAGTTTTCTGAAATTGGAAATCTCCTGTTTGTTTTAATTTCATTGGTCACTAAGGGACTTTGCAAAACACTTGGAGTAGGTTTTGGCATTGGGATGAAATGGCAGTTCCCACAGGCAATGGAAAAGTTTCAGGTGATTATTAATATCAGTTTTTTCACATCACTAAGAATATCTAAGATATTTCTTGACTGAACTAGAAGAAAACACAATTATTATTTTGCAGATCTCTGAGTTTAAGAGAACTTACAGCTGGGAGAAGATTTTGGTTATTTCTTCAGCAATGAAGTCGCTAAAGGTCTATTTCTTTTCTGCCTTAGATTTTCACTTTCTTCCCTTTTACAGAATTTGGAGAACTGTTCATGATGCCACCATCTGTACCTCTAATATATCGTTCAGATCTGTGTCAGAGCACATCCTGGCCTAAACTAAACCCACCACTAATCAGATGATTAAAACTGATCTGCATCTCTGTATAAAAAGCAGAAAATTTATGTTTTGATTCTGCTTTTACTCAAGCCAGCACTTGTGCCTGCTGAGTGCCCTGGTATTGCATTTTGCTTTGAAAATCAAGTATTCTGTTAATACGATTGTGCAATTCATATGTGTACTTTTGAGTGGAATCACCCAACTTTGGTCCATGTATTGTGATAGGACTGTTGAAATGGAAAAGAAAGAAACTGAGACTAACAAAGTTAGCATCCATCTGAAGAGAATTAAATCTAAAGACCAGAAAGAGGCAGACAAATGTTCATATACCCATATGCATGCCTGTTGATGAAGATGAAATAGTCATCTCTTAGGTCTTGTAGAGTTCTTCTTTCCCCTTTTCACCTTTTTCTCCCCTATCTGTTGCATTAAATTAAATAAGAATTTTTACCCTTTTAGCTAAAAGTTGATTAGTAGTCTTGCGTAAAAGACAGGAAGCATAAGCATTGCAAATTTTTGAAATCAATAGCAGCAATACTGTAATTAAGTTTTAGTAGATATTCTTCCTTTGTACTATGACTTTTCTTCAGTACTCTGGCACAGGTATTGAATACTCCACAGTTAGAGTATTATTTCACAGGTGACAAACATTCCCACACATTCCTTTGGGAATTTTTAGGCTGTTGCAACTCTCATGAATAGAGAAACAAATGGTGCAGATGAACTGATAGAATTTGTATGTAATTAATTGGCTATCCAAACATGATCTCATATCTGTATATAAAGGTACCCAGCTAGTTAGATAAATGTTACTGGTGACCAGGTCAGACGCCTGAAAGTGAAAATGTGTTGATTCCCTTTTCCCTTTGCTTATCAAAGAGGATGGTGCAGTGCATGATTGGACATCATTACACTGAAGATTTTTCTCTCTCTAATTAGGTTATTTATGGTTTTTTTTAGGTCTTACCAGCTGTTGGTGTAGGAGTAGCACTGCACATTGGTATTTCTCTTCTAACATCTCTTGCTGCTTTCAGTGGGTTTAATCTGAGTATTTACTCACCTGTACACACAAGATTAGTTTTGGAAATTTTATTGGGTGGTGGGGTAGAGGAGAGAAGGGCTTCCAGGTCCCTGCAGACCTACCACAAAACTTGAGTCCACAAATTTGAATCCACAAGGTGCTGGAGAGGACTGCAGACCTCTCACAGCTTTGTTCAGGATCTTCTGTTATTACTCTGCTGTGCCTGTTAGAATAAAAACTGCCAGCCCTCCATGCTCTGTAGGTGCACTGAATCAAAAAATAGAGAAAAATACGTCAGAATAACCTCCCCAGATGTGCTGAACTCCAGTAAGTCAATTCAGGCTTTCATCCTGCGTTTCTTTGGCAGGCTGGAATTTACACACCTGACAAAATATCACAGGATAAACCCCAGAACATTCAGTGAAGAATATTTTGAAAAAGGATGGGGAGGTGAGAAACAGGGAGCAAGTGAGGAAGGAAGGCACCTCACTGCTCTCTGTAGAGTGAGCTTACTTTGCAGAGAGGAAGCTCTTAGAGATGTGTTCTTTCTCTTTCCATTCCCTGTCCATGGCCTTCTGTTTTGCAGCAACAATTTCTCTCTCCACCCTGCAGCAGGAATGATGATTTGAACAAGGCCAAGGGGAAGAACTGTAAGGAATGCAGCAATAGGAGTTGAAAGAAGCAGCCTTCCTCAAAGAAATTATTCAAAAAAGTTTGTTTTTCCACTCTGTATACCTTGTGGTTATGCTTTAACTCTCAAGATGTGAGGCTGTTGGTGAATGACATTCATGGGGAAAGCTTTTCAGGTTTATAGTATCACTCAGTTTAATCTTTGGGTATGTTCATCTTTTCAACTTCATAGCAGCTACCACTGGCATATGAGTAACATGAAATTCATATCTTTGGGCAAGGTATTTGGACTGGTGTTATTAGTCTCAGAGGGAGTTGAATTTCCTCCTAAGCTGTGCTACTGCAATTGGTGATACTTTGATAAGTAAATGGTAAATAGGTGGATTTACATTGGCTATCTGCCTGGTGCCCCACCAAGCCACAGTTACTCACCTCTTCAGCAAAACAGGGAGGAAAAAATAAAACAAAAGGCTTGCAGGTCAAGACAAAGAGGGATCACTCAGCAATTACCTTCATGGGCAAAATAGACTTGATTGGAGAAAATTAATTTGATTTTTTATCTACAAAATCAGAGTAAGGCAATGAGAAGATCAAAAATTTTAAAATTGCCCCTTGCCTCTCCCTTCTTCTGAGGCTTAATTTCACTCCAGACTTCTCTTCCTGCTCTCCACAAAGCAGTGCAGGGTTGTGGTCAGTTCATCACAGGTTTTTCCTGCTGCTCCTTCCTTACACACTTTCACACTTTTCCTGCTCCATGGTGGGGTCCCTCCCACAGGAGACAGCTGTCTGGGAACTTCTCCAATGTGTGTCCTTGTCACTGCAGTTCTTCAAGAACCTCTGCTGCACAAGTTGGGGTTTTTCCCCCCTTTCTTTGAAATGTTATTCCTAAGGCACTTCCACAATTGCTGATGGGCCCAGCCTTGGCCATCTGGGAGACAGCTGGAATTTTGTCCATTGGATGTGGGGAAGGGTTCTGGTAGCTTCTAAGAGAAACCACCCCTGTAGACCCTCTGCTACCAAAAGCTTGCCATGCAAACCAAATACTGTGATAATTTTTGTTCTCCAAGTATTTCAAAATAACCCAATAGAAAAGGAGAAAAAAATTAATAGGCCATTGTGCTGTGAATTCAATATTCAGAACCAGGAAAAATTGTTAGCACACAAAATGCTTGTCCTGAACTATCCTAGCAGTACTTACTTAATGCTTCAACACCTCTTAGGCAGAAAAAAGATATGTGAAGAAACTTAAAGATTTTCCTTCTAGTCACAGTTAGAGCATGTCTGAGAAAGGCATGAAACAATAGTAGTAAATTACTGAATATAAACATTGTTGTGCTTCATGATCCTGTTGAAAATTTCCGATCTAGCTGGTAATTAATTGATGGCTACAGAAATATATAAGTGCCATGCTGACTTGTAGTTGTGCAGTGCTCTGCATTGGTGCTTCTGGTAGCCCATGAACGGATACCTAATAAAAAATGGGAATTATTTTCACATCATCATAAAAGAGAACATTCAGATGTTTGGTTTTTGTTTTGTTTTGTTTTGTTTTTTTCCTGTGGATGGAAATGGCAGAAATTTGATTCAGACAAACCAATTTCCATTATTAGTTTATTCTGCTGGACCATTCTCAGTTGAAGATGCTCCGAATTTATAATCAGGCAGAAAAAAAAAAGCCCAACCCAAAATTAGATGTTTTCTGTGAAGAATGGTAGTAGGCTGGAGATCAGAAGAATGAAGTTGATAGTCTGGCAGCTTGCAAACAGAGGAGTTAAACCCTCTCACCTGTACTTTTGCAAATCTGCTATTTCCTGCTCTCTTCTTTCCACCTCCAACTTTGGGAATGCTATCTTTTCCACCTTCCCTCAGAAGCCAAGCATCTCTGCTCTAGCACTCTCTAGAGCAGTGCTAGCCTGAAAGAACAACTATTCTTGACCACAACCAGAGATGCCAAGGAGAGGAATGATTTTCCTGCTAACAGCTTTTCTTGCTGTGGTGGTTTTGTCACCCTGACATCTCCAGTCTCAGCCCCAGCACAAAGGGCAGCACAAACCCTGTGCAATCCAGAGCCGACCTTCCACCTCTGTGCCCAGCAGTCGCAGCAGCATCCACTGAGAAAGCTTTCAGGCTTCCGCTGCTGAGATGAAGCATGGATTTCAATGACTCTGCTCTGAAAAACCATTGCCATTGGGCAAGTTGAGGCTTCCATAGGGCACTAGCAAGACCCCGCAGTGGCTTTTGAAAATGGTTTGGAGAAAGGCTGAAAAACAAAGCTTGAGCAGTCTGGGTTCCCTGCTATGAAGAAACATGAAATTCAGGTATACACATGAAATATTAACTGAAAACATCTGAAATGCTTATTAGTCTGTGAACCAGAGCCTTCATTTGTTTTTAATAAAAGGCACTGAGAGAAACTAACTCTGACTAAAACCACTCTGTGTGCTGTGTCATTGAAAGCAGGCATCAGTGGGTTCTAACAACATCAGGAGTCCCTTAATGATGGTTATATGCATGCTACATGACTATTAAACCTCTTTTTCTGCTATTGTTTTTTCCTTACTATTTATTTTAAGTGAGCATATTCATTTAACTGAAAATGCCAAGTAAGTAATGTGTAACTAGATTGAGAAATACAAAAACCTGATCATTCTGCTAGAGGAATGATTTATTCTTTGTGCATAAATTCTAATGTTTGAGTGCAACTCAGGAATAAACGTGACTTATTGCTGGTAATGATGACTGTTTCGGAGACCCAGAGATTGTCAGAATATCAGCTGTCATCTTGGCATTAATGAGAAACAAAACATATAAGGGTGCATTTATTAATAGACTGTACCCCAAGTATGAGACTAAGTGTTTTGGAAAAGTACTACATTGTTTATAATAATAAAGGTGAAGAAATACTGGAGGAAACACCCCTGGGGCTTAATCAATGATCAGCATATGAACATAAGTCAAAGATTGTTTAAAATTGTTCCAAATGAGGAATAACTGACGTCAAGAGCTTGCTTGACTTCTTACCTGCTTCACACTCTGGTTGCCTGCAGTGACAAAAGTACGAACAGAACAAGCAGTCTTTCACAAACTGGGTTAGGCTCTGAGTTTTTCTTTTATTTACATTTAATTTATTTACAGGAAAGCCTTAGATATCAAGGGCAGAACTGTCATACCCTGGTAAATCCATATTTTGTTAGCATCAACAGATAATGAAGCCAGGAACAAGCAGTGGTACATTGTTGACACAGAATTGCACTTATACCCTGCCAGCCACAAATGACATTTTGGTCACCAAGAGTGGGTTTTTTTGTGTTAGCAGAGTGACGCGGGTACAGGGCCAAACTCATTGTGACCCTCACGGCCAAAAATGTTCCACAGCATTCCTTCTGCCACTCAGTCTTTCAGAGAAGGAGTTGTTGAGGCAGGAGAGCAAAAGGAATTCTGGCAATATTGAAGCAAACATGCATCATATATTAACAAAGGTGCTGTGGAGTTGCTGTAACTGGAGTTGCTTCCACGGACACATTAATTTCAACTCTTAGTCAGGAAACAGTTCAAATAATGAAATTTTCCTGGATGCTTTTAATCAGGTGACTAAGCTTCTCTGACGTTCAAAAGTGTCTCTTCACTGGTCTCTTCAGAGATTCTAAAAGGAAGTCTGAAGTCCATCTTCCAGAAAGTTTATGCACGTCAGGGAAAGAATTTGTCTCGAGGGGAAAAATGAAAGTGACTGTTTAAAAGTATTGTTTATGCAAGACTCATGTAGTTTTCTATTTAATCTATTAAAGGGAGAAGGAATGCATTTAGAAAGAGCAATCTGAGAAAAAGAAGAATGGATTGTATCACCTGTGAAAAGAGTGGAAGTGTTATTGGTCTTGTTCCGACAGCTGGCCTGTTTTCAGAACTGATTTTTCCCATTAGCAGTGTGGAAGCCCAGGGCAATGCAGTGAGGCCAGAGCACTGCACAGAGCAAAAAAAAATTACCTGTAAGAGCAAACCAAGAATTTCAATATGGATGGAAGTTTTTCCTTACTGCCTGTGGTTCAGGGATTGAAAGAGTCTTCTGCCTGCGTCAGAAACTTGTTGCATGTAACCTTGGAATTTTCCTACCAGCTCTGTCCTTCAGCTCTTAACTTTCCAACAGTTTCAGTTTGCAGTCCATGTATTCTTATTTGCTTCAGGTAAAGCATTATCTCAATGGACAAAAGCCTTGTTCACTGTACAGACATAATACACACCCTGAAAGCTGCCCAGTCTCTGTCAGAAACATGCATGGCAGACTCATCTGAAAAATACCTTCTGATCCTGAAGTGTTTGGGTTTTTTCCTTCTTTTAATGCAGTCACCTGTTACTTCAGTTTGGTTCAAAATTGTTTCAGAAATGTTAAACATATATACATAGGCCTGCCTGGACTATTTTCTTCTAAAGATATTGAACATATGGAAGAATAATTTGCTTCAAAACCAGGTTCTGGATAGTTTAAGTAACCTTTCCAGGTGTCTGTGTCAGTGATTTGAGATGGATCACTATTGGGAATAATGAGCTAGCGTTTGGGCCTGCGGGGGCAGTGGATGAGTAAACACCTGAAAAAAAATTGCACACAGGATTTGTAGTTTACTTAATTTCGCTTTCATTAGGTCAGCCTTTATCATTGTGTTTAGCAAGAACTACAGCTAAGAGCAGACTAAATGCAGCTTAAACACTGCCAGCTAGAAACTTCCAGCAAATTACCAAGTGAAAGTCCTGTCTTCCAGTATTTCAGCTGTACGTGTTCTGGATGGCCTATCACACACACCCTTCTTCTTTTCTTGGAATGAGCTTGTTTGTTCCTCAAATGTTTGGATTTCTCCCAAATTAGATTTCCATTTGTCCCTCTGGTCTTCATATAAACTCTGTTAGATACAGATAATTGTCTAACTTCCTTAGCTTGTGATCTGGGATTATAACAAGTGAGTTAAGATCTTTAGTATAATTTTAATGGCTTGGGAGTTTTGGAGAGTTGATTTTGGGTAATTTTCTTGGGTTTTTGCCTATTATTAATAGGATACATCACATAAATAAGTAAAATTGCAGTGGCTGGCATTCTCTGAGCACTGAAAAATTCAGCGTTATCCTATTTTGGCACAGATGAGTTACAGGACTTAAATAACCCAAGCATATTCAATTGAATGTCTTCTTTATTTTTCACTGTGTGATTAACTGAGATTTCAAGATTATCAGGAACCCCTTGCAAATAACGACATTAACAGTCTTTATTCCCTCTAAACAGGGAGGCTGCTTTGTCTTTCAGTCACTACAGTTTGTTTTAATATTTAATAGAAAATACTCTACAGACAGGAAGGATGAACTGAGTTCTGTGAATATTCTTTCTCCATGGAACAAGCCAGAATTCCTTTTTTTATTATTTCACTGTAAGAGGGGGGGACATGTGTATGACTCTCATTTTTATCCACCGGAAGGCCATGTGGTTTTAAAATGGCCCTGAAACTTTATTTATAGCAAAGTGTTGGTTCTGGAGCCTGTCTTTGAGAGAAGATGGTGGAGAATGCTGGTGACAATGAGTCCTCACATTTATCACCTGATATTGGACAGGATTACAATCAGCCTCTGTTGCCTCTTGCCTTCTTTAGACAAGCAGAGATAAGTGGTTTGAGAAGACATTTGTTTTGTTTATGTGTCCACTGCAAAAGGAAAAATGTTTTCAATGTTTTATTCTTTATACTTACCTTATAAGATCACAAGAACCATATTTTTGTGGTAATACAAGCATTCACAAAAACCCTGTCTTTAATATACAACACAGCAGGCAGAGGAGAGCTTGGAACAGCTGCAGAAGTCTGCATTCTATCTCTTGTGCTGAGGTATGATGGCATCACAACTTGGCTTGCAATTTTAGATAAATCAGAAAGCATTTCTAACACTGGAAATCTAAAAACTGAAAACTGCAATACTTCCCGTGCCTGTGAATCTACATGTAGGCTGTTCCAATCATGGGTCAAAATTCTGTATTTATTTGGAACAAGTAATGTTGAAATAACTTTCTAACTAAGTTGCCCATGTGTTGTTTACCTGCCAATAAGTGAAAACTGGAAACACCACTTTTATTGGCCAATATCTTTTTCTTGGTGATTTAATGATAATAACGTAAACTTCCCTGTTTGGGGAAGAAGTCCTGAACTCTGTGCCTGAGTCACAAGGGCACCCTGGAATCATTCAAATAGAACCATTCTGCAGGGTTTGGACAAATTATTTTTTTCTTTTCCTACCTATAGTTTTAATTGGTTCTTGAAAATTTGTTCTATTTGACAGTGTAGGCTTCTTCACACAAAAATGCATTTGAATGTAAGCTTAATATAACAAATATTTCAAAATAATCCCTACGTCATATGGCATTAATCCCTAACAAACTTCTACTTGATAAGGTAATTTCTCCAGCAAGAGATTAAATATTAGAGAATCACTGAATCACGGTATGGTTACGGTTGGAAGGGACTTCTGGAGATCATTCAGGTCTGACCCTTCACAGCCACCCTTAAAATATTTGAATGCACAACTACATTTGTGATACTAAGAACAATGCTTGAGGTTTAAATATTCATTTTTATAGTGTATCTTCATTTTTTTCTTTTCATACACAGGGAATAAGGTTAAGGGGGAAAATACCTGTAAGAATGCAGAGTACATTTCCAAAAGTATACTTTTATGAGTTTCTTTTTAGTTTGATATAATTGCAAGATTCTCAGAAATCTCCTCGTGTGCTAATTGCTCTTAATGTTTCTAAATTAAGCCATATGGTTTTGCTGATGATTTTTGAGCAGCCCTGTGTCATAACTCAGAACTGAACTCTCAATCCCTTAGGCTCAGGACTCTTTCTTCCTTTAACTCTTCCTTTAAATGACTTTTGTTACACACTTTGAGGCAGGGCAATAGCATATAAACAAGCTTGAAGAAAACAGGGCTTACAGTGGTGGTGGGTCCTGGAAGAGTTTCCATGATTGATTGTCACTCTCCTGTTCCGTCCTTTGCCACAATTCCCACCCCCCAGCATCCCTGCAGATACACCAGCATGAGTGTCAAATGAATGATTAAAGGTGGAATCTGGCCCCACTGATATCAGACAAAACCCCCTCTGACTTTGGTGGAGCAACAGGTATCAGCCCACGATGTTATTCAATATTTATTCAATATTTCAATATTCAGAATACAGTGCCAGTGCTGAAAAGAGAAGGAACCTAAAGATTATTTTGCTTAGTAAAACACGCTTAGAAAAGTTACTGTGGCCAAAGGCACCTGGATTTAAATTTTTATCTTTCCTCCGACACATCAAAATCAAACACTGAATCTTACGATCTGCTGCTAAAAGACTACAAAAATTCCAAGCTACAAAGGAGAAGCTTTGTAGACATGGTTTATGATTTAACCAAGTAATACATTGAGGCAGTGAAAACTATTAACAGTCTGTCTCACACTGTATGTTGCTTGGGTTAGGGGAGTTAACAGCAAAGATGGTGTAATCTTACAAGCTGACTAGGGAAAATTACAGAATTCCTTCTGAGTAAACAACGTTAGAAATGCTTCCCCCATCCCCCCCATTTGTTCTTACTAAAAAGATTAACTTAATCAAAACCTGGTAGATTAAATTATTAAACCTGTAGATAACCACAATTTCTTATTGTTAATTAGACACTGAGAGGTGCAATTTTCATAGGATACAGAGTCCCTAAATTTAGCTGTGGAATATTACATTGATCACACACAAAAAAAAACCCCCATCATTGATTCTCTGGGGAAAGGTTGGACGTCAGTGTGTGCGTTTTGGCTCAGACCACCTCTCACCTATTAAAGGGGGTTCCAGGAGATCTTTATCCCTGCTGCACATAGCAACAAAATGTGATTTGCCATCCTTAACCCTTTGAACATTCCCAGCAGGATGATTCACACTTACTCACTTACTCTGCTCTCATGCTCTGTATTGTACCTGAAATCTTCATACCAAAAGTGCAGTGTTTTTATCTTCTGCTGCCCTGTCAAATTTTTTTATTGTATGTTGTATGTGTTTAAACATTTAATATACACTGAAGCCATTACAATATGGCTGTAAAAATCTGTAATATAACACCTTCTTACTATGACAATTGCTCCTTTCTTTAAATGACTTGCAAACTTTATGAATAAAACTCTGAAATTAAACCCTGACATAATGCAAAACACTGCATTTTACTTCACCTGTTTAGGTCTACCAAAGGCAGTGAATCTCATTAAAATACTGTGCAGAATATTTTTATTGCTGTGTAGATCTTTGTCATTATGCAGTATGATAATTCTCAGAGCCTTTTCCCAGCAATCACTAATTAAGTGTAACAGGCATGCATCCAGACACTCCTGAATTTTAATCCTCATGTTTCTTAATGAGTTGATCAAATATTACATAGAATGTAATAAAAATATGAGACTCATTTAAAATACAAATATATCATTTGTATAATTGTCCAGCTAATAAATTATGTCTAAATATTATGATTGTTTGTGCAAACACTTAGGGATGTGTCCATGCAAGTGTTGGAAATAATCCATGTGTGCACATGCAATTAAATATTCTTTACACATAATTGTCCATAAGGATTTTCAGAAGCATGCATGGCACTGCATTTGCAGAATACTTTTGAATCTAGACACAGGTCTTGCTTAAAAAGAACAAAATAAATTTCTATTGAAAAATAATAATGCACAATTAAATTCTTAGAAAGAAAATGGACATAAAAAAATACCCAATCCTCCTAGCTTGTCATCTGACTGTACCATTGGCTTTCCTACATTCTGAAATGATAGAAGACCTTCTTGCCTCCCCTTTTTGCTGATGGGAAATTCCTGGCAGCTGAAGTGCCTGATATTTGACCTGCTTTTAAATGTTTAGCATGATTTTGCAGAGTCAAGGAGCTTCCAGTAGTTCAGATAAGCTTTCAGCAAAGATCTAAACATCCTGCTGCTTAGCTAAAGTGATGTTTTGATGTTCAATACCACTTAATTTGGCTTCATTCTTCTTCATCTTAAAACGCATCTACACAAACTCAATATTATTTATTGGAAGAAGAATGAAAGTAAAAAATTGTCAGTTGTGAGAAGCATTTATTTTTCTACATTATCAGTGGTATCAGCACAGTTCTCTGTTTCTGAATGGTGAGGGCCAGCCAGAGCTGCCTCTGCTTTATTCTGTACAACATGATTTAGCTGGGTTTAGCTGATATTTTTATTTTCCAAATCCCTGGGCTCAGAGAGGCTGGGAATACCACTGAGACAGATTGCTCAGGCAGCAAAGAAAGAGCATGTCTTGTGCTGTTTAGCAGCAAGCTCTGTGCCTGGCTGTGAGAGAGAGGCACAGAGAATGAGCATATGCAGGAGATGCTTGTCATGGTGCCTCACACCCCTTGGCAGGCAGTGGAGAATCAGGAATGGAGTTCAGAGTGAAATGCCTGGTGCTGAGGGCCTGATATCTCCATTGACATGGGATGTTTGGGGTTTTTTTTTGTCAGAGTAGCTCCTGCAGTGTCTCCTCCAGACAAAATCCAGCTGGTGCTCAGGGAGATCCCCTCTCTTGTGAGCCAAGGCACAGAGAAAGGGATTCTTGAGTCCCTCCTCAGAAAGGTTGTTCTAACCTGTGCTGAGACACCAACAGACCTTCACTCTTATTTTATCTGTATGGGACACAACATGGGAACTTGGACAGACCAGGAAGAGCTTTTAGGAAAAGAATGTTTAAATCTAGATTGATCTTGGCTCTTGCATACAGCTTTGAAAGTGAAAGAGCACAGAAGAAGATCCATGCTGGGATACCAGCTTTTCCTACTCACAAATTCCTCTCCAAATAAGAGTCATATTTAGCTACTTACTGTAATATACTTTACAGTGGCAGTTATGTACATATTCTGAAGCTTTGATTTTGTGGTCTACTTTTTAGATATTTTTGACCATCTCATTAATAAATTCAGCTTTTTATATGATGCAAAATAGATGTGTTCTTTTAAGTGGCATTTTAATTTAACAGTCTAATTTCAAGTAATAACATGAATTTAAGTGGAACCATCAGGTCCTTTCACAGCTGGACCACCCCAAAACCAAAAATGTCCAGCAAAAAATATTCACTGAGAAGAAGCAGAATTTAAGAAATTAAGAGATGGATCACCCCAAAACCAAAGATACCTCATTTTGAGCACTGTCTCTCCTGTAGAGATGAAATGGGTATCTTGGGAGACTGGCAAATCTTCCCTCCTTCTCTTCTCTTCTACCAAGATCTCCTGATGAATGCCAATCCTTGAATATTCTCCACAAGCTTTCCAGTATTCTCCATTTTACTTTTACTTTTCAAGCCAGTTAAAGGATGCAAGAGCTCTCTGAAATTACAAATTCTGTGCTATATGTTGTAACCACTCTGTAGGGTCTCACTGCTGCTTTTTGTGTCTCTCCCTGTGAATATTGTGTGTCATACTGGCAGTTTCATAGCAAGAGTATTAAAGGATTCCCCATTCAGGCTGTCATTGTTTCATAAGAGTATTATCCTGGAAATTTGGGCCTGGGAACTCAAACTCCCTTATTTTACAGATAAGGGGCCAAACCAGTCAGTAAGAAAAGCCCAATTCATGTTTTAGATGCAAAGCTCTTCCCTCAATTATCAATAGGACTTTCACATGAACTAGAAAGCAGCTGTTACAAATAAAATTCCGAATAAAGCAAAAAGGCAGACTAAACATTCACTCCATGGAGTTGTTTTTATCTGGAGGATGGGTATACATCCATTATATGTGGCTGCAAGGCTAAGCTGTCCTTTTTAAAGCACTCCATCTGCAGTGTGTCAAAAATAGCGCTGTCCTGCACATGCTTAAATTTTTGGCAGCCAAGTGACACCTTAATTTCTTTCGTGGTAAATATATAGATATATTACACAGTGATATGTAGAGCAGATGTTTCTAAAAATGCAAAGAAATTCCAGTCTGTTCGTGTTGATGTAGTAGCTTTAGTATTTCAAAAAAAGAGCTGGTTTGGCAATGCAGTCATGGTGCAAACATGAATATTTGAAGAGCCTGTGCACAAACACCTTGTATCAATGGGTATGGCCATGGCATCCAGAATAAAAATAAAACTTGTTTCAAATTTACCTATAGAAAAAAATAAGGCATTCCTTTTAAAAGTTTTCAAAGTGAGGGACAAGTCTTGTATTCAGAGTTCCAGCATAACAGGCTTGACTCATCAATAGATGACACATCAAGCACAGGGAATTTGAAAAAGCACTGCTTAACCTCACTAAAAAAAATCATGGTTTTGAGAACAGGAAAGAAGGAAAATTGCTTTCTGATCCTTGACTCCACTATGTTCAAAAAGGGTAATGAATGTTCTGATAAAACACACTTCATTGGACAAATAAATCTGGTTCAAGCTGACAATGTTATGTAAAGGGTTGTTCGAGTCTGTTTAAAAATCATCTCGAAGCAGAAAAAAACCCAAACAACCCAAAAGTCCAGTATGAGACAAAAAATTAAGTTTACCAGTGCATTCATTTTTTTGGTTGTTTTTCTTGTAAAACCTTTCTAGTGACCTCCTTCACTTAACAGATTAACTCAACAGTATAAAAATACAGGAAATGAGGAAGGGTATCAAAACCAAGCCACTAAATTGCAAAGTACCCAAACAAACAGACTTTACAAAACAACCAACACTGCCACACACACAGGCCCAAATACTACACTCAGCCATTCACAGGTGTGGACAGCCCCAAGAATGAGAATTTCTTTCGTCTCTCATAGCAAATAGAGCAACATGGTGCCTTGCATCTCATTTACAGCTTTAAATTAATTAGAAGATCATAGCTGTACCAGGTCATGATTACAGGCTTAATTCAGCTAAAAAGAAGCATCTCTTGCCATTTGAGTTGCAATCTACATGGGGTTGGAGATGATGACCTATGGAAACACGAAACCTTCTAGAATGGCACCTGGAGGCCAGCATGAACATCATAGGCCTTGTCAAAAAGCTCTGGATATCTGTTAAACACATTGAACTTTATGTTTTCAAGGTTTTAATGCACCTCAAACATCTCTCGAAATCATGGGCACAATAAACTTCAGGATTGCTTCTTTGAGCCCCTAAAATTGTGGCATTGTACATAGTACAAATTGTGTATATCAGCTTTTCCCAAGACTACCCACCTTTTTAGTATGTCACTGCAATTGAATAATATATATACTATTAATGATTTATGCGAGACAGCCACCTTTCTCTTGTTTTAAGATTGATATATGAATAAAACCAATGGAAGAAAAAAGAAAACCCCTATTTTGCAAATCATGTCATTCACACACATGAGTTTTTCCCCTCATGATATAGGACTAATTACATGAAGTGATGAAAGATATAAATATTTATGAAAAATTAAGGTTTTGAAAAAGATATCTAATTGGGTACATAATATGCAGATTTGAAGATCAAAATATAATATAAAGCATAGAAATTAGGAATATCTAGGAAGCCATTCACAGAAATGAAAATAAGGCAAGCCAGTCTGGGAAGCAAGCCTGACATAGCTAAAAAATATGTCCACAGCCTATAAGCCTTTTGTGAAGAAAAATGTTTGTTTTTCCCAGGTAGAAAAAAAAGGTTTTGATAACTAGGTACTGCCTGTTTTAAGAATGGCATGAGTGTCAACTCTTAATTTTTTAGCAAACGATCTAAATGCAGCACACAATGCCATCCATTTGGGAGATCTCCTCAACTCAGAGCAGTCTGACAGCATGATAAAAGGCTTGAAAGTGTTTGCATTTTCTTCACACTTGCTGAGCAAACTGACAAAACATTAAGCATCACAAGTGTTAACACTATTTGTTTACGATGAAATAGTAGGTTTTCCTGCAAGAGCAGAAAACAGCAGTAGTGAAATATCACATGGTGCAGCTAAAGAAACTCTTGGGAGACTTACAAAAAAAGCTAACAAGACAGGAATCATCAGAGGAAAGATTTGTCAGCCAGCTGCTTGCTTCTAAATTTGTGGTGAACCTTTAATATCTCAATTTTCCTTTTGTAAAACTGGGGACTTGCACATGTCTGCTAAAATGTGCTCTAATGTTATTGTCCAAAACATAATTGCATATAAGAAAAAGATTTTAATATAAAAATTGAGATAATTGGTTCCCGTTGTCTCGGTGATATTTCATCCACGGATCCACATGGATGGAAACAAAATAGAAAAACAGGAATATCTGCTTTCTATAGAAACAAGAAAGAATAACATTCTTAAAACCCTTAACAATTTTGTATGAGAAAAGATGGTTTCAAATATTTTTTTTTGTGCATGCAAAGCCTACTACCCCTAATGTTAGTCACCATCTGCAAAACTGGACTTTCTGACTATCTTTTTAAAAATATTTATTTCTCAGCAATTCTAAGCCATTTTTTGTCTCCTCTGTTGTGAAGAACAGAAGGATGCAACCTGGTATGAAGATAGCTGGGATTTATTTCATGTCCATGGTCAAGAAGGGAGTTTATCTGAAGTGTTTTATTGGAAACCTTCCCCTCAAGACCTAAAGCCTCTCAAAATCTTGACATTATATATATATGCAATATAGAGATAAACTTTTTTGGACCTCATGAGATTTTCACAGAATAGTCAAAATTACACAGATGTACAGTTGAAAATTATGTCTTGTTTAATTGTGTGCCGGGAGAAGGATTTTTGGGTACTGACATTTGAAAATGTTGGCCTTTGCATAGAAATTATTCCATGATAAATCTGTTCAATTAATGAAATTTTATGTCCAAATATCTGTCACAGTTAACAGAACCAACATTGATGCTATGTCTTAAAATTAAGTTATTTCTAATGTTTTGTGACTTATTAGCGTTTGGATTTTCTTTGCCAGTAAATCAAGGTGGGTACAAGAGGTTCTTTTTCCAATGCTCTCGATCAAAAGAATAAATAAAAGTCCTAAGAGTTTCAAGCAGTTCTGCAGATGCAATAAATTTCTTGACTAAAGAAGGCCAAATATAGTAGACTAGAACTTAAAACTTTTTCTCCTATATAAGTTTAATAGTGATGAAGGGTTTGAGCTATATTGGGATTGAAAAATAATGAGGATATAAAAGTTATTCTGAAGTTGTTTTAATTTTTCAAATGGAAATTCTAAACTTTTGAGATATTTTTATTTTCTTTTATTGCTAATTTTTCTTCACTCCCCATTTGTTTTTTGCTTTCAGTGAGAGGTTTTAAGGTTAGAAAAGCAGGTATGAGAGGTGAGAATGGAAAGAGAGAACAGAGGAAAATGGGTTAGTTAATTTTTCTGTTGGTTTTATTAAATGAACTGCTAACGCAACTACTTGCAAAAATCTCCACTTTGCAAAAATATGCCATTGAAAATCATATTTTTTGTACCTGTGGTGGAAGTATTTAACTCCAGTATAACTATACTGTCAGTGCTGGAAAACAGTGTCCAGCTGTTTATATATATATATATATATATATATATATATATATGTTTATATATTTATAGATATATAAACATATGTAAATATATAAACATATATATATTATATAACATATATTAATATATAAACATAAATAAATATATATGTGAGGCCATTGGCGAGGGCCGGACAGCTGACCACAGGGACGGCAGGCGGCTCGGCGGCTTGTTCTGAGAGCTTCCTTTTTGTTAAGTCAACTTCAGCTAGGGACTTCTTTGTCCCTCGCGGTGAGCCGGGCTTCCCTGGGATAGTGGCCGCTGTCCTAAAAGCCGGAGAGTTGCTGAGAGAGAGAGTGTTCCCTTGCCCAGAGCCCAAATCAGACACAAGACACGAGGGTCTGCTCTGCTTGGGCTCAGGGGCAAAAGACCCTGGAATAGCCCAACATTCAGACTTTTATTCTGAGGTTTACAACTTGTCTCATAACAGTACACGGGAGGAAACAGGGAAGGGCTGGAAGGTCAGGGTGCAGTCGGGGAGGAGTAAGAGAGGAAAGAGTGAGACACAAGATACCATTGTTAACTGAGGGGCAGGCGGGGGGAGTTCGACTCCCTTTCCAAGGCCAAACTTAACTCTACATTCAAAGGGGCCTCACTTTCTAGGACCCCAGAAATTCTTCAGGGGATATGTCATTCTCTGAGCTTGAACCACCACTACATATATGTTTATATATTTATCCAGTTGAACATATAGGAAGACATCTATGAGCTGGGAGGGCAATAAACAGCAGGTGTCAATTGAAACATGAGATATTCAAACTTAGGTTCAGGGAAGTCCTTTTGACCTCAGGACATTGGAATAGGAGAACAGGTTGCCCAAAAGAATTTAAGGATTTTTCCAGACATGACTGATTGAAGTCTGGAGCAACTGTGTCTCATCACACAGCTGACCCAGCTATGAGCAGAAGCTGGGACCAGATGAACTGCCAACATCCCTTCCAAAAAGGGTTTTTCCAGGTTTTAAAAATCCTGCTTTTGTTGACTGAACATCGACAATCATTTTAAGACTTTTTTTTCCCCCCTCAAATTATCAATGTACAACTTAGAGTGTGTAAACCTAAGAATTGAAAACTGAATGGATATGAGTGCTGGTTACAAAACCAGGATTTATTTAGATCCTAGAGCACAGGCTGTGATGCGCTTCAGTAAAGGACTGAATCTCTGAACCCATCCTTTGGCAGCCTGGTGCTCCATGTGCATGGAACTGTTGCCTAAATCATACAGGGACAATAAATACTATAAAGGAAAACTTCAGGTCAAGGATGGTCGACTCTGGTTCCTTTTGCTGTCAGGGAGAAGAAAAAGTCCTTCTTTCTGGCAGAGGCTGGGAGTACTGAAGGTAGCTGTGCTAAGTTGAAACTTGTCTTTATGATTTTACCTCAAGTCTTTATCACAGAATTTCTTGTTACTAACACCTATAAGGCCCTTGCCTCTTTAATCTCATTCTTTGTTTTCTTTATGGACCAAGCTCTCAGTGGAATGGCACCGTAAGAAGGTAAAAACACTATTCCACAGATATAAACAGTTTACACTGAAATGACAAGTTTAAATTGACCCTTCATGAATATTTAAGGGTGATAAAATTTGTCAGATTAATACAACTCCGGTGCCAGAATTGAAAAAAAAAAATAATTTTTAACCTTCTATGGAAATAGCATGGATTGATTTTTGTCCACCTATAAAACTGACTTCTAATGAAATGCAGAGATCTTTCCAAGAAATCCCAAAGAAAATTCCAGAAGCAAAATATATTAAGATGATATGTCACTGGAAACAATTCAGTTTTCACAGACAGAGTAACAATTTGGCTGTCACAGCTATGAAATGTCTCTGTGACTGTGTATGCAAAAAAGTTAAGATCAACAAAGAAAGTTAAGTCCAAACACTTCTGACAAATCCTTGTACTTGTGGTGTTCTATAAATAAAACTCTTGCAGAAGACACATTCAAGACAGTAGTTGATTTCTTGCCAATATTTTTAATCTATTTCTCTGTGAACTTTTACAGAATTGTTGCAGTTATTTTCTTTTAAATGAGAAGGGGATACCATATTTAATTTCCTCTTGTCTACAGATCAATAATTTGATATTATTCTTGACATTGAGTAGGGTGGATTTTTGTATGCCTCCCACATTTAATTTTAAGTGACTTTCATTGTAATAAAAGAAAATGTAAAAGCATAAACCATTACACTTTGAACATAAATGTATGAAAAATATTATTAAATGGGTAACCACCTCTTCTGGACAAATATAAAAATGCTCAAATTAAAGGTGAAATTGAAGTAATTACATTTTTTTCCTATTGCAAAGTTCAGTTCTGTATCCCAAAACCAAAGTAAACCACCTACACTTGTACACATTTGCATTGCAATACACAACATTAAAAATAGAGAAAATTTCATTATCTAGGTATTTGTTATGGAAATGTAGATTTGATTCTTGTCTTTTAAGTCTCTGCATCCTTTGGGAAATACCCTTTCCATTTGGTGATAGATGGGGGAATTATATTAATAGAAATAAGATTTAGCCAAGTTATTAAAATTCTCTAAATCTTAAGTTAGGACTACAAATAATGCAGCAAGGCCTCTTTCTATTTTCAGTCCATTGTAATTTCCCAAACTTGGATGTAGAGCAAAATATTTAACTAGCGAGCTGGGGAAGAGTTGTGGGTTAAACATTCTATTCAAATATATTGAACTTAGTGTTTGGAATATTTTATCAGTTCTAAAAGGAACTATTGATCCCTGATAATTTGGGGATTTTCCATCCTTCCAGTTCCACCTGTCTTTTAAGTCCCATTATATTCATTTAGCTTATAGATGTCTTGCTCAGGTTTTGCTCCAATTTTGGTTAATTTAGTAATTCCACTGCAAACTGGACTTTACAGACGTGACACACTTTTCCTCTAAGCATGTCCTTGTATTACCAAAACCAAAAACCACTGAAGAAATTGAGTTTGCATCATCAGAGCTGCAGAACACACATCTTAATTTTCTTCTTACTCAGTGCCCTTCACTGCGCTGGCAGCATTGGGAAAGTTTCTCATTTTGATGTATAAAAAAGGCTGTTGTTCTTTTCAGGGTCTGAATCATGAGCCTCTACAAACAAATGATCTTTGGTGTTGGGTAAGCAGGCATGTAGCTCTGCAGTAGAAATCTTCTGCATTCAGTGCATTGGCCCTGCCTTGGCTTGTTTTTCACCCTAATAGATTTCCTTATGGCCAGGTTTGTATTTGTTGATCAAACAGCAAAGCTGAATGGAACCGAAATGTTGGGAAAAAACATTGATTTATGCATAAAAATCAGAAGAATTTGTTTCTTAGCCTTCTATTCCCATCAGATATGAAAATATTCTGTTTTAGCCGGAAACATTTTATTTTTATAGGTTTGAATGTACTCCACCTGGTCTGCTTACTTCCCCATCATCCTAATGTTTTCAAAATAAATTTAGATTAAACTGGAGATAATAAATTGCTTGAAATCATCCTGTGTGAATAGCAGCATGGTGTGCCTTATGTCAGGAGTTTTTTATATTGTGATCTCATGTTTGACATTTCCAGAGATAGAAGTAATCTCCATCCTGTCCTTCCACATTGAGGATTCTACAAGAAATTGAAGTCGGATTCCATAACTAAGGGAACTGTTGTCTGGAGATCTTCCCTACTATACTCTTTCCCAATGGGAGGTGAAAATATAGCCAAAATGAATCAGACATAAAAGGAAACTTCATTGTCTGTTTATTCTTCCCACTTTCACTACTTAAGAGAGTGGAAATGATGAAAATCTATGACCCCTTGTCCATCTGAAACTGGAGAAGCTAATTCTTCCCTGAATCACATCTGTCATAGCTTGGCATTTGTTTATTTAAACCCAAGCTTTGATGACATATATGTGTCATGAAATGTCTTTGTGGTGGGCACCAACATCTCACCTAAACAAAGGTAACCTGGATGGAGCCAAGGCCAGAACTGGAACACAGTACATCGAATGATCTGGACCATCAAATTCAAATCCTTCTCAGTGTAAATTCTTGCATCATCTGCCTCAATTAAGTTAATGAAAACCCATCTTAAAATAAATATATTTGTTCCCCACTGAGGATCTTTTCCAGATCCTTACTCCTTTGATGCATGGGAGGCTTCTTTTAAACTTATTTATGGACAAGCTCATGTGTACTTGTCTTGTTGACACATTGACCTTTCACACAGCCTTTTTTCCTCTAGTATGTTTCTAGGGATCAAATTTATTTCGTTCCTTGGCTTCTCCCTCTTCCAAAAGTTTTCATTCTTAGTTTGGAAAACTAAGCAAAATTGGTTTCATTTTCCCTTTAATTATTCTATCAATTCTTCCATTTCCTTGCTCTGTTAAAGTTGTTCTTATTAATGATGGATAAATTCCAGGAGTATTCCAGGTAAGACTTTATCTTTTGAGAATTTTGAAATTCAACCAGTCCCAGTCTGATAATGGTTTCCTTCTTATTTTCAGAGAGAGTAAAGATAACTTCAGTGGATATTTAACACATAAAGGGTTTGCTTTTGCAAACACTGTCACTTAAAGTGGCATACATAATTATATCCTCTGCTGTCAGTCAAAATTATTTTCACTCCCTAAAACAAAATTTAGAGTCTTTGCAAGGAGAGGAATGTCTTGATCCTGGTATTTGGCCATCTCCAGCAACTTTTGTACAAATAGACATTTTATCTGTATATGAACAGACATTAATGATGTCTAATCCAAAATTAAGGGCCTGATTCTCCCTAGAAACCAAGTGCAAAACCAAATATATTTTCATCGTAAAATTCCATGATGGTTAGTTAACATAGCATCCACTTCCCTTTTTATGAGATGTCCCATCCTAATAGTCAATTTTTTAAAAAAATTACAATATTAATTTTATTTGTTAGACATCATAGGCTGAAGTCACATGAAAACACAGGGCAGTGCACTGTATTTTCTGTCCATTTGCTCTGTTTCTGCATTCTTCCTTCCCTGACTGCCATTAAGGCATGCAGTTCCTTACACATTTTTAGAGCTGTACTGGAATAATTTTGGTCTCCTAGTCAGTCTTTTTTCAATGACTTTGAAAGATCCATCAGGACCTGAAGAACAGGTGAAATACTGCTGCTTCCTCCCACCATCACAGGCAATATATTTATCTAGTCAGCTATCTTGGATGTTCCTTACGGAAGGATACGTTGTTCAGGTGTATTGGTGTGGCTGAAAAGCGTCAGCTGGCTGGCAGCAGAGATTGTAAACTGTGGCTCAGAGAGGAAAAGAGAAGAAACTCTGTGGGTTCTTTCTGAGTCTGAAGCCAAAGGATTTTCCATTACAGCTTTCCAAAACCAGGCATGCAGCAGGAAAATGCTGGGTCCTACCTACCTGAGACCTGCTTCCTGTGCCAGCTCCATCAGCCCAAGTAATCACAGAACCAATGGGGATGGAAAAGACCTCTGAGACCATCGAGTCCAACCTATGACCAAACACCACCTTGCCAACCAGACCATGGCACTGAGTGGCTGGATGTGGCACTCAGTCCCTGCAGGGACAGGGGATTTCCTTAAGTCCCTGTAGGGACAGGGGTTCCACCACTCCCTGGACAGCCCATTCCTGCCCCTTCTGGGAAGAAATTCTTCCTTGTGTCCAACCTGGACCTCCCCTGGCACTCCTTTAGGCTGTGTCTCCTTGTCCTGTCGTTGGTTGCCTGGGAGACAGTCTGACACTTTGGTTCTTAAAACAAAGAGAAGCAGAAGCTCTGTGCCAGAAAAGCATAAGGTTAATTTTTCGTGGAACAGAATAAAAATAACCTAGACCTTGCTTATTTCATTTATCTGAGATAATGTTTCTCTCATATCCTGAAACCCACACGCAGAATGTCATTATTGCTTGGAAATGGTTATTCTGGGTGTGATGTTACATTGTTTGGAAAATGTTAATTTTGCAGAAACTAGCTCTGTGAAAATGTGGACGCTTTGCAAGATGTGCACTGGGTAAAGGATTAGTTTGACTTCCATTACACTGAATGTCCAACAAGAAGTTTAGGCAAGGTTTCTGTGTGGGGGTGTCCAGGGTATGCTCACAATCCCAACTGTTACCCATAAAATGGGATTTGGTTGCTGCACATGGAAGAAAGACATAGAAGAGCTTATTGGGCTGGACCCAAACACCTGAAGTAATTTTATTATCACTGAAGCTGTACTCATTGACAAATGAGGGTTTTTTCCCCTGAAAATTACTCATCTCACTGAGACAAGATTCTTAATTCTGCTGAGTCCTAGAAATTCAAACAGTTGCCAGGGCCTTCTTTACTGTGGGTGTTTGAGTGATGTTTGTGAACTTAGAGCAAGAAAGCTTCACTTCCTTCTTTCATGTTTTATTTTTTCTTTCCTCATCGGAGGAATGTGTTCATATGTAAATGAGTATTTTCCCATTTCACCTTTTTCTTGTACATTCTTGTATCAAAAGCCAGATGTACTATGGAGTATTTTATTTCCTTTTTTTTTTTTTCTGTAGACTATACCTCCATTAATCCTCTTCTACAATTCTATCTCCCTGAAATGTTTCTTAAAAACATCTTATTAGCTTTGCTTTCAAATTATATTTGATCTCTTGCTAAAGGACTATTAGAAAATTACAAGGTTAATTTTCCACAATTAAAACTTGTTATCCTTAGTCACAGCCTTCAATGTGCTGCTCCTCTGTCAGGAATGATAACTTTAATACAGCCAGACACCCTGGAAATCCTGATTTTTTGGAGTTGTTCTTCCTTCTTGAGAAGCCTGTTCTCAACAGGCTTCTGCTAAACTCTTTCTCCAGGATGGAAGTACTGGTTCTAATCTAGCTTAGTCATCTGTAGAAGCCTTCTTTTGAATATTAGAAAGATCAAAACATTTTCAGAGTATCCAATTTTATCAGGTGTCAAAGATAATATCGTTTTATGAAAGAGTATTTTGACCACAGAATAAGATTTATATTAAATAAATTGATCCATTTTCAATTTAATTCAATTATCTTGAATGTTTTGAAAAACTAAGAGGATTTTAATTTCTGTTTAACCTCTTTTCATCAAGTAAATTAATTCTAAAGTAAATACATTTAAAATTTATTTTAAGAAATATTATTAATCCATTCATTCATTCATTCATAAGGCAAAGTAAAAAAATTCTACTACTCCTAGCCGAATATTCAGAAAGCAAGTCTAAAATATTGGTGGCATGTGTTACTTTTGAGATTATTTTTCTCTCTTTTCTCTAGAATGTCAAATTTGTCCTTATAGTATTCCTTTCTGGTGACCCCAATTTTAATTTGTTATACTTTTCTGTTTCTTCTTTGCTGCAGTGTACAGGCATGTTATTTTTAGGAGATTTTGTCCTTAAATCAAATCTGATGCCTGTTCCCTTTATGACCCCTTTTTGAGATCTTTTTTCAGCAGCACCAGTCATTCTGCAGTCTGTTGCACATGTGCTGATATTTAGCAAAGAAATATGAGCAATGCCTCCTCTGAATGCATAAAAGAGCCTTTCCTCAAAGTATATTCTGATACATTTAAAAACTCTGACTAGATTCTCTAAGCAAATTTAACTAGCTTCTCTGACTGACATCCAAATGTGCTCAATTTATTTGCATCTTAAATATATTTTAAGTTGTAAAAAAAATGCATTTTTTAAAAGTCCTTTTGTTTAAATTTGTGAGGGGGCATTTTTTTTGGGGGGCCCGGCCTAGTTCTAATTCCATAAAATCAGAAAATTAGAACCGATACTTTTCAACAGCATTCTACGAAATCTTGCTGTTCTGAGAACAAAGCCATACTCCTCCAAAACAGTGATGCATACACAACAGCTTTATTTTCTCCAGTGGAATTAATTAAGTTCTTAATTGTACATGTGTTCAAGGACTTTGCAAGAATATGTACAAATCACACTGGCACTGTAGAGTCTTGAATAAAGGTTTTTTCATTGTTCCAGCCCTGTTTTCCTTTCCTCCTGAACTTTACTGTGGGAACTGGCAAGGATTTCTTGTGAGAGAGCAAAGGAAGTGGATGTTCATGCCCTGTCATGACCACAGTTACTAAAGCAGATTATGGTGATTACTCAGGGTTGTACAATGCAGTAGGAACACGAATAGAAATTCGTGCCAAGTGTCTGACATTTATGGAGTGGTGGAAATCATAAGGAAGTGCATGCAGGCCACCAAAGCCCCATTTCTCACACCTGGCAGTGGCCCAGGTAAAGCTAAACTTTCCTGACACTTCCAGTGCCAGACCCTTTCCATTTGCTTTTTGTAATTCACTCCTAAAGCTGATATTTTTAACTTGAGATGAGTTGCCTGAAGCTGACTTTGTTGGGCTATTTAAGATAAAATATTTCAGCAGTACCTGGGAGCAAATACTGGCATAAACCTGACTATTTTTTCTTAAAATAAAATAGAGTCCTCCTGGACAATTTATTGACATCAGCTCCATACTCAGGAACAAAGATTAAAAATTAATTAAAAGGCTCTGAAATCCTTATTTAGCATTCTTTGACATGGGTCTTTGAAAGCAATTTTCATGAGTAAGTCTGCACAGCACTGAAGTGGTACAGTAATAAAATTCAGAAACTAATGAGGACTTTTCTCTGAAACTGCAGTAATGGATTCTTACTTTGTTTAGAGGGAATAATTCATTTTAATATAAATTAATATTAATATAATTGGTCCTGTGAAACAGTGGCAAGCTGCAAGCAAGTGACTTTATCTCCAAAACAAAAATCTGTAAATTGGAGAATGATAACATTTAATGTTTACAGAATTTTGTAAAATAATTGCCTTGGTTAACCAGTAAATGTGAATTAGCATTACATCATGCTAAGGAGAGAGAGACGGGGGGGGGGGGGGAACAGTGATATGGATCTTTTTGTATGTTTAATGATTTTGCATACGTACCACACTACTTTCTACGAGTAGTTTACCAGCACTGAATGCAGCTCATCAAATATAGTAAGTATCATAGACAGAAGTTTGTCTTCAGATGAGACATGAATCTCCTTGACAACTTTAACTTCCCAGTTGTCTTTCTTGTCATTTTTTGGTAAGTGAAGTGTGTGACTGCAGTCCATCCATGGGAAATGCACAACTGTTGCCTCAGAATTAGGAGGAAGGACTGTTCAGCAGTTTTTAATGTTGCTGAAAAAATACAACCTGGCCTAGACAATGCAGAAGTTGATTAAGATATAGCAAGTAAGTCCAATGGATTAGTGATTTACATGATCTCAAACTCGAGTTGTAGTTGTTGGCGTAAATAATGTAGAGAGAGAATTTAAGAAACAGTCAAAGATTGTGTTTTGTTGTCTACAACTTAATTATTTAGAGTTAATTTCTGTGATAATAGCTCCTTATTTTTGCAATGGGAAATAGACAAAGATGTTCAGTATCTGTCATTTTCTTTCTATCTGATCTGGGTTATCCCAGGGAGAAAGAACCAGAGTTGCAAAGAGTTGGAAATGTGTGTGCACTGTGTAAAAGAAGGATTTGCACAACTCAGGGAAGGACAGAAGATGAGGACAAATACCTTTTTTCTTGATCTTGACCTTGAGTAGTCTTTATTATAAGGATGAGGGAGTATATTTTCTTTTCTTTTTTGGAGGGTAGGTTGTGGGGTTTTTTTTAAGGCGAGAAAATAAGAACATTTGCTGCTGACCTGAACAAAAGTGTAGAAAATGTCTTGTGCTGAGAGGTATTACAGATAAGTTTGGTTTGTGAAATGTCAGTGTGGGTGGACCTGAGAAGATTGAAAGGAGGGATGTCATGAATTCTTTATAAAGATAAACTTGCCCCAAACTCCATAGCATTTGTGAGAGTTGTTCATCAACAGTATGAATAATCTTTTGGATTGGTATCCTTGGTATGTCCTATTATTGTAGCTCTGCAAACTCAGAGAAAAATGGGTGCTCCATGTCTCTTGGAGAGATGTTTCTCTGTTAAATATTGGCATTTCTGTTGAGCTTTGAAGTTGCAGGTTTTTCTTGGTATAGTGGAAAGTAATTATTTTTGAAACATTTTTAAACAGAAATTGAACCACAATGAAATATTAGAGGTAGGGAAATGGAGGGATCTGCAGTTCTAATATTGCCAAGATTCTGTCCCAGAATCATCCCCCACTTAATAGACACAAGAAATGTGTGTTTTGTCCTTTCTAGCACACTGAAAGCACTGCTTAATTTCTTCTACACTCCATGCCAAGTTATTACCTCAGGATCTTTCTTTAAAGGCATTTTGCTTCCTCCTCTTGTTTTACAACTTTGCTTTTCTCTATCTTGTTCTTCCTCAGTACTCAGCAATTATATTTTCTTCTCCTGTGAGAGCTTTATTTCTAGTCTGATGCTGTCCTCCAATGCTGCTTTACTCAACCAGTTCATCCCAAAGAGTGACAGAGGTAAGCTGCCACCTTTCTTGAGCTTCACCTTCTGCTCACTGAAAGTTTTCGTGTCTGGCAACTTATTAGATGTGTATCTCTGTATTTCCACATATCCCTGACAACCAACAAAACATGCACATTTGTAAACATTCCAGTAGAGAAACATGGGGAAACACCCCTTCAGGAATGATGATCCTGCTGCTTCTGGAGTATGAAAATGAGCATGATGGAAAGAGTTTGTGCCAAGGGTAGGGGTGGGAGCGTTCTGAAAGCACAATTGTGAGGCTGCAGCAGTGTTAGGAGAGTATTTCCTCACACAGGGAAAAGGAAAACAGTCCCAGTGCAGCCTCACCAAGCTGCTGGTTAGGAGTGAACCCTGAAATGAGTCATTAATTGCTGTGACCTCAGGGAGCCAACTGAAACCAGACAGCACAGAACAGGGAACACCCTGAAAATCAAGAAGTGTGACTGATTTATAATGAACGTATATTGAAAGAGTGTTGAGAAGAAAATGAGCTTTGCACTTACAATATTCCAGACTAGGTTTAAAATGGTAGCTTGGAGCAGTATCTGTGATAGTGAGTTAAGTTTCACTTAACATGATGTATTGCATATTTCTGTCAGCATCACTATGGAAATATGACTTTTAGAAGCAACCAAAAATACTTGCTCTTTTAGTGAGTAACAATTTAAAGTATAGCTATATATAGGACAAAAGGGTCCTTAAAAAAATTAAAAGTCATATTACATGTCCTAGGAGGCAGTACATGCCAGAAAGGAGATCAGAATTAATTTTCAATTCACTGCCTTTGGGATCAGTTAAGGACCTTAGTTAAAGCCATGTTTTTAACAGTTACCAGAATGTTTTATTTTCAAAGATAGAGTACACAAGTTTAAGGTATAATGACATGCATAAAGGATGTATGCTGAAGCATGATAGAGATCAGTGACTTCAGGAACCAGTAGAACAGATAAATATTATTGTGGGTTTTGTACAGGCCTCAGGGTCCAGCTTTTTAGCACCAGTTGGCTGAGTCCTTCAGGTTTCTATAGAAACCTTTTGTATGAGACTTTAAATAGAGGCTCTGCCTGTACCAAAAATATAAGTATTCAAGAATTCTCTGGTGTCTTTAGTTACGGGGTTCTTCTTTCACCCAAAAGTCAAGACTGATAATATTGAGGAGATCAGAGATACTCTGGAAGGAACAGTTCTATAGAGATAAAAATTATCTGTATGACTTACATTATTTTGTAATATTTTGTGTTTTATATACATAAACTATCCAAAGCATATAATCCTCCCAATGGTTTGCACACCTCATTTAATAATACATGATTATTAATTAATTTTTAATTTCTTTAGGAAACATAATTATTTCTGGAAATTCTAAATGTTCATTAATTAATGTCTTCTCTGAAAGGTCAACATTATTGGTAGAATTATGCTTAGAGACCATGAGACAAAGTCAGCCTTCATCTGAGAAGATAAAACTCACAGTGAAGACACACTTGTGTTTGTAATATGGAATCACAGAATCATAGAATATGCTCAGCTGGAAGGGATCCATCAGGATTATCAAGTTCTGGCCCTGCACAGGAAACCCCAAAATCCCACCATGTGCCTGAGAGCATTGCCCAAACACTTCTTGCACTCAGACAGCCTACGCCATCTCTAGCTTTAAAAAATGAGTCTCCGTGTCTTCCAAGATGTATTTTATATATCTCTTCCAAGATGTATTTTATATAGCAGTTTGCCCAGAAGGAAGTAGCTGTGCTAAACACAACCTTGCCAAAGCAGCTCATTCTAATAAAATAAAAGTAAATAAAAATATTGAGCCATAGTTCTTTGATGGCAGACAGTTGTGGTTTTTTGTAAGTCTTTCTGTTCAAGTCCAGCCACCACCAGCTTAACAAAATATTTTGTCTCAAAAATAGATAAATATATTCCTACAGTACTTTGCATTGGTGAGATTTTATCTTGGGATGCTTTTTTTTTTGGATGATCCATTTTTCATGCAAAATGAGTTGTGGAAAGTTTGGGTTTTAGTGGTTTTTTTTTTTCTCTCAGCATGCTAATTTTGCTAAATAGTAAGTTTAACTACTTTCTTTCCCTAAACAGGCACTGTGATATTTCACTTTAAAAAAAACCCACAACACAAAAAATAAAAATTCAAACTTCTATTTTCTGATTTTGACTTCCCATTCTGACTGCCTTCCAGGAAAAAGAATCCATCCAAACTTCTTTTGAGAAACAGGGAAGGCACAGAGATAGTGAAAAGTTATTATCTTTGATTCATTAACTCACTACAGCAGCTTTTGATGAAAAAATTGCCGCCCTCTATTTCTATTGGTTTTGAAAGGCCTAGTTCTTTATCAATCAATAAACTGTTCCTTTTCCTATTATTTCCCATGAAATATTGTGAATTTATATTTGTTTTGAGGTTTGTTTGTTTCTTTGTTTGTTTGCTTTTCTGGGGCAAATCCTTTGTCCATTTAAGCGAGGGGTAAAATGCACAATTGCAGTAACAGGTCTTGGATTTCATAGGAATGTTATGCTATTAGATATCCTGTAAACTAAACAGGTTCTTCATTTCCTTTGGCACTGTACTTCCAGAAAATCCAACGTGTTCTCACAGGCAACTCCCACGTTGCTACATGGGGAGATGAATGCAAAGGTGTTGTACTTGGAGCTGGTAACTTCATGTACTGGAGGAAAGCCCCATGTAAGGAAAACCTTCTTTGACCCTATAATTAGAGTATCAATGAAACTGGCCAAAAGAGGCATCTTTCTAGGTGTGGACATGCCAGTTATTTCCTACAGTTCCAGAAGCCATTTAAAGAACAGAACAGAATGGAATGGAATAGAGTTCAATAGCTCCAGTTGGAAGGGGCTCTCAAGAACCATGTAGTCCAATTGCAAGCAGTGGTGAACAGGTAGATTTCTAGGGGATTTTTGGATGGAGAACTTGAATGTAGGTTTCCCTATGAGTCTAGCAGAAATAAGAGGGAAAAAAAAAATCATTTTAATCTGCCTAGTGGAAAAACAGGCTCAAAACAAAACAGCTGCTGTCAGGTAGCTTGGTATCTATCACAGCTGAGCCCTCTGGAGCAAATTTAGAGCTACTTGTAAACTAGATATGCTTGTAAACTCTGCTCAGTTAATAGTAAGTATGTTATGAAACTCATGATGCTTTACAGGTGCAAAGTCACAATGGCTGTACAGATGAGGTGCCTCCTACTGGAATCATTCCACAGTCCACGGATTTATAATTCATGATTCCATGGGCAAAGTCTGTTTAAAATAAAAGCAATAAATATTGCTGAGTGTTAGAAAAATATTGTCATGCACATCAAAGGGAAAAAAAATTCTTTCATAGTCAGTTTTTAATTTTTGGTGTTCACAGAATTTCAGAATAAGCTGAGTTGGAAGAGTCCCATCAGGATTATAGGTCCAACTCTGGCCCTAGGCAGACACCCCAAGAGTTACACCATGTGCCCAAGAGCATTGTCCAAACACTTCTTCAGCTCTGTCAGGCTTGGTCCTGGGACAACTTCCCTTGGGAGCTGTTCCAGTGCTCAAACACTCTCTGGGTGCCTGGGTGTACAATCATACTCCTGACATCCAACCCTAACCTTCCCAGACATAACTTCATGGACTTTCTTTGGGTCCTATCACTGGTCACAGAGAGCAGAGATCGGTGCCTGCCCCTCCTCTTCCCCACGTGAAGATGTTGAAGACCACAATGAGGTCTGACCTCAGTTTCCTCTCCTCCAGGCTGATCAGACCCAGTGCCCTCAGCCACTCCTCACACGGCTTCCCCTCCAGGCCCTTCCCCTTCCTCATGGCCTCCTTTGCCCACTCTCTAATGGCTTCATGTCTTTTTTATATTGAGGATCCCAAAATTGCACACAGGACATGAGGTGAGGCCACCCCAGTGCAGAGCAGAGCAGGACAATCCCCTCCCTTGCCCAGCTGGTGATGCTGTGCTTAATGAGCCCTGAATTTTTTTTTAAATCCTGTGAAATAAAATATTTTGTAGCTATATATTGAAACAGCTAATAAAATACTTCTAAACCACTAACATTTGCAAATACTAATTCCTTGACCAGTCTTGTGCATGACTTTGCATGCTTTTCAGCTCAAAGATCCCTGAGGATGAATCTTTCAAACCTTGTCTGCTTAACTCATCCTCATTTAAGGACAAGATTGTATCTTGTTGAAATGCAAAGAAACTGTAGGTGAAAAGTCCATCACAGTGTCAAAGAAAGGGGCAAGTTAATTTGGATGAAGGCTCAACAACATGGTCTGAGACAGGATAGAGGGGTTATATCACTCTGTTGAATTACACTAGTTAATTTGTATGATGTCTTTTGTTCAAAGTGATTTTCAGCTCTATGATTTCGACATTTTTGCTGCTGTATGACTGTGCTTCTTTTTTCAGATGCATCTCAGTATGATTTTTCCCTTAATGCAGCATTTCTCATGAATTCTTTGATAGATCTTTCTCTTGGTCTTTGTGCAAGTTGAGCAGTGTCAGGTAGAAGAATATGTGTGTGTACTAGAAAGCCTAAAGCACCTGAGTTCCAGAAAGACGCATTAACTGGCTCCTCCATCTGGTGTTCTTTCTTGGGAGCTGATTACCTAGGTGGGGAATGGATGTCCCAGGTTTAAAAATAGGACTTCATTACATTTCACAAACAAATCCCAAGTAAACAGTTCTGATTACAGCTCTGATAGGTTTTTAGCTAGTGTAATAGTTACTTCCCAGAAAATTGATTTCCCTTTGGTTAAGTCCCATGTGGCATATTTTAGATGAATCCACTTAACTGAGTTCAGTGTTCAGAACTAAACCTTACCAGCAGTAGTTGCTTTCTATTGAAGCTCCTTTGGGCTTGGTTAATAGGGGATTTCTTTAACTTTATAGTTTCCTTTTCAACACCAGTAGAATGTTTGTGCCTCTAAATTTTCAGAATTTTTTTAAAAGATACATACAGCGAGTGAAAATTTCTTTTCCTATATTCACCTTCAGGACACAGCTTTGCTGTGACTGGAAAAAAAAATCAAGCTTTGAAAGTGCATTTGCCATGTCTAAAACAGGTGCTTTTACCTATGAAAGAGAGCCTCACGCAATTCAGATAAAGAGGTCCAGTGCTAAGAATTTGTCTGTCATTTGCGTCTCCTAATTAGTCAGCATTATATTCCCAGTGAACTCTAACTGAGTTATGAAGCAGTTCTCTGCAGGATTGGAGTAAAATATAGAGAGCCAGGTAATTACAAGCTTTCCAGACACGTCAAACATGAACCTGTCAGCAAGGGCTCCACAAATAAGAAATCTTATGTCTTGAAGGAAATTTTTCATTACAGCTCTCTCCACATAGAGTCATATTCCAGGGTGGTTTCTGCATCTTTTTTGACACAGATTAACTTTCTGCAGTCACTAGAGAGAGTAGATTGGATATGACTCAAATTACATATTCCTTCTAAAAATGGTGTTAATAGTTCATGTAAGAATAATACAAACTGAAACTTTTAACTGAGTTGGCTTTGCAATGCTAATATTTTGGGGGTTTAGATGTAATGGCCTATTTGCTACCTACTGACTTGGCATCTGTTGAGATGATTCAGAATAATATTTTATTTATTGCTGATTGCCTCATGGTTTGTAATACTGAGTAATTCATAGAAAGAATAATCTTATCACTGTGACCTTAATAACTTTGTCCACCAGGGAAAGAAATACATGCAGGAAAGCAGTGATGGAACTAATTTTCAGTAGATTGTTTTGTTACCTGTGTCTTATTTTAATTTACTTTTTGAAAAAGAGAAATGAAGTTTGTTTCAAATTATTTAAATTATTTAAATTCTGTTATAAGCTTCTTTATTAGCAGTACTTTTGGATTAGAGAATTATTTTCCAAACTGGATGCAGAGATGGGCCCAGCCCCACAGCTGTGTAATATAAGGATGTATTGAATGATTCATAATTCCAAACCCTGCCAAAGAGCTGAAAAATATTATATTCCTCGTAGGCATTATTAGGATTATGTTGCAAACATGCATGACCAGTGGCAAATGTGATGATGCAAACAATATAATAATGTGACAGTTTAGATCAGAAAGCTAAAAAAAATAAATAAAAGTTCAATTAATGAGATCTCAGACTATCTATTGCTTAAAAAATGCATAACCAGCTGGCCTATAACAAGCCATGCTTTTAATCAAATTAATGAGTCTACAGTTCAGCATTGTTCATGACTCAGAATAGTCTTTCCCTACAGCACAACTCCTAACAATCCTTCATGTATCATTCATTAAACCCAGTCTAGAAACACCACGTAAAGCATAAAGATATACAGGACAAGAGACTTGGAAAATGCAACCATGCACAACTTTGGAAAGGCCAGCTTTGCATCAAATCCTTTAAGAACAGTTACTTAGAAAACTTGTTATAAAAAAATTAATTCTTTATTTTTCACTCATTCTGTGTATCTTCAAGTTTTCATCCATTGCATGTATCTTCAAGTTTTTTTCTATGAAATTCTGATCTTGTCACACAGCGACAAATTCTTAATACTTGTTTGAAACATTAGAATCTTGAAAATATTATTGCACATTTTTTTTTCTTTTTCTTTTTTCAACTAAGTTCAATATTGACACAAATTAGCAAAACCTTCAGAAATCTGAGACAGCATCTACTCTAATAATGGAAGAAACATTGATGGCTCCATCAATATGAAGAAAGCTTCACTGAACAGTAATAATATTTGAAGAAAGAAGTAAATTATTTATGTTGAATTCAGATTTATTTAATTTTTTTATTGCTACCTTGTGCTCTCTCCTGCTTCTGATAAGAGCTTACTTAATGAAGTTATCATGAGTCCTATCATATGGTTAGACTTCATAATACAGGGCTCAATTATGGTACTGCAGGCTCCTCGAAGAAGGTGGAAGAGCTGAGTACATGTCTTTAAGCTTAAAAGAGGTTGCAGGTCTATCATCCGAGTGCTGAAATAAAGCTGTTTATTGCTGGGCCTTCTCCAGTAAACAGCTTGGCGCTTGGTTTTGAATAACCAATATTTCATATAAAATTATCTTGGATCAGAAAGAGCAAACCAGCCATGGATCCAGATCCACTTTTAAATCATTGAGCAAGGCACAATCAGTTTCATGCACTTGGTTTTTGCAACCCTTGTTTTCTTTACCAACCCAAATGGCTGCTTCCCTTCAAAGTTAGCAAGACAACGTTCAGCAATGTCCTTGAAAACATCACAGTGGCACAGGTCCCTCAGCAAACTAAAAACATTACAAAGCCACAGGTTTCTCAGCAAGATGGAAACATCAAAAAGCCACGGGTTCCTCAGCAAACTGAAAACATCACAATGCCACAGGTTCGTCAGCAAGCTGAAAACATCACTGTGCCACAGGTCCCTCAGCAAGATGCAGTTTGCATCTGACACTTGATGAGATTCCTGCATCCTGTGGCATTCCGTGGGAAGGGTCACCAATGTTTACAACCTTGCAACATTATTCCCAAAAGTGCTGCCTGACTCATGTTCATTTGAAAGAGTTTTCAGCTCTGGGGAAAATGGCAGAATGCAGACTATTGTTGTAAAGGACTCTGTTAGCAATGCCAGTGTACAGCCAGAGACAATTTTTATATAATATTACAGAAATTTCCCATTTTCTATACAGGAAGACAAAAAATGTGTATGGGATATTTACCTGTAATATGCCATGGTCTCCAGAAATATGCAAGTATGAAAAAAATGTTAATGAAACTTTATTAGATAATTCTCATGGCACAATTTATAAGATAAGTAGATTTTTAAGGTGGTATAAATTTTGTGTTCCTCTTCATCATCCTCTGCAAGCATGAAATGTGCTGTGATTTTTAATAGCATTGCGGTGGTATTAAAGTGATACTTTTATTGTTTTGTTGTGTTTGGCCTCTTTTTTTAAAACTAGTGAAGATTTATGTTATTTAAATTTGTAAGTAACACAAGTTTAATTTTGAAGAAAATAAATATTCCTTAAATGTGAGCTTCACATGGACAAAACTGCAGTTCGTAATTCTTAGTGATTTTGTATTGCTTAACTAGTCACCTTTCTGTTCTGACAAAATACTGTCATTTTATATGTGTTCTAAACTTCAGATTAGAAGTGTGGGAGTCTAGCTCCTTAATTTCATTTCCAGCTCCTATATCACATAAAGGTAATTCAATGAATTTGTTTCCTTATTTTTAAATCAAAATTAAACAAACCAAAAAATCGTATTTTCCACTCCAGCAGCAATTGTCTGTTCAAGTTTTTGTTTGTCATCTTAAACCCAAGTTTACAGAATTCCTGAGCAACAAAATATGAGACTCTGAATTCTGAACCCACATATTGTTAAGTAATTTTTATTTTCCTAGCAAGATATTCCTCAATATGGGTATGTTGTTGAGCATTTGTGTCATTCTCAAATGAGCAAATATAACCAGGACAGCACATCTTATGCTTTATAGATTTGCAGAGGTAACCACGCCAGGCCACGGTGTGGAAATGGCTCTGTCACATCAGAACTGGCAGTGGTGCATTCTGACTTCTCCTTCACTGGAGATTTGACTAAATGTCTTCAGCAGAGGGTTTTTATTAACTATCACCTCAAAACTTGTTGTTTTGCAGAACATGTTCAGTGATGGAAGTACAGATGAAGAGTATTTGTGTTTGTTAACTCCAGTGGAAGTCAATGGAGCAAGTCACCATAACTATTAATAACAATCCTTCCATCAGTATGTCCCTTTCATAATCAATGAACTGAAACTGATGGTTAAAATGACAGAAAAAGGAATGTACTATACTTTCACAAGTCATGTTTCTATGTTGCTGCAATTAAGACAAAGATACTTTCCTTCACGGAAAAAGTAGGGGAGTTCCCTTTCGTTACAGGTAAGTAGAATTTTCTCTGTTTGAGTTCCGTATATCTTTTTTCTTGGCTAACAATATTTTTTCTTTATGTTAGAAACAATGTTGGACAGAACCTCTCTCTTTTATCTCACACACTTTTTTTTTTTTTTGTGTCTCTGTCAATGTCACTTTCAGGAAGGTTGCAATTGATTTCTTATCCCAAATTCTAATTGAAAAATGCAATAAAGGTAGGTGGAATAATGATAGATGAGCAGGGAACAGTATACAGAGAAACAATATTTTGAAATGCTCTCCAGTTGTGATGAAATAAGTCAGTAATTCTGTTTTAAATGAATAAATTTCTGAGAACTGGATCTCCCATTTTCTATGGCAAGGAAGGAAAATGGTCCAAAATTTTCATTCTAGTTTAATTTTTTCTGTTTCTCAATGAAGAAAAGTTTGTGATTGTATGCTTCTGTGTCTCACACCATTGTGCTGCTATGTTGTGGTGTTGTGGGTTCATTGCTTTTCTTTTGGGTTTTTTTTGTTGTTTTTTTTTTAATAACATAACATGCATTATGTTCTTCTATTTCTTATTATGAATAATCTTTTCAGAATGGGACTTCATCATAATTCAAGTGTCACTAAAATAAAGGTTAGGCTCTCTGTATATAACTTCAGTGGAAAAGCTTTTATAAATTACTTTATTGTTTCGCAGGCCTTGGAGAGTGCTGTTGTGGATGGCAATGAGTGTGACTCATCTGGCTATAGAGCTGGAAGTGTAATATTAAAGCAAATAACTAACAAGACTGAAAAGAGCATTAAATGAGGAAATGAGGCAGGGATGCGTGTGACAGAAGTTCGTCTGCTGCATGTGAGTAGACACCACCTAATTACTTGGGAAACAGAACTTAGTGGGGAAAGTGCAAGGCCATGAATGATCCAGAAGCAGCCTTGCTTGGCTTCTCAAGTGCAGCAACTTTCCCTCCAGCAGCAGGTGGCTGCCTCACTGCCATTCTGCATTATAGCAAGGAATAGTTTGAGAATTCCAGTCTTGAAAGGAAATGCATTAGAATTGTTGAAAAATATATTTATTCCACCCTTTTAAAAATTTATTTTACTGCTTTTTATAGATCTGCCATTATAAGGAGGGTTTTTGCATTGCTCACAAATAGCTCATCATATCCCATTTCAAAAATCATGGGGTTTTAATACTAAAATAAAAAATTAAAAAAAGAGAAAAAATGCCCCAAATTATTCCTTACCATTCAAACCTTTAACAAACTAAAGTAATGTAAATTTTGTTGCATGAAACACTGATCTGAGAGTCACCAATGCAAATAGGGCAGTGCCCTCTGTCACTCACTTTGGGAGGAAGGGCAGCACCATCTGCATTTTAACCCCAAGTCTGTGCATTACTTTTGAGGAGTCCCTGCTCTTATCATCCCTTTTTTTTCCCCCTCCCTCTAGAACTTTTATTCTTTTATGGAAGAAGAAAATAACTCTTCCTGATCTACAAAGGAACATTCAGTGCCCGAACTTGCTTTTTTTCCTTTGTACGAGTTGACAATTGGCTGTCGACAGAAGTACTTTTCCTTTCCTGTTTCACTCAAGTGTGTTCATGTTACTAAGTTAAAGACCACCAACACCACCACCTTATTTTTTGCAGAAATTTCTTGGGCAATCTGAATGTATTAAACTCTACCTCCAGTAAGTCTACTTTAATTAAAAAAAAAATCAAAATCAGGGCATTCAGGCATTCTGTTGGTGTGTAGTCGTGCTAATATTGATGAAAGCATTGTCATGACCAAACTTGTATAAAGACATTATGTGAAAAAGATTTAAATAAGTGGCCTTCAGTTCTTTCCAAATTCAGTGCTCATATATACTGGAAAGCTAAGGATATAGAATGAAATTGCTTAATAATTTTCATGTGAAACCTTGTGAACAAGTCATGTCTACAAAAGACACAGAGATTAACAAGGGTGTGCTCATTAACCTTTTTGCTGTTTGAGTAAACAGCTTTTACTTGAGCAACCAAATGAAATCTTTTGCTGTTCATTTTTTTGAGATTGTGAAACAGTCATCAGCAAAGCCTACTGGGAAAGCCAAGAATAAAAACTATATGACAATTTCATTGATTGAACATATTAATGTATTAAATATTTATTATTACATTGAGTCAAATTATTTCTTATCAAAATGGATTAGAGGTAGAGCTTTTTATTCCACAAATTGCATTTTGGATTTGGAATTAAGCAAGGATAATATGCTTAAGTCTTATGAGAATCTTTATTTATCTAAATATTATAAATCAGATTTATATTTTTTTACAAGATTTACTTTTTTTTACAAGATGAGCTGTGAGGCAAATAATGCATTTTCCAAAGCTCCTTCATACAAGCTACTGGAATATGGGGTTTTGACAGGTACAAAGACTAATGTCTTATAATGTGTTTGTTACTTGTCTTATGTATGTTGGATAATTTCCTATATGTGTAAATAAATAAAGCAAAATAATGGTTTGATTCTATCCTTTTTAAAGGAAATGGACCACTTCTAAAGACTAAATGAACCAGATTCACAAATGTTGGTCAAGAGCTGTAAGTTAGAGAATAAATTTAGAGACACCAAGGGAAAATACATTTTATATTAAAGTATTGAGAGTAGTTTATGACACAATTTTGTTTGTAAAGAAGTGAGACATTTATAGTAAAGATTTGGATATTCCCAGGGGGAAAAAATAGGACCCTCTATCAAGCTTAGATCAGGCTGTCATTACAGCAAGAATATAGCGGCTGTCATTTCAGATATGTCCAGTGTTGAAATTCAGGTGGCATCTGAAGGGAGAATATACAGAATTTTTTATAGCCACAGATGCAAAGGATGATTCAGGTTTCATGCAGTTTATGATGACTGCTGGCAGTTCTACCAGCTCAGGAAAAATCATCATAAATACAGAAGGAAAAGTTCTTCCTTATTCTGGCATATTCACTTCTTTCCCTCTCGCATGAGCATTTCCCATCATTTTGCACTTTCATGTGGGAATTTTCTGTATGGTGGGAAGGGAGAACAGGGTAGTGCAGTGTATGGACTGTAAATCCATTTAATAAATTATGCAAACATACAAGTTTTTTCTATTCTTTTTGACTCTTACTAAGGTACTGACATCAAAATACAGAGGCCTGTAGGTAATCTACTGTTCTTCTTCAGCAAAAGACTGACAGTCAAATCCAGATTGGACTCAGGAATAAAGAGTTCTGATTTGACCAGTCACAAAAGTTACAGAAAGAACTCCAAGGAATATTACAAAAAAATGTTACAAGTCTGAAAAATAGACAAAAAGAATAGGTATGGATCTGACATGTCTTTACTCTTAGGAAAATGAAGAACTAATAGCCATTGTAAAAATCCAGACTTCCCAGTTTTGAAAGACACCTGAAAATTTCACTGAGCTACTTCTTAGAAACCGCTTTTCTATAAAGAACCTGCTAAGTTGCCATCATACACAATGAGTACAATAAGAGATGCAAAATTTTCTCTGTTTTCATGTTCTTTACCTGCTGTTTTTCATTCTGCTCTTTCCTCCATGAGCTACACAACAGAAAACAAAGACCTTCTGACCACCCTTGACTTGATCTCTCTTCTCAGAAAAGAAGATGTGATTCAGCAGCAGTATGTTAGAGGGAGATTTTTTTTTCTGTTTTTTAGAAACATCAACTACAGTAAACTCCACTGCATTTTCTTTATTATAAAAAAGACATAACCTATTCTTATGGATTTGACCTGAGTGTTTTCATTTATAGAGGAATATCTGTCTAGTATAATGGTAGGTCCTGGCTCTTGTTTGCCACGATGTTCGTTCTTGAAGTCTACTCCCTCAGCAAAAATTCACCAAACACAGAAAATGTTCTTTCTTTTGTTTAGTTAAAAAAAAATGGTCTGTCCTATTAGTGATAAACAAAACTGTCAGAAATTTGTGTGCACAAAACAAAACAGATCCAAGCATTCTGAGGCTTGAGAGTTGCAGTTTGTCTCTTCCAACAAAAGATGGCACTGCTCAATTTTCTTCAAAACTGATGTCCATTCACTGAAATTAAATCCCTTAAAAAGTTCCCTTGTCTTTGTCTAGAATCTGCACACTGAGATCAGTATTTGATATTACTGATGAAGTAATAAATAGGCTCTAGATATTTTTAAAAATATATATTTTTTCCACAAGAAGTGCCAAGTGGAAAAAAACCTAAGTGCCGATAATTCACAAAATATTCTTGTAACTTACTGAAGTTCAATTTGGAGTCAATAATTATTTTATGGAGGCAGCTTTTCTACAAATATTAAATTAAAGAAAAATAGTTTCTGAGGTTTTCTCAGGTCTATCTTTTTGTATGCAACAGACATTAACCATTTGGACACTAATTAAGTGTCTATTGGTAAAAGTATGACTTTTCCTCGAAAGTTTCTGCTTACATTATGGCTGTACCCAAAAGCAGAGATTTTACATAAATTTGAACTTCTCCAATGCCTTGTATAAAATTAGACATCTGTGTACTTTAGGGCTTTGCTAAAATTAGATATTAGTAATAAACCAATAATTATAATAAATTAAAAATTAGGAAGACAATAAGATACACATGGAATATATTTAGTGTAGAAGACAATGTAGTCCCCATGGAAAAATTGTAAAATAAATTTTTAACAAGTCTGTCATACCTGTAACCATCACTAAAATGTAAACCCAAACAATTAATAATCATTGTAATAATAATACACAAATGTCAGTAAGTAATTTAATTAATTCAGGGAGAAAAACTTGAAATACCTCAGTATAATGTAAAAACTGACAAAATAATGCATGTTTTTGCCATTGTCTCATTTTAATACAGTTTGAAGTGTTAAATATATAATAAAGATAACAGAAATTTCCCAAGGTACCCAGAGTGCTCTAAGTTAAGTACACCAAACAGGTTCTCAAGGGTTTGGATAAATTAACTTCCTGGTTTTTTTGTTTGTTTGTTTTGCTTTGTTTTGAATCAGCAGTGGGGAAAATTTCACTATTTCAGAAGTCACATTTCACTTTTTTTTCAGTCTTCTTACTGGGTTTATTTTCTGAAAACACTGCGATGCTGTTCTTTGAGAAACACACTTCACATTCTTTTTCAATCCATTTCATGCTTCCTTCAAAAACAAGGAATTTTTTTTAAAATGTTTTAGAAATGAAATTGTTAAATGAAGATTCTATATTTCCTAAGAAGCTTCTTCAACATGACAAAATGAAGTTTTTTAGAAAGGGTCAGACTTTGTTCCGACCATAAGAAATTATTCAGAGCACAGTAAACTCCTCCCAAGAAAAATGCCCCCCAGTTCTGATGACATCACTTTGAATGGGACCAGCAGCAATAGCTGGGAAATCTAAATAAAAAAATAAAGTAAACATGGCAAAACTGAAATTTGTAATTCAAACAACATTGTGGAAATTTATGATAATGGCTTTATGGCAATTCAAACAATGAAATAATTCAATTTTAGAAGGGCAATAATGAATTTTTTCTTGGCAGAGGAGTTCCTGGCTCTTATATGTAGCTCACTAGGTCAGTCATTGCAGCAAATAGGACAATGATGTATTGATAAAAACTCATCATTATCCTCATTGGGTAGAAATAAAATGGTGTTTTTACAGGTCTAGGCACATTTTCACAGCAAGAAATCACCTTACCTCATTAAAAATACATTAGTACTTTGTTTATCTGCTCAGGAAGAAGGGGTTTAATGAGATTCACCTTAAATTACTGTTTTGAGAGAAACAGCATATTAGATAGTACTCACATATTTCAGGATATATGCAGTAAATAAAAAAAAAAAGGCTTCAACCAAAGGGAAAAAAAACACACAGCACTCTAAAAATTAAGACATAGAAATCACTACCTAGCGGCTTTTATTCCCCATTGTGCATGTAGAACTTGTAGAATATGCCAGTCTTGGAGCTGGGAATCTCTCCAAATGTATTCATTTAAATAAATTTGACTTTTTTTTGCCCTGCATTTCTTTGGCTTCTTTCATGCCCCACAGTGAATTACACAACAAATTTCTCCTGGTCTTGTCCCTGAGCTCTTTGCCCTTCCTGTGCTCTGCCTGCATCACTGAAGAGCTTTCTCTCTTGAAACACTCACGTCACGGTTGTGTTCATTAGAGGGGAAATGAAAAGTGGAAGTTCTCCCAAGGGGCACTGCAGAAAAAGAGCCTTCCCAAGGAACTGGACTTCTTGCTCCCTCCTCGCTCATGGAGAACTCCTGGCACAACCCCAGCTGCCAAGTCTTCCCCAGAAGTGACCAAATAGGGGCTAAGCTCAGGAAATTCCTACCATTTTATCACATTCAGGGTACTGAAAGCATTCAGTTCACTGCCAAAATCCTTTTGGAAGAAAAACCAAACTAATACAGAGTAACAGAAGAGAGCATGAGGAAGAGATTGAACGTGATGATTAAGATTAATGCAAAACTTTAACAAAAGGTCAATCCTGTATTGAGTATGAATAGTAGTAAACTGGATTGCAAACTTTCCCACAACAACTTAAAAATGCAATTTTTTCTTTATAGGAGGGATGTGATTTTCTCGTGTGCTGCTCTTTCATGGTTATGCATCAGCAAGTGAAATGGTACAGTAATTTTATGAGGTTCCTGGTTTGCAGATGTCTTCTCAAAAGTTTGCATTCTCACAAATGTCATCACAACAATATGCAGTTAAAGAAGTCATAATTTCGCCCAATTTTTTTTATATGCTAATTTAGATGTACTTTAGAAAAACCCTTACTGTTAAATTTTTATCCATAAAGTGAATATTTTTAACAGCATGTGGAGATCATGAAAGTAATTCAGGTAAAAGCTATTTTTATTTTATGCATTCCATCAAAATAACGTGCATTAGATTTTTGTGAAAAACTTCGAGACCACGCTAATTTGAAAATACCCAATCATCAATGAAGTTACCTCACCACATGCCTAAAAATATAATAATGTGTTCCTTAAGATGTCAGCAAAATCCATATGCTGAAAGGCAAAGCCCAATAAAATGTAATAGAAAGCAGATCTGAGAGTGTAGTATCACTGTTTTGCAGCCAAATTCCTTAAATAAACCTATGAGCTCTTCAGATTCAGTTGTATGCTGTGATACTGTTTGCAGAACCCAGTGTGGATAATAAAGAATGTTTGATAAGTGAGATAGAAACTCTCACTTGGGCAGTTTGAAGGCTGCTGCTGCTAGTCACAAGATTCACAACAATGTCAACCAAAAATTACAGACTTGAACACCAGTTGGGTTATACCTTCCTTTATACAAAACAGCATCAAGTCCATGGTCAGAATAGGAATAAAAGGAATTATTCTTAAGAAACACTAAGTACTGTGTTCTTCCAAGAAACCCTTTTGCTCTGAGAAAGATCTATCACAAATACAGAGAGGAAAAGTAGTTTTAGTTCTTATCCCATCTACTGCTGTTCCTTAAATTCAGGAGCAGTGCCTCTTTATACTCGGCTTGCAAGAAGCACCTCCTCTTCCTCGTTCCATGTGTTTTGGCTTGAATACAATAGTTTTTTGTTTCATCTGGAAAGATCTTGGTACAATCTGCCCTGCCCCTGATGCTTCCTGACTCTGGCAGTGGAATAAATTTCTATTTGTTTTCCCTGACCTGTCTCCCAGCCCTGTTAAATTCAAACTTTACACACGTTATCTAGGTATTTAGGGCAAAATTAGGCAATGAACTTACCTGTGTGGGACATAAATGAGAGTTCAGATGCCCATGTCCTAACCCATTGCTTATGTGCTGATACCAGCTACAGGAAATCCTTAAACTCATAGGACCAAAGATCACAAGATGCCCACTGTATTCCAGCAAATCCAGAAGGAAATAGACTTTGACTCTACTGTGTGTTGCTGTTTGTGTATGCATTTTGCATGCACATAAAGTCACTGGAGAAAACATGGAAGCAAGGATAAAAATCCAAGACTCCCACTGCCGTTAGCATGTCCCAGCCTCCAGCTATTACAATATTGTTAAATAAATGAGTAAAGCCCACTCCCGGTCTCTGACACATGAAAATTGTAGGGACTTGACTACTACACCTGAATATGTAGGGATTGGACCATGTTTGTGAAAAAAGTCAAGAATTAAATAAGAGACCATAAGGAGAAAAAAGGTTTCCAAGGCCAAGGTAAAAAAAATTAATTTGATTTGTCCAATATGACACACTCTAACTGTGTTCTGTATTTGACTTGCAGAATAGGAAGAATAGTAAGGATTCTGTATTTCTACTAGAAACAATATCCTGTATATTGCTACTAGTAGAAATAGATAATTCATACTGTATTCTTCCTATAAACTATATATTCCTATAAAGAAATATTAGAAAATTTCTGAAGCAAAATGTGTTCCTCATCCTTTCAACTTATGTAATGAAAAAAAATTTGTCTGGGTTGCTAAAAATCAAAGTTATCACTATTTAGCTTCAAACATATTGGTTTTGTATAAAATCTTTTTATCACTAGAAGCTTCCTGAGCACTTAAAACTGTTCATTTATAGAGAATAGAATGTTCTTTCAAGTTTAGGTTAATTTAATGGAGCTAGGAGTTTCTTTGAGAAAACAATTTCAATTGCTTCAGTATTTATTTAAAACATGCTATCTAACATTCTTGGATACAAACCAGAAATATTAATAGCATAATACTATTTAAAATAGTATGAAAAAATAAATATCATCTTCTTCCACCCTTTTAAACTTTACTTTGATAAATGATATCAAAAGTAATATGGAAGTACAGTATTTAGATTGCAATATGCAAAAAGAATTCAATTTTTAGTGTTCACTTGCAACAGACAATTAGAAGTCAGTTTCTATTTCCATTAAATGTAATTTCCATGTGGTAAATTCATAATTTTTTTTCTTGTAAAATAAGGCAACTTCAAGAGTTTGGGAGTAGCAAGAAATTCTGTGATTCTGATTTCTGTGTGGTCAAAGAATTACAATTTTATCTTTAACGTCTTCTAAATATTCACATCATTATACTGAAAAAGCAACAGTATTTCATCACCTAGTAACTTTCAAATATTCTATATGTGTAAAAATCTACATTATATAAAATCTGTCTGCATTTTTTAGTTCTATGTTGACTTCTCTTACATTCCTAAATTTAGATTGTTGATTTCTATCATCTGAACAGGACTTGAAAAACATGGAGATAGATGGATAGATGATAGATAGATAGATAGATAGATAGATAGATAGATAGATAGATAGAT
>JAHLSL010000056.1:13835551-13920168 GCA_025920805.1 Petroica traversi
TAGATAGATAGATAGATAGATAGATAGATAGATAGATAGATAGATAGGAGTTATATATGAAAGGCCATGTAAGGATGTAAAATATCTCCTTCATAGCTTGGGGTTTCACAAAATTATTCCTGTAATTTTGAAGGCATTTGAAGCCAGACCGTGATTTTCAGGCTGAATGAATGTAAAGAAATCATTAGAAAGAAAAGAAGCATAAAATTGTCTATTCATTATTTCTGCTTTGACAGTAACATTTCTCCTATCATTACGGCTATAAAACTGGCACTTTCCTAATACAAAAAAATTAGGGTTTTATTATTCCAGAATAGCTTTAAAATGAAAGACATGTTAGGTAGATTTTCTCCTACCTAACCTGCCTTTTTGGACCTTTTTAGGAAAAAAATAATTGGATGGTCCTTCTTTCAGGTCTTAATGTGTGAAAGGTGTAATCACGTTACAGATACTGTCTTAAATGCATTTTTTTTTACTTGGATTCTTTGATTCTCTGACTGTATGACTTGAAATAACCTCTTTCTTCTCTTTTTTGCACTTCACTCATCATATGGAAAACATATTGTGAAGGGGTTTTTTATGTTGCCTTTTCATTTAACTGGCACCTGTTTCTAATTTCAGTAGTGGGGATTATAAACTGCTAAAAAAACTTACGCAGATGGGAATTTCATTTTCATGGTGAAATGGCAAACCTGGTCCAGACATGCAGTAAAATTCCTAGTGTGGCAATGGCCACTCTTTTCTTTCTGGCCCATCTGATCTTTGAAAGGGATGTTTTGCACATTCTCTTTCAAACGCATTCAAAGTACACATTTTTGAAGACTAATTTGTTCAAATCCACATTAAGATTTTTTTAATAGGGAAAGGTAACAAATGAAATTCAAGAAAATACTAAAGTTGATTCCATTTAAAGGATATTTGGATGGTTGGGGGTGTTTTTGTGACTACAGAATTAAACAAAATAACTGAAGAGGAATAAAAATTCTATGCATTTAAGGACAAAGAATTAAATACCTTGTTCAGTAACACACATTTCATCTGTACTCTTCAAAGTCTTGTTTGCAAAGAAAATCAGGTCTAGTACTTTTGATGAGGTTTCAATTTTATAATTGTGTCCTTACGATTGTCCTATGGATGCTCTGGGAATTAAAACAACAGTCCAATAACTAACTCTGATCCAGACTCAATTTCAAATTTTTTTGTCTTTTCCATAGACTTGCCATGACTGACAAATCTCAGACAAACTTTTTTATCTAGTTAAGAACTCTACATCTTAAAATAGGAAAATTTATTTTTTGGATTTTTTTTTGTGGTACCATACTGACCAGAGGCCACACTAGGAATATTTTGTACTGGAATAGTGACAGATTTCTGTCCTGGCCATTTGTCTTTAATGATTGGACACATTTTCATATATCTTGGGGTAAATAACATGAAAGAATGGGTTTAAGGTATATTTGCCTCCCTTATCATTCACAACTTCAAGAGAGAAAATCCAAGAGGTAACAGCTGGAAAATATGGAATTGCTCAGCTTCATAATTCCACATTCTAACATTTTTCTTTTCTCCTGTCTACCTTGCCATTATTAATCTGCACATACATCAAATGCTGAGGGGTGCTTACTTCATAGATTTTCTCTCTGCCTTTACACATTATGCTTGCTCACATCTCCAGGGCTGCAAAGACCACCCAAAAGGATTAAAAATTCTTTATGGGTGAAACTCCTTCTTATGAACAAAATACAAATGCCCTCTCAAGACATTATGTGAGTTGTCCTCAAACTCATGATTTAAAGCAAAATAAGTGCTATTTTATATTTCCTAAGGGGATTTTTGAGTTTTTTTTTCCAAGTATATTCTTACTTCACAAACTAACAGCCCAATTCTGATTTCAGTTTTCTCTTCTGGGGCACGAGGGTGGGCATATAACCCTAGACACCAGTCCTTGCTTCAGATGCAAACTGGGACCAAGCCAGCTCCAGCTGTGAGCAGTTACCTGTGTGCTGGGCTTGAAGGATGGAAGCTTTGCCTTATGCTGAACATGGCTGATAACAACCATGGTGGCACACAGGATGTAGTGCTGAGCAGCCAATTTCCTGTCAGTAGACAATTCCAGGAGACAAAAATCACACAGAACTAGGTGAAAGCAAAAACTGGCTCGTTCTGGATGGCATTTGATGATAGTTGTGTGAACCCCAGGGAAACACCTCTGGGCGTGCTGTTGGGATAAGGGTGGGATGTATACTGAATAAAATGCTGTGGTGGTTCAAAACCCAGCTGGAGAAGTACACCCCACTGCTCCCTTTGTCCTCTCCTCTTCTGATAATGAAGGAGTAATAAGGAGAGATCACAAACTGGAATAATAATTTGCTACAATCACAAAAAAACCACAGCACTACCCGTAAAAGCACACAAAAGAGAGAGGGTATTCACCACAGGGAACCAAATAGTAAATATTTATTTATTATTGCCAGAAATAGTTGTGGTCTCCTGACTAAAGGTAATAGGCGAGGAGAGCCCTTGTGGCCTGATGTTTCTTCCCTCAAATCTCAAAAACAGCAAAAAACCAGGAAAAAAATAATCTCTTTGGGATTGGCTCTCTCCATCCGGGCATGCCTGACTGGGTTTGGCAACTGGGCAGGATGGCCCCTCTCCCTTTTCTGGTGCTGGCCCTTTCCTGCCAAAACCATGCCCCCAGTGATGACATGGATGGGATGGAATTAAACAGTGCTAGAAACTCCACACCCTTTTTTCTCTGCTCCCAGAACAAACTTCCCATGAAAAACTGAAAAAACTCTACATACTTGATTTCAGCAATCAGTAGAGATTCAGAACAACACTTCACAAGGAAAGACACATCTAGAACTCACAATATCCATTGAATCTTATGACTAAAATTACAAATAAAACTCCACAAAAGGAGTTCCTTCATAACAAATAAGCACAATTTCTTTCTATTACTGCAAACAACATTACTACTAGTAAGAAAGGTGAAACAAAGAGGCACAGCTGAATAACTCCCTATTGTAATTGTACGTGTCAAACTACTGTCCATGACAAATTTTAGAGGTATTTGAGGGTGTTCTATACAGCTTTATATGGGTGTTTGAGCTGAAGGTAATTGGCAAAAAAGAAATATATCTGCATATTTACAAGTCCCTTTCTCTCTCTCTTATTCAGACTATGCATTTGCAGTCTGTTCCAGAATCACTCCTGACAATTTGCTCCTTTGTTCTCTTTCATAACTCTTTGCTCCAAGGGGTTGTTATGTTAATGACACTTACTGATAAGCCTCTAAATTAGAAACTAATTGCTCCAGTCCCTCCCTAAGACTGCTGAGAGAACAGAGCTAAAGCAGGAGAACAAGGGGCAGTCTTCTTCAGGACCACTTTCCTTGGGAAGCTCGCAGTCCATGCCATCGTCCTGTGCCTCAAATCTTTGTAGTATAAGAGTGTAAAGGTGCTTCTTAAACCCTTCTACATAAAGCTGAAATGTACTTGAGTCGTCTGATTTTCTTGAGCATAACTCACTGCAGACTACACTTAAAATATAAAATGTTCATATAAGATTAATGTGTCTTTTTATTAATGGTCCCTTCTAGAGATCTGTATAAGTCAAAAAGCCAGTGGTAACATCTTGCTGGCCAGTAAATTTTAGTAACAGCAGAAGTAACTGTGTCTACAAAATATTTTTAGCTCTGTTAATCATCAGAGAGTAAATTTGAGTATAGAAAGTAAATGTATATATCTGAAGATATGCAGAGTTAGGTCCCTTTCTCCCGGAGCAGAGCAAAGGAATATATGTACTCTAAGGCAATAAAATCTCACTGAATCTATTTCAAAAGGGCTTGTATCACTATTAAACACATTGCAAAGTTACTTATTGATAAATCCACAAACTTGTCAGTATTTACTCACATCCTTTCAAAGTCTTATACAGACAGTGTCAACAGTGGATTTCAACAACATTGAAGAAATGCTGTCAGAAATCAAATGACAAACTCTACTTCTGAAGTGATCTCAATGACATAGCATCTTGCTTTTCTTGTCCAACTCAAGAACAACTCTACTTGATCTCAAGTGAGCTTTTTTGGAAGAGAAAATTGAATTTAGTCTGTTAGGTAAATAGTTAAAAATCTCCGAAAGACAGTGGTTTATTTGCTTATCTTTAGAGTCACTCTGGTTTTGATTTTCTGTTATCATTTTTTTCATGTGTTATATCCATTCTTTCAGTTCTGGGAAAGTACTGGGCTAGTTTGTCACTAGTTTATGACAACCAGGACATCAATAAACCTCTACAATGGGAGAAAACTCAGGGGATATGGAGAAAGGTGACCTGCTCGTGGAGCTCAGGGAAAGATGGAAGGAGTGACTGACCATGGCAGTCAGGAAATTTAACTTCTCTCAACACTGAGGGAACCAGAGGGTGGCTTATTTCAGCTGAGTGGAATGGGTTGTGTGAATGTTCCTGAGTTAATCAAGAGTGAAAGTTAGCACACCCACATGGGAAAGTACATCCATGCCTCAAACCACTTGTGTTGTGGTTCATCTGTCTGGTGCAATTCCTGTGCTCTGTGATGAACAATTTGCTCATGTATAATGACTTTGGTGTGTTGTGGTTCACTCTGCTGAACCAAAATCCTGTACAATGTCAAGCACTACAAACAGGAAAATCCTTAATTAAACATTCAAGCCTCCATGTGTGAAATGAGTAGAAGAACCTAGTTAGAGAATCTTGGAGACTAGCAGAGTTATAATAGCTATTTACCTCTTTGATAGTAAGACTTAGACTTTCTATTACCTGAAAATTAGTGGGATTTTTGCTTCAGCATGATTAATTCCACAGAGAACAGTCTTGTTCTCCTTTTTGGGTAAAGGCTACCATACTGATCTCTGTTTAGATGGAATTAGCCTTCAAGTTGTGTGTAGAGGACAGGCAGATCATGCTAAGTGCCACATGAATCACAGTCCTTCATTTGATTGCAACATTTTTAGGCATACTATTAAAAAATGTCAGATTTGGAAACCTTTCGTTTGACATTTATCTGAAAAACCGTAATGTAACTGTATTTAAATGTCAAATGAGAATAAAGCTGTATTCTTATCTGTATAAATATCAAATGAATGGTTGTTTCCTCTGATATTTGGGGTTCTGAAAGGGTAAAGATCAAGTGAGGTGCATCCCCTGACAGAGGTTGGTATTGCAGCATTCTGAAGCAGCACCTCTCACCTGCACCCTGAGATTTGTTGCCCTGAGTGCTCAAGATAATGACGTAAGAACAGAATCCTCCTGAGGCAGCTGCACCTGGAGCCAACATAGCACTCTATTCTCAATTCCTTCCCCAATTTCTGCTTGCACATGATTTTAGAGATGGAGGATGAACTCACTTTCCAGGTGAGAACTGAAACCACTAAATTATTTTATATTTTATAGTATATCACATTTTTACGCTTGCTGAAATAGTACTGCAAAACAGAGTCAAAATTGAAATATGTTTTGACAGGGCCAGTAGAGACACAAATTAATATATCTAAATTGTGTATTCCCCTCAAACAGAAGGGTCTGTTTTTTGTCAGGTACCAGAAGAATAGAATTACCACCCAAATAAATTTTTATTTAGCCACCCCGTATCAAAGAATATTGACTGCTTTATGAGTAATCTAAAATTGTTACTTTAATAACTAAATGAAAAAAATGAAAAAAAAGCAAATTTGTTTTTCAATACCTAAATACGTCCAAATTTCGTTTTTCCCATGTGTAACAGATTCAACAGATCATAGAATCACTTAGGTTGGAAAAGACCTCTGAGATCATCAAGTCCAACTTCTGAATGACCACACCCATGTCTAGACAATGGCATTAAATGCCATATCCAGTCTTTTCCTGAGCACCTCCAGGAATGGCGGCTCCACTACCTTAATGGGCAGCCCATTCCAATGTTTAACAACTCTGTCTGTGAAGAAATTCCTTACAAAGTCCAGCCTGAACCTCCTCTGGTGCAGCTTGAGACTATGTCCTCTTGTCCTGTCCCTGGTTGTCTGGGAGAAGAGAGCAAACCCCATCATGCTGCATCCTCCTCTCAGGGAACAGCAGAGAAAGTTAAAGTCTCCTTTTCTTATTTTCTCCACGTTAAGGAACCCCAGCTCCCCCAGCAGCCCCTCATAGGCCTTACTCTCTGGACCCTTTCCCAGCTCTGTTCCCCTTCTCTGGACTTGCTCCAGCTTCCTTAAAGACTCAAGGTGAAGCCCCACAAATGCCAAATACAGGGGGGGGGAAATTCCCTTTCTACTCCTGCTGACTACACATCCTAGCCACAACATAACAACATCTATACCATAACTAAATTGTTAAGAAGAAAACAAATCAAACGGATCATTGTCCATAAATGTGATCATATTCACAGGTAAGATTTCCAGGACATTGGTGGAATTCCTAATGCTATGATAAATCTGGAATTGTTGAGATTTACAACTCCAGTTGTTGATTCTCTTGTGCATTCTAAGTGCAGACTCTAAAATTTAAACATTATAAAAATTGCTATTTGCAACACATGTTCCAAGTACATTAACCTGCTGTAATTATACAGCTATGGCATTCAAAGAAAGCAGAGTTCAGGAAAAAAGCTGCTATATTATCTCTTTCCCACTGGAGGGGAAAAAAAAAAAGAAAAACAAACCAATAAAAATTGTCTACCTGGCAGGTAAATCACAGCATGCCTTTCCCACACACTCCCATCTTAAGCACTTCCTTTCTGCACTATCTTTGTCATTCACTCATCAGGAAACAGGAATCTTTTTATCTTGCTGGGACTACATCTTCTGGGAAGAAGAGACTACAACTTATATCCAGGTCTCTAGCCTTGACCATCCAGAGCTAAAGAAGGGCTCTCCCTTGCATGCAGCAAGTTACATCTTCATTTGCTGGTTGTGCCAGCAAGCTGGTACTGAGAATCCCTACTCGAGGACCCTTACCTGTCCCTAAGATAACACGAGCATTAAACCAAGCAAGGTATTCCATTGGTGACAGGGCGTCTAAAATTCAGTCATGTGATGCTGCCTAGTTTCCTACCTTTGTAAAAAAAAAATTTACACTTTATAAAAAAAAAATCAATAGTTTTTCTTAATTTCACTGAAATTCTACTCCTGCACAAGCAATAGAGTTTAGATTGGATTCATACAGTCAGTAAATAACTTATGCTTTACTTTTCAAGTAAATGGTGACTAAGAATGACGTAGAAGGGCCTATATATGAGCTGGAGTCTCTTCTTCCCCAGAAGATATAGAGCCAATTCAAGTTCTTCCTCTGTTCCACTCTGCAAACATCGGAAGACGTGTGAAATGAACAAAGTATGTGTATATAAGCATGATGGGTAAAGAGTGTTGATGTTGAACCTGAAGTGAAACTAAGGAAAGCATATGAACTGTGAAACATATGGCGATGCATATGCATGAGGTTTGGATCAGGATATGCATCACAAAATAGTAATAGGTTTTTATTCTGGGAGAAGAGAGTGATAAATCAAAGGGGAATGAGAACCTCACACTAAAAACAAGAGAAGTTGGAATCTCCTTCCTCTTAGCGGTTTGGCATTTCCTCCTGAAAGAAGCGGAGGAAGCATTTAAATATTTTATAACCTTCATTATTGGAACATACATCTCTTTATTACATTTTTGGAAGCATGTGTTCTATTTGAAATCAGTATGGATATATAAATATTTTTAGGGGATGATTATTCTCTGCATGTAGGTGGAGAAGAACATCGAATTAGTGAGATCTTGCTTTCATGAGTAACAGAGCAGCTGGCATTACCCCTCCTTTCCCTCTGTCTCCCTGGCCAAGGGAAAACACCTCATATCCTCAACTTTACTTCCCAAAATAAAATAAGAAATGGCTTTGTCTTTCCTCTTTTGATCTTTTTCTCCAGGTAACATTGAATTTGCATCTATGTTTGCAATTCCTTTACCAGGTCATTGTTGAAGTGGAAAGTGAAAAAAGAATGGCAGAGGGCTGCCACAGAACTGCAGAAAACAGAAGTTTTAGTCTGTTTTCCTGTCTAAAGATCTGATTTGTTATCAAAGGCATTTAGTCACAGAGACTCAAAAGTGTTACCTAGCCTTCTGTACCCTTTCACATAAGCATCCAGGTTCAGATGCCAACAGGAGGAGCAGCTCCTCTTTATCCAGCACGTGAAGCACAGACCATGCAACCATGAAGATTAGGCACAAATGCCAATCTGTGGCAACTCTGTGCCCTCTGTTCTTCTTCTTCTGTATTCAGATAGTGCAGGTGGAAATTAAAATATCCCCTGCAGATGTTGAAAAAAGAATATTCTGCTCAGTACAGGTATGATATAAACTTCTTTCAAAGTAGCTTTCAGTCCAGAAAGCTACTCAAGAATGTTTTTTGGACAAGTTTTCCAAGACTTCTTTACCCCTTCTCCATACTGAGATGCGGCAGCAGAAGAGCACAGGAGATACTGTGGATCCAGTTTGGCCAGGTGAAGCCTTGATACCTTTTAATCTCTTTTTCATATATTTATTTTTATTTTATTTCAACAAACTTCGAAGTTCATATAACTCAGACCTATTCTGTTCAACTTGCCTGTGCCCTGCCTTCCTGGCTGCATATTTTTTTGGTTATGTTGAAAGAACCAGATTTGATGGTACAGCACTGAACTACTGCACATGAAAGTCTGTCCCAACATCTCTAAGAAACCACTGCAGAAAGGTATCAGCTTCATCTTTTTATAAAATCATGGACTCTTCTCATTCTTGCTCATGGATAACAGGAAATGATAGCTGCTTAAACATACCAGGAAAAAAAAACCCCACAAATATTCAAGATACAGAAAAGGTTTGAAATAGGATGAAGTTGAAAGTAGAATATAATCAAGCAATAAAAATAATATCATCCTACTCTGTCTAGCAAATTAATTTTACTAGAAGTCTGTGATTTCTGAAATGAAGTATCCATACCAGAACTGATTGTGTTTCAAACTGCAGCATTTTTTCTAACTGCTCATGTTATCACATAATTCAAAACATTCAGAGTTTTTTATTCCAAAGGCTAGCTGAACATAATTCAGGCAAACAGAGATAGCCATGAAGCCCTCAAGATAGTTGAGTACTCCATTTGAAAGCAGATAAAGAGATTTATCTGTCATTTAACAGGCTGGGAACAATTTTGGTATTTTCTTACTTATTTGACATAAAAGCCTTAACATTGAATATAACCATAAATTAAATTTAAAACTGATTCAAACCATTAGACAAATGTGCAACATAAAATTTCTACTTTACTAATCCAATTTGTTTTTATAAAGATCAGCTTCCTTCAGAATGATGGATCTCAATTTTGAATGGCCTGCATGCTTTGGAGTTCTGCTGCAGTTTTTGCATTGGCTCCTTGTAAAGACTGAAGTAATACACAAATTTTCAAACAAGAACAATGTTTGGAATTTTTCAATGCTGTCGTATTCAGTGCTCTTTGAAAGACATCCTTGGACAGCAGCCATGGAAATCTGCAGATAGTGAACTGCTTCAATATGTGCTCTGAAAAGCCTGTAACACTTCTGTGTCTGCTTATTCGCAGTTAACAAACAATAAAATGGTAGGATTCAGATTAAATAATCATTTCAAACCTGCTTTACTCTTCTCGGTAACTTACTGGTTAAATATGCACTTTTTTTGGATTTTCCCATTAGCCAATCTGGCCATACCAGGTATGGCCAGATTGGCTAATGGGAAAATCCAAAAAAAGTGCATATTTTCTGTCTCCATTTTCTAGTGTGTCACCTCCTAGGTGAAAAAAAAGACAACAAAAAACCCAAACAAAATCTAAAACCTCAGCTACAATACATAATGAACAAAAAGTATATTAATCATACTCTTATTTTTTTCTCTAATTTGTTTGCATTATGTCAAGCCTTTTACTTTCATTTGTAATCTTAAAATATCTGGAGGTAAGGGATGTGACTTCCATATTTGTACAGCTCAGAACACAATAGGAATTAGACACTGATTAATCCCTAATGTTATATGAGTACTTTATCATTGTCATCCATACTACACAAATGCATTTGCTTGAAACTAAGCATGTTGAATGAGCCACAACATTTAATAGAACATTTTACTTCACTGATAACTGGCATGTTAAACAAAATGACATTTATATAAATCTGGAATGATCCTATTATTTTGAGTGGAGTTAACCCGGACTGATATAAATATTAACTGAAAACAATAAAGTCCAGAATCCACAGGGAAAACAATGGCACAAATGTATTTTGGATATGCATATTTATATTGCTCAGGTTGTGGCACAGATTCAAGACAATTCTCTATGATGTGAAACCCTCTAATAATCCTGTACCACAATTTACTTCAATTTTAGAAGAGTTATTTACTGCCTTTCTGCAGATGCACATGTTAATTAAGCTGATTTTGATGAATATACTATTTATAAACCCACAGTACTAAAAGGCCATGAACTGCATATTTCTTGCAATTTTGATTCCAAACTATTTATTAGATATGGCACAATAAAGATATGCCCGTGGGAGAAGTGTCACTTTCTGGTCATTTGAATCCAATTATGAAGTATGTACAAGCAGAACATTCCAAAATAGCATTGCTGTCACTATGACTGCATATCATTTTTGTCTCCGTATTGTTGCATTTAGTATTACACAAAATGAATTGCATCAAACTTCTGTTCCTTTTCCTGTCCTTTTACCAGGCAGCCTAGGAACTTCCTGATAAAGTTGAGTTGGAGCAGCAAGTACAGATTTTCCTGAGTGTCCCACAGACACGCAAGTCATTTGGTTCATATGTGGGTGGTCTTTGACTTATTCAGCCAGCTCTGTTATAGACTCGAAAACACATCCAACACAATTAAATAGATGCACAGTATGGTCTTTACAAAATATCATTCAGCCATGTATCCTGCAACAAGCAATTACAAGTCATCTTCAGGGCATTGATTTATTCCTCATTGCCCTACCAATTTAATGACCTTATGATTTATACTGATTATGGAAGTCTCTCCTTGGCAAGCGAAGTCATTATCCATCAATCTTGAATTCTTTAAGGGAAGAAAAATGTTTATTTTCTGTCTGCATAATAAGTTTTATGTCATTTTTAATGTCATGACTCCCACATGCACTGAAGATATATGTAGTAACTTCTAATGTCTCACAGAATGTCAATTGTAAATGCAATTTGACAACAGGCTTAGCTTCCATTGTCTGATGATTTGGCATTATATAATGAAGGTGGTTAAGTCGTCTGCTTGGAAATGCATGTATTATCCTGGGATAAAACAGTAAGCAATCTCTGTGGCTCAGTCATGAGGCCCTACAGAAAATCCTCAGAAAGAAAAATAGCACGATTTTAAGTACATTTAAATAGCAACTGTACAAATAGAGCTTGAGGAGCAGTTTGACAGATCAGCACAAAAGGATGAAGCACATGACCTGTCAGGGCCCCTTCTGCTACTGTTTGTCTGTAATTGTTTGATTTAGAGTAAGGATTACAGTTTACTGTGTGTGAGTATATTTTGTAAGGAACTAGGGTTTATTTGAGTTTTAATAGGAAAACCTTAGGTAGGATTGTATTAGTTGCCACACTATAATGTCCTTTGCGGTCTTCTGGAAAGCTCATATACTTAGTTATTAAAGGTTTGTTTGGTTTTTTCTACTTGAAAATTGAAAAGTTCTTAAAACCTGAAGACCAAGTGGAGGCTAACATCCAAGGAAACTGAGTTTTACAGATTTACCACTGAGTTCCCCCAAATTCACTTTTGCTCAGCCTTGCTCTTCAAATATTATTCACACACAGTAGTCCAAATCACTGCTGATGTCGCCTGTTTATTTTCATCTTTTTCATTATCTCCTCCCAGTCATTAGAGATTGACTGACATGTGTCATCCATTAACAATTTTCCTATTTTAAGAGCCACAGCAGAGCAGCTATGAGAAATTATGAAGTCCCTTCCACGCATTTTGAGTTGGATGGGAAGATTCACTGCTCTCAAGGAAGTGATAGTTCAAGTTGGGCATAGAAATTGAAGACAGCCAGGTTCCAATATGTCCAACATGCAGCCTCAGTGACCTAAGCAAGAGTCTAGAATTACTCTTGCCCATGTATTCAAGTTACTTGAAAGAAGACTTTGCCACTATATGCCAAGGGATTTTAGATTTTACAGCCAATCCTCTGTTCTTTACTCATTTGATTCTCAGGCTGAAGCAAAGAAAGAAAATCAAGACAAACCGCCAAATTCTCTTTCTCCCTAAATCTGCATTTATGCATTTTTCTGAAGTTAACATCACCAGAAACAACACATCACGTGCAACTCTTTAGTCCAGAAAAGGAAAAGCTTCATGCTATCTTAATGCACCTCTACATGCCATTTGACTGACCTGGGTCAAAGATGACACAAGTGGCTCCTACCACACCTTTCCTTACAGAAAAAACCTTTTCTTTTTCTTCCTGAGAGCTTAGGCTAGGATTTTATTTTTCCCTTAAAAAAAAATTAAAATTAAAAAAAAAGAAAAACATTGTTTTTAACTAGGAATGAGACCAAAACAAAAGTTCCGAATTAAATTACTTCCTCCCAATCAAAATAATTTGAGCATTTAGGTAGACCAGAAGACCAACCTTGAATGGGTTTTTTTTCAAATTTTTTATCACATTCTCAACAGTACCAATTTCAAATACTTAAACAAATCCAACAGCAAGTTGAGAGGATGAGCAAGTACCTGCACCATATATTCGCTTTTGTGGTAGATTGCCCACATTAAGGCAGATTGGATTTCACCCTCCTCTGGTCTTCAAGTGATGTTCTGTTGCCCTAATGCATTATTATTAGAATTGTTATTATTATTACACAATTCTACAATTTCAGAGCATCCAAGATAACACAATGGCTCCATGGCAGCCTTCCAGAGAAATTGATTATATAGCACAGAACTGAGGGGACAGAAAGGACTGAGGGACTGGCATCAGGGGGCATTTAAGGGTATTAAACACTGAGATTGTTTTTTTTTTAAAAAAATTACGTAGGTAGAGGAAGCTAAATTTGATTAACTGATCCGATTCATCCCACTTTTTTGGGAGCACTCCAATTCCAGCTCTCGAATGATCCACAGAAAAGCAAGGACCTGAGGGAATGATCAAGAATCCAGTGCTTGAGGGTGTTTCTGGGCCATCATTAGCAGAATAGAAAATCTGTGTGTAACAGGATCCAAAGCCCAAATAGGACACATCTCAATTCAGAAATTTTTATTTCCCATTTATATCCTTAGCATATGCTGTGACAAAATGTCTAGCTCCAAGAAAATATAGCAGTGTTAAGAGCAACAGCTTTGAATCAGGCCCAAAGAAAGCACAGAAACAGATACTACAGGACAGAAAATAAACCTGGACTGATACACAAAAAAATAGGTGTGTTGCAAATAGTTCCTAATTTTATTGAATTGTCACCAGCCTAACTATATATAAGTTTTGAGCAGATTGGTTTGTTATTCACATAAAATTTCTCAGTTTTAAGCATTTAGCACTGAGGAATATGTAAGAAAACAATCAATATAGAAGAGAGGATGCTGACAGATTGCAAGCCACTGTGTTAATTGGAGTTTTTCCAGTGGAGTGAGGTGACTTCATTTTAACATTTATCTCACTGGGCCAGTTTAAAACTAAAAGCTTCCATGGCTGTTGAACAAACTTGCGTTTTAACACAGCTAGATGCAAGAAGATGCCTGCAGGAACTAAAACTATGCACTTTATTCACAGAATGCACGCAGATAAATGTCTTTTCAAGGCATGTATATGTAACACTTCTGGGCTTGTCATTACTCACAAAGTGATGCTTTGCTAGGATATTTAATTTAATTTTGACATTCATAATATGAAGACAACTGATTAGGATCTTGTGGGATTAGCAGATTACTGCATTTAATTTTGATGGCCACTTTTCAAATGAAATACAAATTAAAATGAAACCACAAGAAGGATGCTACAATTCGTGCCTTTAATCACAGCTTTAATCAATGAGAGGGAAGACTGGAGAACCTCACCTGAGTTCATAAGGGTCCCTATGCTTGAGACTTCTAATCTGACAGACGAGAAACTGAGAAAAGAACTCAAAAATTTTGTTGTGGGAATTAACTTTTGTCACACCTCTGTTCTGTTTCAGGTTATTTCCCTGCAGTGTAGCCTGAAGAACACAATGTTTTCTCTGAAGTTTCAGTTCATAATTTAGAACCTTAGCTTAATATCTGCCTTTTGAGTCAGTCAAGCTAAAAGGTCACTTTGGACTGCACTGGCTAAGATGGGATGTACATTCCTTTCACTGAATCTATAGTTGGGAGCAAAGCTTTCAGGTAAAAAAAAATTACTGTGAATTAGTGGCACTGGGAATGGCTTGAAGGTCTGAGGAAAGATTTGCCAGTTACTCTGGTATGATCCTTGATACATGTCATGGAAGTAGCAATTAAGTAAAGGTATTTTATAGTGTATTGTAGAAAGAGCATTTTATAAACAGAATCTATTGTAGGTTTGTGAAAACAACTTCTAGGTAGACTGAAAGTAGCTGGTATTACCCTTTTTTGCATGCAAGCACAGCCTTCTTGGAAAAAAATTGTTATGTCATGCAAATATTTGATTCTGATTTTTTTTCTAGATGTCAAATATTTTTAAATCCTTTTAAATTTAATTGAGGCATATTTTTTAACAAAACATGAAGTTTTTATTTTTATAATATACATAAAAATATTTCAAATGTATTTTTATATTTTTTCCAATTAAAGCATTTTTGGAATACAATATATTTGCGAATACTTTTTTAAAATATGAATCAGTTAACATCCAAATATTGAAATACATCTTTGACAATTAGTACATGCTAATTTGACACTTAATGAAATGCCTTCTAAGTGTGTTGTTAATCTATTATGAGAGTTGGGGGTCAGGTCAGATATCTAATTTTGAATCCCCACATCCTAGGAATTCATAAAATTTCAGATACAACTAATCACATATATACCATCCATATGATGTATAAATATAAGTTTAAAATTTTTCATTAATTATTAAAATGCATTTTGTATCTGAATTCCATCTTTAATACATACCATACCTTGACATATATTAATATTACGCCTGAAATAGTTATCTCTGTCTACATTTCTGCACTTGCAATCATCCTTAAAAAAATATTTCCTACGTTGTGGATAGATGAATCCATGATTTTAGGTACAGTTTTCTAAATATCAAAATCATAACCATATTTGCAAGACTCTCCCACTTGCTTACCTTTCCCACTTCCCTTCCTACCTGTCTCATATCAGGGTTTATGATGTAGGGACCTGTCACTTTATATGTAGAAGAAAACACCATTTTTCAGGGCACTGAGTTTCACCATAAAACAAGTCTTTGCCCTGTAGGATTTTTTTCCTTTTTCTGACCTGCCATATAGCCTATGGACTTATGCAGATTCCATCACCCATTATCACAGCAGTACTTCATACCCCAAGCATACAAGGCCTAAAACTGGATTGGTTTTGTAAATACACAAAAGGGAGAACAGAAAACACAACAGAATTTAAAAATATGCTTGAGATCTGAACAGTGATTCACCAGTTATTTTTATATGAGAAACAGAATTTATCTAAAAGTTAAGTATGTCTCATAGATCACAGGTGTGTGTTCTTTGCAAATATTCATGAAGACAGGAGAAAAGGAGAAAAAAACCCCAAAATCTTAAATCTACCTTTCCTCCCATATTTTACCTCTGCATTTTTGGGCATATAATATAGAAAACTATGTTAACAACTGCAAGAAAATTATGTTTTTCTCATGGATCTTGGTTTTGAGTTTGGATGCAGTTTCTGTTTGATTTTTGGTTTTTAGAGGTGGTAGTTTTGGGGTTTGAGTGTTCTTTTAATACTAATAAAATTCCTACAAATGACTTCTTCAAACTATTTTATCATGAAAAAATTATAAGAAGGTTTGGTTATGCTGGAAATGTTAGGGCCTTTAGGAAGGAAACATGGAAAACAGATGTTTGTCTTTTAAGTTTACAATATAAGTAAGCTAAGGGGTCTAATACTATTTTTGTGTCATTGCTTAAGAAGAAGCTGTTCTTCCCACCTCCAGCTTCACTATTATAGGATAGCATAATTTTATGCATAGGACTATATTTATTTATTTATTTATTTATTTATTTATTTATATTTACTTATATATATATACATATATATATATAATATATATATAGTATATTATATATATATATACATTAGCTATATATCAGCTATTACATGTATATATATATATATATATATATATATATATATATATAAAATTATATGGGATAGAATAGGATAACAGCTATTTTCTACTCCTATAACATTGCCAGCATAAGTTTCCTCTTTCTAGTAAAGTGGAAAACAAAGTTATCAATCATTTAAAGGGACCACATGTAAAATTTTAATGAGCAGAAATTGCTGAATGCATTGTTGTTCTTCACACTTGCAGGCAATATCAGGAAATTGCCTCTATTCCATTCATTTTGCCTGATCAGAAATGCAGCCTAGCTTGCAGTTAGAGAGGATACATATTTGTGCATAACAGGTTCATGGTGTTTTACAGGAACTCTCAATACCTCCTCAAAAAAGTGGAATTCAGCAGCAGCAGAAGAGAAGCTCAGGCACAGGTTCACAGTTCCAGAAGATCCATGAGGAGCAAATGCAGTGTAATGCCATATATTTCTTGGGGAGAGCTGGAGGAGACAGAGCAGTCATGTAGGTGCCAGTAACAGCAGCAAAACAGCAGTGTCCTTCAGTGTTTATGGTTCTTGGACAAGGCCAGCTTGAGGAACATAAATGCCACCAAGTTGTACCCAGCTTATCATCTCCCACAATCATTATAATTACCAATAGATGAAAAATGTAAATCCCACACTCTAAGATATTTATATTGTCTTTGTAGGTTTTTTCTCCCCATGAATTCCCTATGAAGACTTGTTTACACAGGGAAATTAATGTGGAGCAAGCTATGGCAGATTGGTTAAGCAGGCTGCTTTGTTAATGTTCCACTCTTAAGCAATAACACGATACAAAAAATTTACCAATATCTTACTTTATCCGGCGAGTTAGCAAATTGCTGCCAGCTCTTAGCCTTCTGTGAATCAGTTTGTTCTTGTAGAGCAGTCTCAAACCTATCCCATTGTTAAACAGAAAAAAGAGGTGGTCTCATTACCCATTAAGGAGCTGGCAATTTTTGGTTGCCAGGAAGTTCCTGATCTGTGTTAACCCCCAATACAGAGGCTGCTTAACCTCTACACAAGGGTTTAGAAGGCTTATTAGTTAAGATATCAGATATTTTTCTTACCTTGAAATTCTAATCATATGACATGAGTCCTTCAGCTGGGGCTGAAAAATGGGCTGAATCAAAGTTGTGAATCTTTGTGTCCTTCATTGTTTTATATACCATTTGTGCCCATTCTTAGCAATCATCTGTCAGAGACACCCAACACTTTTTTGTTCTCTGCATGTTGAGTATTTGGTGTTTGCCTTTGCTTTTACTGTTAATGTATGAATCCATTACTGAATCCAATTTGAATACAGCTCTGCAAATAAGTATCTAAGCACTGTGTTGTAAATTTTCCTGCCATGAATTTTTCTAGTTAAGCTTATATGCATTTAGCAAGTTAATCAACTCAGCTATACACCTCACTAATCCAAAAAAGGGATTTAGGAAACTTAGCTTAAAAACTAAATTAATGTCTGTAAGGTTTTTCTACAAAGAAAAGGCAAGAAAAAAAGCTGGTTTAATTGTTTATAGTTATAGTAGTATGCAAACCTCTTATCAGAAGAGATTAGTATTTTATTTTAGTATCTATAGCCTTTTCAGCAGTGAAATAAAATAATTTCCTGTTATTACAACTATAATTAACACTGCAAAACATATTCCAAAACAAGCAGATGTACGTTTTTCATGGGGACAGAATTTTTTAAACTATTAAGGAGAGTTTTATGTACACTTGTAAAATACTTTTTAAGGCCATTTCAAATAATCTAAATTACTAAATTTCTAAATTACAGACAGTATTAGTTCATGTTTAAAAACAAGTGTTTTGATCTAGATAAATGCTTAAATGGTGCTGCTTGTCTGTGTGGGGGAAGAAATATTAAACAACATGACATAAATCCTGCAGTACTGTCATCCATCATGGTATTACCAGGCAAAGAATTTGAAGCACCTGAATCCAAATTCTAAAAAAAACCTAGGCACTGTTGTGGCTTTGACCTTTAAAATTCAACCCCTTATTCTCAAAGGCATTTAAACAACATGATATTCAGATTTTGTAAAGGAAATTTCACTTTAGAAAATGGATTTTAATTTTTTATATAATTTTTGCAAAAATTCATAGCTAATAAGAAGAGGTAATATTCTTTTGAATCTTTTCTGTGGATTTTTAGAGGTAATGTGTCCTAACTTCCTACCAAATTAGCCCATCAGCCTATAAAGATGTGGCAAGTTAGAACCCTTTTTTACCTTGCTTATAAAACCAGCCTATAAAAAATGAAATTCATTTCCAAGTGCAATTAAATCTTATTGCTAACACTGACCATCCTGTTAAGTGTATGAGCAAAGCCACTCTGTAAGGGCTGATTTTTCTACCTCTTTGATGAATTTGGAGTAGAAAAGTAAAAATGTTTTAACAGAGATTTTGTAAAGCAAAGAGATGCCACAATTATTAAAGCAGAGTTTTGATGCCTGGTCTGGAAATTAGGAAGAGGTTTATAATCAACTGAATTTTAATAAAATTCCTGAAAATGCCTGTTTCTGCTGAAGCTTGAGCAGGGTGCACAACAGACTGCAAGGCAGAGCTGCTGGCTGCACCAAGGGGACTGGGCACAGGGATCTCATAGAAATGTCCTCATTTGCTGCTATGAAGACAAACTTTAATCTGGGACAGTTTCTTCACTTTAAAAGTGAATGAGGAACAATTCAGATGTATTTGTTTAATTAAAATATAGTCTACTTATTTTTCTTATAGGTTTGACTTCCATGGTATGAAGTATTTATAGACACTGCATAATTTCATGTTAAAAGTTAGAAGCAAGACTACAAGGTACAGCCAAATTTTTCCTTATCAGTTGAGGGAAGGAAGAGTTCTCCTTTTCAGTATAAGGAACATACTCATAGAATCACAGAATCATTAGGCTGAAAAAGGCCTTAAAGATCATCATCCAACCACAAATCATGTGGTTAAATCATGTTCCTAGGTGCAGCTTTTAAATATCCCCTTGGATGATGGCTCAACCACTCCCCTGGGCAGTTCCAGTCTTTCAATGAAGAAATTTCCCTCCATATCCAACCTAAACCTTTCCCCTGGCACAACTTGAGGACCTTTCCTTGGGAGAGGAGGAAGTCCCAGCTGGCTTCACCCTCCTTTCAGGGGACATAGAGAGTGATGAGGACCCTCCTGAGTCTTCTTTTCTCCAAGCTGAGAGTCTTCTTTTCTCCCTGAGCTCCCTCAGCTGCTCTTCATCTGACTTGTGCTCCAGACCCTTCCCCAGCTCCCTTGCTCATTTGACTTGATGTCTTTTAGGCTTTTCTATTGCTCTGTCTCCTCACAAAGCCTGAATAGCTGGATAAGATTCCAGGGAATGAATGAAGTGTTAAGCAGGTGCAGCAGGTCCTCCACAGGGAAGTGGGCCAAAACAACAGTCTGGAACTTTTGAGAAAAAATCTTCAGTAGCCTTGAATGCACCGAAGTCAGATAAGGCAGAAAAGGGGCATCTTTGTTTTCTCAGCTTCATCAGTGCTAAAAAAATTGCAGAGCAACAGTTGCTTTAAGGTGTGTTTGAGTTGCATGCTGAAAATATGAGATAATTCCTTACACAGGGGAAACCACCCTATCAGCAAATGTTACTCATTGTGCTGAATACGGGGTAAGAGGGTTGCAAGTGAGGTACCTGGTACTCAGAATACAAATTTTCTGAAGAAACTGCAGATAGTTCATATGTAAATGCTTCGAATTTGCAAGCACAGGCTGTCCTTTCAATTTATTAACTCATGCTTTATGCTCTGCCAAATTGCCAATTACAATACTCAAAAAAATCTAATCTGAAGAAAACTGTAGAGAACAGTGACATTCATGACAATAGATTAAGGCCAAGTGTTTCAGTATCAGCTGCAGGATACATTCACTTTGAGTTGAAAGGGGGAAACGAGTCAGAAGATTTGTGTTATCCATTTTGGTACTAATTTTTTTGGGTTTAGTTTAATTTTTAGTTTGTATTGATCCTAGTACTATAAACCAGAGTAATTTTGATGGAGGTTTTGCACTATGTGAAAGGCACTGATGTTCCATTTAGGGTGTTCCAATTTTTCTCTTCAGCCTGAGGCACTCAACACACCTTTTATGAAGATGCTAAGGACCCTTGATTTCACAGGGTTTCAATGAAAGCACCAGGTTTCTGCATTTCTTGTGTACCTTTCCCACATCAACAAGAAGCTGAGTATGTACCCTCATATCTCATTAGAGTAGAGCTGAAGATACACTGAATTATTTGAAACTGGACTCTAAAAAATAAACTGCCACAGACTTCCAGGCCTGCCTCATTCTTTCATTAAACTGCAAAACACTCACTGGTCTCAGTATTCATTTCTCTACTGGATCCTGGATTTAGGTTCTATTAAAAGTAAGGGAAATACTACAACAGTTTTGCAATGTTAGAAAATATCTTTATTTTTGGTTCACAGACCTTTGTTATACAGACTGCTATAGTTCATGACAAGAATTTGCTTTATGGGTTCTTTGTAAGCATAAATATGGACCCACTTATTTATGCTCATGCATGAACAAAGGTTGACAATCTCATCAAACCACTTCAGCTGCAAAATTCCACTCACAGTAGCAAAGTTAGGTGTATTTACACTTCCAGCCTGAGGACTTTTGCCAGGGAGATGCAATGCCCAGCGAGGTGACCAAAAGGAAACACCTGGAATGTGCAGTTACTCATAATACAATATAGAAGGACAAAAAGGATCTTTTTTCTTTCCAAGCCTCAGAAAAACACTAGATGAGATATTCCTGGTTGTGTGAAAAGGTTTGGAGAAACTTCTCTTTAACCCACACCACCGAATCACCCTTATGTCAGGCTCCATCTGTAGAATACTTACTCATGTGAATAATATAGGGCTTTGTGTTTTCTCCAGTGATTTTTAAACCTTTGCATTTCACTTGAAAAAGAAGAGGAAAAGGTAATCTCTGCCCCTTTCCACACTGCTAGAGTGGCAAAATCAGGTTGCAGAGATTGAAGGAGAATATTTTTTAATTCAAAGAATATGTAAGGTTGTGAGATGACATGAATTTCAGACTTTATTAGTAAAATTAAAAGTGAAGCACTGAACATGTGTGAAGTCAAGCTTCCCATAAGAATATTGGATATCCAAGAGATTTGTCAATTTTACAATAATTTAACAGCCATAAATGGGACCATAATTAAAAGATTAAATTGAAAATTATCCATTTCTAACTTAGTAAGTGTTGGAATAAAGGATCAGTTTCTCATTAAAAAAATTCCCTTATCTGAAGCAAAACATCTTGTCTGCTCATTTGTGCAGGCAGACACAAACTACAGAAGTTAGTAACTGATGCCATACCATCGAGTAGCGAAGAAACAGTTACTGAAACTGAGAAAAAATTAGTTGTATTGCACTCATTTCATGTTAGTGCTAACAAAAAGCATGAACAGCCACTTTGAATATACAGACATATGGAATTAAGGAGTGAGGGAAAGACAGTGACAAAATACTGGGAAGTGGTGGGGCTGTTGTGGGTGGGGACAGCTTGGAGATCCTTTGGTCAGCTCAGGGGAGGACATGGAGGGCTCTGCATAAACCTCAAGCTTGCAGTGCAGCTTCAGAGCACCTGGGCCATCCCCACTGCCCAAACCATCCACTCCTTACACCAAGCTGGAAATGCTTTGCAGAGCAAAGGATTAAAACAGAGTCTCTCTCTCATGGATGTTCCCATTTTAAGCTTAACAAAGTCCCGCGACAACAAAGGAAAACAGATATTGAGGAAGCCTGAACCATCCTTTTTATGGTCTGAGAGCTGGTGGTGACTTCTCCAAACATTAGGCAGTTGTTCCTCAAGATAGTCCCATGAGATTATTATGTTTCTACACAAAAGTGTAGAATTATTTAGCTTTAAGTGTGTATGGCCTTGAGTAGGAGACATTTCTGCATATCCTTTGGTAGAGCTAAGGGCAAGAAGTCAACATATCTATTTTTCTTGGTGTATGGATTTAGGTTTCCAGTTCATTTAATTCTGATCAATTTATAAATTCCTGTTTTATTTTCAGTCTAATCAAAGAGCTGCTTCTATAATATATATCACATAAAACCTCAGAGTCTCTACAGTTCATAACTGAGGAATGAACAGCTAAACCATAAAATTAGTTGGATTTTATTATATAGGAAAAAGTGAAAGACAGCAAAATAGGTGATTGGGAAACTGATGACTTAAAAAAAAATTAGACTATGTTAAATTAAAAGTAAAAGACATTCAAGAGAAAATGTCAAACTCTGAAATAAAAATGATCAGTGATGATTAGGAAAGCTACAACATGACTATATTAATAAGAAATGTAATAAAAAAAATAAAAATGGCTGAGGATAAAATAATAGAAAGTGATTTAATGGGAAGAAAATCTGCTACACTTCCCAAAAGTAGAGATGGGAGCTAAAGAAATAACTAGTTATTTAAAGTATCAGAGAATAGGCAGTGTAATTACTGAGGGTGTGAAGAGAGTTTACTGATGTGAAAATGAATTTTGGGAAAACATTACTGAAAATACTAAAGCAAGCTCTTTTGTGGCTTTGACAATAAATATTAAAAACAACTTTCCCTGATTTCAAAGTGAAAAGAGTGTCTGCCTTCAAGCTAATACAACTAGCAATCCCACACAAAGTCAAATCAAAAAAAAATGCAGACTTTTTCTGCAGAAGAGGAGGGATTGGTGTAGAAAAAGGGACTGATACTCGAAGGCCCATCCCCCTCCCTCACCCTGAAAAGCAGAAAGGGAAGTGGAAAATGTAGTTTTTCTGATAGCTCTAAGCTGTGGGCCTCTACAGCTCAGACAATTAATAAGCACAATAAGACAATTGAATATCCATGAGAAGAAAAAGGTGTTTCATAAATGCCCAGCCCCAAAATGAGCAAGAGAAAAGGACCAAATCCAAATCCCACAAGTGTGGAAGTCTTGGACAATTTGAATATCAGTTCATTTAATTTAATTTCATTTCATTTAAGAGAGCTATTTAAGGCTTTTTAGTGACAGGGCTATTAAATCTTCTGTTTTATATTTCTTATCTACTGGTGCTTTATTATTGTTGTTATTATTATTTTTTGTTTTGTTGTTGTTGCTATTATTACTATTATTATTAATATTATTTTATATTATTATTATTATTACTATTCTTATTAATTCAAAATTCCATAGAAAGATCAAACAGTGCAAAGGAAATTATGACCCAGGCCTTTAAGAGCAGAAAAAAAACCCCAGCTTTCCCAGATAACAAGCATTATTAAAAGATTTTTAAAAATGGATAGAGGGAAGAAGTGAACCTGAACGGGTGTTCCACTTCTGCACAAAACAGAAACACTAGGAATAAAATTTTTAAGTTTATGTCCAAAAAGAATGATGCTGAAAAAGAGAAGACTTGACTCAAAATTTTTTTCCTGAATTTTGTAAAATAGTTTTAAATTTTAATATCATCAAGAATGCTTTAACTTCATTAAAAATATCCTAGCAATCATAAACTATCTCAAAAAATGCCCTCCTTACCAATGTTTCCTGCCCTTGTGATAAAGTTTGTTGCCACCAGAGTGGTGGCAATTCAAAGCATTTATGGAAATTATCAGTAGATTAATTCAGTTAAATACTTCAGGTTAAATAAACTGAAAAAGCCTGAAAGATTTTTCTAAGCCAGGCAACTCCATGTGCAGGAGTTGCACAACCAAAACTGCAGTATAGGTTCAGAAACAACTGCCTAGAAACAAAAGCCTCTAAAATTGGCTTTCTGGCTTAAAAGAAGCAAGAATCCTATCAGAGAATGCAGGTAAGCTGCATTAAACAGAGATGTTGAGAAAGCTCTGTGATACTCATACTCTAATGCAATCTGTAAGTGGGCTCTGTAAGTGGACCAGCATAACTCACTCAACTGATATAAAAAAAGAATCTCTGGCATGTCACTGAAATACTCATGAATAAAAGAAAAAAAAATCTTCCTTTATAATGGTAGCAGTGAACACCTAGTATGGCTCTTAAAATCCCACTCTTATGCATAGAATAAGAATGACCTTTGATACTTAGCTTTATTTGCCTTGAACATCACTTGGAGAACAAAGAAAATAGACTTTTTCACCTTGTCCCCTCTTTTCGTGAGAAAGGACATTTGCAACATATTTATAGAAAAAAAATATGCACTATGTAATAAAAAAAACCCTCTACATATATGTGCATGGTAGATAAAAGTTACACTGGAAAAGTTACCTCAGCTCTTCAGAAAGGATGGTTTGTTATTTGCTACCCTTGGTTCCAGCCAGGACAGGGTTAATTCTTGCAGAAGCCAGGAGGGGCCATGGCCAGGACCCTGAGGTTATTTTACAGCACCTCATGCCATTTTCTGGGAATGGAGAAAGGGTCCTTTCCAGACCAGGCTGGTGTGGTGGCACTCAGGCATTGCAAGCATCCTGTGTGCAATGGGGAGCATTCACATGGGAATCACTTCCCCCCAACTTGTACAATATTGTTGTTAATATTGTTGCTGTTACTGTTTATTTTCTTATCTAATTGCTGTTTCCAATAACTTGACCTTATCTCAACCCATGATCTTTGCCTTTAGTGCTTCCAGTTCACCTCTCAGTGCCATGCAGGGAATGGAGTGAGCAGAGAAGAGTGAGCAGTGGATGTTCTGGAGTGGTTTCAATGGGAACACTAAATTGGAGAGTATAACTCCTAAACCACAACAGCCTTATTTGGTGCCCAGCGTGGGTCATGACTCTTCAGGATAACAACAGATCTGCTGAGAGTAGGCTGGAAACAAATATTTGCTATATTATGTCTGGAGCCACTGGTCACAATGTTACACTGTCTGTCTATGTGGTGGTGGCCCCTAACCCTGAATATCTTTCCATACATGTGCTGTGTGCCCACCATGGTGCTCTTTTTCAAAGCAGGGAGAGGGATCAGGGCTGCTTTGCTGTACTGTGGAATATCAGTTTATGACATGACATCAAGGGCAATGAGGGTATTTTGGGATGTGTGTGCAGTGCTGCTCTCCTACCCTTACCTGGGACACTGCCTTTGGAGTCCATTAATAATCATATCCAGTCCATGCAGGAAACAGGGGAGGGTGGTTTTCCCAAGCCTTTTACCCCCTTTTCCTTCTTCAGGCCTGCTACAACAGCTTTTGAGACTTTTGAATTCCCTTTGGATCTTCAAGAAATCATATTCTGGTTACTAAGTGTTCCAGGTCTCCCCAGTGGGGTCCCCACCATGTTTAGAGTCATGAAACAGATTTCTAGAGAGATTATTCAGAGATTTGCCCCAAGAGTGGATAGACACGAGTGGCATGGAATGGTGGGAGAAAAGGGGTCATCTTTTGAGGGATTATTCTGCTCCAGTGGTTTGGAAGTTCACCCCTGAACAACTACAGGACCCTGATAAAGTGGCAGAATACTTGAAAGAAAGATGTTGTGGCAGTTCCATAGAGGCATGGAGAATACCATTCCTAACCCATGACAGACTGGTTTTTCTGGTCCACTCCATCATAATCTTTGAGGGATAGATAGATAGATGATAGCTAGCTAGCTAGCTAGCTAGCTAGATAGATAGATAGATAGAAAAGTTCTTGATGTACATGCAAAAAGTATTAATTACTTGAGCTTTACTGACATGAGAAGATGTGAAAGGATCTCTACTGTCTCTAAAACTTTCAGCAACCTTTGACCAATTAAAGTTTCTTGACCTCTCATTCCTGACATTTGATTATCTCTTAATTTCTCCTGGCAGAAGTGTTTAGTCATCCACAGTGTGAACCAAAGTGGGGAACTGATCTCACTGAAAGGTGACAAGCAGAGAAAACAATAGGTTTGACTTGGCTGAACTTCTCAGCTGCACAAGGAGCTGCCCCAGCCCACTGCTAGGGAATGGGAGGAATTAGCAGCTGGAGGTGGAGCCTAATGAAGACTAATTAAACCAGCACTGCTCTAAAAAGTATGTGTATTCCAGAGCAGCCTCAGGTTTCCTGAGTGTCAATTAAATGTTAGACAATGCCACAGTGCTGCAGCTTATTTTGCTTATTTTTTAGCAGATAGTTTCATTCCATTATACATCTTTCAACACAATTTTTAGGTTGTGGACAGTGATGAACCCTATAATTTTCCCAGTGTTAAGGTGTGTGCCATAAGATTATATTTGCCTTAATTAAACTAGTAGTTAAGATATTAATGTTTTAAAGGCATATTATTTATATGATTGCACGTTTTAAACCCATCTGGGTTGCTTTCAGGTTTTTTTTTCTGTGCAGCTGTTCAGTAAATTGAGTAAAGCAAATTGAGAAAGCAAAACTAAAAGGAGCTTATTAAACAGGCACCCAAAACCTGTGCATTCCTTTGATGACATGTGGAACTGATAACTGGACTGAGAACAAAGCTGGATGCAGTAAGATGAGCCAAGAAAGTGAAATACATAATCCTTGGTGGGGGGTGGGGGGGAAATTGTCCTAACAAGAATGCATAGTGTTCTGATTTGACCAAAGGGAACTGACATTTGCAGGGATTTAAGAGGAAACCATTAGAACTGTTTTCTGTGTTAGTGCTGGGACCTGTGATACTTTCATGAGGCTCCATGTATTTTACAACATGAAATGCCTTGAGTCAGTTATTATGTTTTTTAACCTTTTCCCTTCAAGATGCAATAAATCTTTTAGACTACCTTTCCAAAAAATGAGATGCGTGTGTGGTGTGCGTGCCTGAACCAAGAAGCTCAGCTTTACTAATCAGGCATAGCAAGTAATGGTACCTGGTAACTACTGAATAATGGGACACATTCTTCCTTCACTGACCCCTTATTTGTCCTTAAGAAATCCACCTAAAAGGAAGCTTAAACATACAGCTGCTATTCTTGTTGTCTTTATGTCTTTTTATTGAAAATAATTATGTGCTTTTATATAATTTTATAACAGTTTTATAAAACCTACAAAGATTGCAACATTCTACTCTACGTAAAGTTAAAACTAATATTGTCATTTAATATCATAATATGTGTCTAATTAACACATGGAAGGATTAGCTGCTACAACATAGGATCTTATACAAACGTTAGGTAATACAGATAATTAGAGGATGAGCAGGACTCTACCACATGATCCTTCAGGCCACAAATAAGAGCAGCTATGCCAGGCTCCTGCTCTTGGAAACGTTGCTCTGTCTCCACTGACTGCTCTGAGAAGTTTGAGAGATTTGTCCTATGCCATAATTAACTGGTGTGTATTCCTGCTCAGTACCAATGCAGAGATGTCCATCAACATCAATCAAATTTTTCCTCCATCTTCAGCTAGTACAGTGCAATTTGTGAAAAATATCTCACATTAAGAATTCTGCTATATTGCCTACCTGGTAGAAAATAGAGATTCATAGCCTCAATTCATAATTCCCATTTAAAATTTAATTTTAAATATTAAATATGCAAATCTGGTACCCATAAATAATTCCAAAATGCTGATAGAATAATTTTGCACACCGCTCTCATATACGTGGTGTGATTCTTGGAGTAGTCCTGTGCAGGCCCAGGAGCTGGACATCAATGATCCAGGATGTTCTATGCTCCTATGATTTTAATTTAATCTTCAAAGTAAAACAGAAAAATAAAATGTGTTCATATCTGGTTTCGGTGGGTAAAATCTGTTTGAATACTCACAATATCCATATATAAAATTATATCATTACTATTTCAAACAACCTGGAAAAATATGTAATTGGTCACAATGCAGAATTGAAACTAAAGGGAAAATATTGAGGTGGTATTCTTGAAACCAAAATAACTTTATTGGGAAACTTGAACAACTTTCTTGTTGCAAGTGAAATGTCAGACAAAAAAAAATCCAACACACAGAAATGGATTATAGTCTAAAATATTCACATAGAGCAAAAGAAATCAGTGCAGCTATCTAAATCCGAAAAGGAAATTCTAAGAACTCTTGGAGAATCAGGTGAGATGAGAAACCAAAATTGAACACAGAAAGCCAAACAAAGAACCTGGAGCCTCTGTGTAGCAAAACTGAGCTGAATTGCAAGTCAAACCTTTTTTACCTGGACACATTGTATGGCTTGGGTAGGAAGAAGCAAGCCAGCCTTAGCAAGGACAGTTTTGAAATCCTGGTTCTGCAGACATTCCTCCAAGTTCAGCACCATCTTCTCAAAGAGAGCTTTCTCTTCTTCACTTGATGCTCTCACCACGGTGCTCTTGAGCTGCTGCTCGTGGAGTCCTGCAGTCTGCTGCAGGAAACTCACTCAGCCTGAAAATGAACCTGTGGGAAACAATTCCAGGATACAGGAATGGTCTGTTGGCTTCATGGCAAGAACAGCCTGACCTGACACTCCCACTGAGAGAAACAGATGTAATAACGTTGTCATAAATGAGCAAATAATTGTTAATTGGGCTCTTCAAATACAAGTGCTCAGTTCTCAACAAGTAGTTTCTATACGAAGCAAACAGAAAGAGCCATTTTATTTTGTTTCCTTGGAAGAGGTCTCATTTTTTGGACTAAAAACCTGGTGTTTACTTGCATCTTGTGTTGCAGAAGAGAAAATACAGGGTTTGTGCCAATATTGTATGTCTCCCACTTTTTTTAATGGCAAAACTAATGCCAATTTTTGCATTTCTCTTTGGCCTTTCAAGCCTGTAATACGCTGAGTTGGCACAAATCAGAAAGTTTAAGTAGATTAATACTTTCTTCTGAGTTAAATCTGAATGCTAATAGAAACAAAACAGGTTAGTTTTGGTAGGTAAATCCCACACCTAACAGCTCTTCAACCATGGGGGAAAAAACAGGGTGAAAACAGAGTAGAAATTATTCAACTTTTAAGGCTGATTCTCAGGCTCTGTATAAGCTTGTCTTTTAACCTACCTTGTGACAATGAATGTCTGAGGAGTGAAAAAGATCAATAAGCTCCATAGGATCTCTGGAGAGACACCAGAATAGTTTGTATTTACCTGAAACAGGTCTGTCATTCATAAAGATGGAGTTCAAAATTTCCTGTCACTGAGCCTTTCTTCCTCTCTGCCCCAGGTCCCTCAAATATTTTGTCTTCTCACAGAATGTTTGAGTGTCAGGGGAAGGGGGAGAAAAACAAATGACAAATTTTTGTTATATTTATGTTTTCTTATAAATTTTTAAATTTTTTTAACAAATATTTAAACTTACATGGAAATAATACTAAAATGGATTAAAACAGGAAAATTCTAAGAGGAAATTCAAATTATTAGGCTACAGATATTGTATGGGGGCAGGCAGAAGAACTCAGGCATCCAACCTTACCCATCCCTCTGGACAGTGAGGAATTATAAAGAGCACATTAATTCCAATTCCGTTCTGTCAAAGATTTGCTCATATACCAAGCTGATCCTGTCTTGACTCAAAGAACTACCTAGATTTACCATTATTTAGTACCCAAAATTGCAGTGGTAACTAAAACTCCAATGTTTAAGAGATTTTCTTTATTCCAGCCAACATTCCTTTTTCTCTAAGCATGTTAGTACATGCTTACTTGAGTTTGTGTGTATTTCCATAAAACTAAGCTATCAGCTAAGAAAAATAATTTAAAAACTGCCTAAGCAATGTATTCAGGCAGAAGAAGAAATAAACAAACAAAAATTTTCAATTAATGGCAGGTCTTGAGAGCCCAGTCCCTATCTTAGAAGGCTGGGGATAAAAGCATAAATCATATTCTAAAAGTTTTCAGAATTCTGTCATCCTCTATGTAAAGGAAAAGACAAGCAAGGTATGACAGCCCTGCTCACATGTAGCCTGAAGCGAAACTACTGCCAACCAGGTACTCTCCAAACAGAGGTTTATACAGCAGGGCTGCATTCCAGAGCAGAGGCCAAGAGCACATTCAAAGTTCTCTGCAGCATCATTTATTTTCCCAGGCACACATATTTATAATTACAGCATGGCAGTGCCCAATGGCAGCTGGTCCTTATCACACTGGTGCTGTGAAGGCATAGGCCAAAGGAGAATTCCTAACACCAGGCTGATTCTCCAAGGCCAGAAGTCTTTCTTTATCAGCTCATGCAGCTAAACAGAACACCTGGGCATCAGTGAAAACTGAGAATGGACCAAAAGGGCTTGGCTGAACATGTTGAAGGAAGCAGCAGCTCTGTAGGATGCCCTGTACCATTGCTGCCATGCATCCTTCCCCCAGGGGAAAAGGAAAGGCAGCAGAAAACTGAGATACCAATGCCTCAGCAAAAGTTGGTTTGAGGTCCACTGTCCTGCACCAGCTTCAGCTCCAAACCTGCCCATTTTCACCATTCTATAAAGGTGGGACCTGAGACAAAATTCTGCCTTTTGAGGTAGTTGTCACCAGGTTAATTAACTAAATTATTAAAGTTAAAATAATAACTATGTGTATTTTGATAAGGGTGTTAATTATCAAGTAGTAAAAAAAAAGGTCTGAGAAAACAGTCTTTGTCAGGAGTTACTGTACACTGGCCTGTGAGGGTGTGAGGAGTAAAAGCAGCTCTCTGTATGATCATACTCTTTTTAAGTTCCACAAATACAAGGTTATACATGCCAGTAACCACGGAGATATATCTTTGCCCTGTGTTTGGGACAGGACCGAGATTACCAAAGGGAATGACAATTACAACAATTCATAGGAGGCATCTGCAACCTCATAAAGCATCCTGGGCACACAGGATGAAAGTCTCACCTGCTGGGTCTGGAAACAGGCTCATCCACCTGCAGGTTCCCCCCTTGCAGCACAGCTTTTCCCCTCTTGACACAAGGGTGGAAATTCTGCATCATTTTGCTGGGGTGATGCTTGCCAGCAGCTGTTCCTTCCCACCACATTTGTGCAACTGAGCTGACCCAATCCTGTCCCCAGCAAACTTCCAGGAGTGCGTGCGAGTTTAATAAATGGATTTCCATCAAACACAAAGTACCCAGCAGAGGAACAGCTTGTGTAAAGCAATGCACAGATCTGCCGTCATCACAGACCACTCGGGCTTTGCTCTCATGGTTACCATGATATCATCACAATCCCTCAGAGTGCCTGCTGCCTTCTGTCTCATCACCAATGTCAATTATTAATGCCTGCTCATTATAACAGCACATCATCTAGAAATGCAGTTTCTTTCTCCCCACGTGTCTTAAACAAAAAAAAAAAAAATCCTCTCTTGCCATCCCTAATTCAAAAGGAGACGTTTAAAAATAAGTGTTTGCAGATGCCCTAGAGGATTTGCCTCTCCTGGATTAACTGGCCTGCTAATTACCCACAACAAGAGTAGTGGGTATTTATCACTGGAGGAGAGATAAGCAAGGCAGGTGGGAAATGTTTATACAGGCCTATGTTTATACAGGCCTATGTTTATACAGATAACTAAATGTTCCTGGTGCCAAGACAAACAGGTGCAGAATTTATTGATGCAACAAACAAAAAAACAAAACCAAACAAATACACGGTTGATGGGGAATATTTCTGTTGCACAAAAACACTACCTACAAAGTAAAACAAAAGATGTTCTCTCTCCTGGTGGCAACACTTTGAAAGGGACTTCTCTACCTTCTGAATTTCAGCACAAAGGATTACACCCAGGAAATTTTAAGAACATTGTCCCAGAACAATTGTTCCAGTACATCTGAAGGAAATAATCTGACGTATTCAGATCCTCCTTTTTCTCAGTATTCTGGCATGTGATAGCAGCCTGAGATGCATAGCAGTACTACAGCCAGGGGAAAAGTTACCTTAGCAGCATCTTCTCCCTCATCCAGCAGATAAATCACACTGGGCATCTGTGGGCATCTCTCCATCCCATCCAGAGTCACACATCAAACTAAAACACTGTTGTAGATGCAACATGGAAGCTTCTTTTGTGTGAAGTGAATAATTTCTTGTGTGCGCCTGTAACCATTGTGGTTCACATACAAGAGCAACATTATTGTGTTCAGGGTAGGGCTGAACCAGAAGATGCACACCAGCTTCTAGTGGTGTTCTTTCTACAAAACCAGCACATCTGGAGCATATTCATCACCCTCAAGGGTATACCATGAATTCTGGATCATCAGCACCTACTGTTTTTACTCAAGAAACTAATTTTATTAAGTAATTACTTCTACTAACTCCGCTGAGAAACTTCAACCTCAATTTTTACTATTCATTTTGGACCAAATTAATTTTTTTCTCCTTTTAACTGCTTCCAAACAACTAAGCCTAGCAATTTACTTTCCTGCTAAACTGTTTGTTTCGTAAAGGTAAACGCAGAATATTTGTTTGTTAAGGTTCATTTTTAAGAGCAAAATACAGCTAAGAGAAATGAGATCTATGATGTTTGTGTGGCAAAACATATACTATCAAAGAAAAGAGATGCAATAAACTCCACTTTTAAGACTGTACAAAGATCTGAGCTGCTTTCTAAAAGCAGATATTCGATATGTCTCATCAGAGCAGAAATTGGCTGTGAAGGTGCCTGTAAAAATCATAGAGTAATATTCCGTGTTCGAGCCTTATGCATGTTTTAAAAAGTCTTGTAAGCTTAAAAGAAGATGTATTTCAGCAATTCTCCTGGCTGAAAACCTGAGGTGGATGGAGATGGGCAGCTGTTTCACACTTGAATAATGATAAGATGTGAAAGGGTGGTGCTGGTTCTGGGGAGCTGGAGGTTATGTTATTTCTCTGTAAATCACTCTCCCATTGCATTTCCATGAGATTTTCCCACATACCTCACCTCAGAGATGATGCTCTTCCTGATCAGACCACTAGTAAATAATTAATGCAGGCAGCTGAAGAAATATCTACCCATACACCTATTACCACAATGGTTATTACTCACAGCATATCACTAGGAATTTCATTTCCCTAGTCTGCAGTGTGGAGACACCCAGAGTGAGGAAACTTGGGCACCCTGCTCAGGCTGCTGTGGGACTTTGGCCATCCCTTTATAGTGCTTGGCTATCCAGAAGGTTACATGGGACCTTCCATTTATGCTACAGGAGGGACAAGCCAGTGACCTTTAAATAGCAGAACCACTTTTGAAAGCAGTCAAAGCTCCCTTAAGTATCTGTTTCTCAAAAGCAGGAGGCTATAGATGAAATGTAGGGTAGCTGGTACATTTTATCTCCCTAGCTGCCTGTGCACTCCCTTCTGCAAGCAATCCTTGAAATCATTACCCAACCTGAACTGTGAAATGCTCTTTGTTTCCCATCTCCTTTCTGCCCAGAAATGTTTCCCAGCCCTGGAGAAGGGAAGGCAGAAAAGAGAATAACGTAAAAACTAAAGCTCCACTGAACAAGATCAGGTTCTAAAAGGATTTCCTGCAGTACTGAATCATCTGGCTGTGGAACAGCACAATAAAAGGCAGCTGCTTCCCCTTTCCAGGACATCCTTGTGATGGACAGCGGGGGTTATAGGTCCTCAACTGCTCCCTTGCTGCAGCTCCTTATAAAACTTATTTTCTCTTGACAACACTGTCCATAGTGAAGGAGAGGAATGCACTGTGCTGAAAAACTAATATGCTCAGTGTAGCAGGTAATCACTACGGTATGACCATCTTTTATTTGAAATATTGAACATTGTGTAGGACCTTCTCTATAAACATTTGATGGTCTCAGCTCTCGATGAAAGTTGAGACTTTTATTTTGGTTTAGATTTTTGTCTCTGAATGTCTTCATATACTTGTAGTTGTTCTTTTTCATATTTACTGTTTGTCATTTTTACTAGAAATGCTTTCAAATTTATCACAGATTATTTGTTTTTTAAAAAAATTTGATAATGTTTTGCTGATTTGAGAAGTAGCAGATCATTGATTTATTTAGTGATCTTAATGACAACTGTTTTTAAGAGCTTTGACTTGCAAGAATATTGGATTTCTTTTCAAGAAATCTTGCTCAAATCTGAGTCTTAGCCACCATACTCTATCACCCTGAACCATTTTCTAAGATATTCAAATTGAATTCTGTATTTTCTTCTCCCTTTTCCACATAACTATTGCCTGTAAAGTAAATAATTTTCAAAAACATTCCTAGCTTCTCTTTCTTGTTACTGTCTCAGTAGTCCATTTTGCTGGTAAGTACATGACATCCTTTACTGTGCTAATAATCTATGTGGACTCAGTCTATTCAAATTATTTACTGTAATTGCTCATTTCCTACATTTTTGAGCAACAATATAAAAAATGAGAAATCCGTATTTCAGAGCACGCCATCAGCATGTACCTGTAGTCTGGCAAGAGTTAGTTTCTCAGCCACTAAGTAGAACAGGAAATTGCTACATTAAAATGAAAGTCAGAATATTTATACACAACATATTTCCTTTATACCAGCCAGCTGCTTTTCTTATCTGTAGTGCTTAGAAAATGCTTAATTATGACACCTTTAATTTCTTTACAAAAACCAGAAAATCTGTACCTCTGTGAATATTCCTTCAGATTGCTGTCTAATACTACAGAAGGAATTCCTCTCTTGTCTTATGACAACTAGTGACTATGACAGTGGTAATTGTTTAAAGCACAGTCAATTAGCAAATTAACTAAATAATTAGTCGACATATGAGTGTGTAGAATAATAATTTGTAATTGCTTAGGAAATATTTTGCTGAAGTTAATCCACAGAAAGCTTAGGGATATCTGAAATACTTTTTAAAACAAAAGGCACCACTCATTTGTCAAACTGTCAGGAAGAATCAGGTTGAGCTTTCTATTGCGAAATAACTCAAATTATCTTCCTGCATAATGAACCAAAGTTCTTCCTTATACTTCAATTCCCAGCCTGAAAGTCCTGTGATATGTAGCTCAAGCTCTAGGTAAAGACATTGGAACTTTTTGATACCCTTGAAGAGTCTTTTCAACTCAACCTCTGTGTCTACAAAACCCTGCCAGAGTACCTGCAGTAACACCCTACACGCCAAATTCACATTCTGTGCTTGCTGCCTTGCAGAAGAAGCCCTTGAAGACACGGCTGGACACCACAGCAGGAAGATCTGCTTGAAAGTCCTTTTCCATGGCCAAGTATGTGAACGCTCCCCTGGGGAATGGTACATGAGATGGGAATGACAAGTTCTGCAATCTAGATGGAAGCAGAACTGAAATGGATATTTCACCATAACTCGTTCTGTGGTTTGTACAAAAATGCCTTCATGCCACATCCAGATGTCAGCAATATCTGTCTCCCTCCCTTTAACTTTTTCAGAATTCTCTGGGGCCTCTCTTCTTTACCAGTTTTGCCACTCCACAGAAATGCAAGCTACCAGCAGAGAAAGCCATCTTTTCCTAGACACTTATTTAAAAATTCCTCTGTTTTTCATGAGATGTCCAAGGATATCCATGCCCTTGTGAAAAGTCCCTCTCCAGCTCCCATGTAGCCCCTTTAGGCACTGCAGGGCTGCTGGAAGGTCCCCCTAGAGCCTTCTCCAGGCTGAACAACACCAGCTCTCTCAGCCTGTGTGCAAAGACAGCTCCTCCAGACTTCCAATCACCTCCACAGCTTCCTCTGACCTCACTCCAAGAGGTTCTTCTTATGTCGGGGGGGTCCAGAGCAGGACACTATGCTCCAGATGAAGTCTCACAAGAGTTTCTCACAAGATGATGGGGAAATCACCTCCCTTGACCTGCTTGTCACACCTCAGGGTTGGCTTTCTGGGCTGCAAACGTGTTGCCAGCTCAACCAACACCTACCCGTCCTTCTCCTTTGGGCTGCTCCCAATCCCTTCTCTCCCAAACCCGTTTTTGTGCTTGGGATTGCCCCAGCCCAGCTGCAGGACCTTGCTCTGAGCCTTGCTAAATTTCATGAGGTTTGTATGAGGTCATCTCTCAAGCCTGTCAAAGTCCCTCTGGATGGGATTCCTTCCCTGCAGGGTGCTGTCTACACCACACAGCTTGATGTCATTGGTAAAACTGGTGCAGGTGTCTTCTGTCCCGCTGTCCAGGTTGCCACTGGGGCTGTTAAACAGCGCTTATCCCAGTACTGACCCCTGAGTTCCTGTCTCCACTTGGACATCAAGCTGTAACCAGCCCTAGGAGTGTGACCATCCGGACAGCTCCTTATCCACCACGTGATCTCTAGCGGTGGTTCAAGCCCAGAGTTTCTTCCCCCCTGAGGAATCTGTTGAGAACTGGAGAATGAAGCCACCCTGGGGTGGAGTTGAAGGAGGTTTGCCCTGGAAGGCGGTCGGGCTCCCCCTGTGCCTCAGTTCACAATGGTGTTTTGTATCTCCCTCTTTCCTCCCTTCCTCCTTCCCGATTGGCCCTGGCCCTTTGTCCCTCCCCGGTTCCTCCCCCATGCTGTTCCGAGATTGGCTGTAACCCTCAGAATAAAAGTCTGATGCCTCGGCTGGGCCGGGGTCTCTCGCCCCGGAACCCAAGCCTGGCCACCGTGTGATGGCGTGTCTGATTTGGGGTCCGGGCGAGGGAACACTCTCTGTGCAGCACTCCGGCTTTTGGGACAGCGTGGCTGCCATCCTAGGGAGGCGCTGCTCACGGCAAGGGGAGAAGGTCCCTAACTGTAGTGGATTTGAATATTCAATGACCACGCTGGCGAGCTGCTGACCATCCCTGGTGGTCAGCTGGTCCAGCCCAAGCCACCGGCTACAGTGATCCATCACTCAAACCCACGTCTCTCCAGTGCAGAGACAAGAAAGTCATGCAGGATTGTGTCAAATGCTTTGCACAAGTCCAGATAAATGCATTCAGTTGCTCTTCCCTCACCCATCAGTGTGGTAATCTCAGTTTAGAAGGGCACCAAATGCACAATTTAACCTTAGTGAAACCATGTTGGCTGTCACCAATAACCTTCCCATTTTTCATTATCCATAACATGATTTCCAGAAGGATATCCTCCATGATCCTGCCAGGAACAGAGGTGAGATGGACTAGACTAGTTCCCCTGTTCTTCCTTTTTTCCCTTTCTAAAAACGAGGTTTATGTTTCTACTTTTCCAGTCACTGAGAACTTCATTAGACCTCCATGACTTCTCAAATGTGAGAGGCTACCCTATAATCCTTGCAGACGTTCAATTGCTACAGTTAATAGGCTATCACAGGAATCTCTTGATATTTAAAAGCCACAGAAATCTCAAGAAGGATCTTCCAGCCTGTAATTCCAAAATTATAGCAGATGTAATGTTCCCTCTCCTGAAATCTCTGCTGTCCAATAGAGATCTGCACGGAGTGTAAGAATTTACTCTAGATGTGCAAACACACAATAATTTACAAGTCAACTTCAACAAATAATACAGATGTCACCATCAGAGATTCCTGACCACCATCACATCATCATTACCTGCCTAAAAAGCATTATGATGTTTTCACTTGAGGTCAGTCAGACTGACACAATACACACTCAGAAAATCACCTAACTTACTCTGATAAAAAATTGAGACCTGATATCTTGATACCATTCCAGTTCCATTCATTAATCAACCTTCTGTATATTTTTAAAATTTCCCTTACTTCCTTCACTGGATTCCATATTCCACCTTATATTATATAATCCTACCAAATTTAACGTCATCACTTAAAATGAAGCACAGAGTGAGCTGTAACTTAGAAGTTAACATTTCAATAAGTTTTCAGCTCATTAGTTAGCTCTAGCAATAGATGCATGCATGAAATCATTTTACTTTGCACTGGCACAAATACTAACAGTTAAATAATAAGCTTAATATGCTTTTTCTGTTACTGCTTCTTGAAGACCAAAAATACTTGTCAAACTAGAACTGTAAAAATATATTTATTCTATGCTTTCCCTAGAGTGGAGCCTGTCTGCTGCAATTTTGAAAGCCTATTGCAGTATAACAGAACTTCAGTATTCTCATATATAAGGATGAACTGGCCCACTCAGCATACACACACTTATTTGTTGCCACACAGGGTAACAGGAGATAGCAATTATTTTTCAAAATTAGTATTTAAAGCTTTGCCATATAACATTTTGGCTATATACCAGAGAGTATTTTGGCATGACTAGTACTTTGAAACCATAACCAAAATGATTAAAAACTTGCAAATAATTGCTAATAATTTGTAATTAAAAAGAAAATATACACAGAACTTCAACAAAAGTATTACAATTCAGTTTATGGAACCAAGTTGAATTCTTGATAACAATTTCAGATTTGGATAGAAATAAAAATAGCAAATCACAATAGCACACATGGAGATTTTTTGTTGGTAGCAGTAGCAATTTTCATGAAAAACATTTCCAAACTGGATATTGCTATGAACTCTCATACTGTCATGAGATCTTGAGATAAAGTATGAGCTTTCCTAATAATGGGACAAACTTGCATGGATAACATTTGTAGGCATTCATGTCTAAAGGTAGCACTGGCCTCATTGTACTCCTGAAACCAAGAAAATCAGTGTTTGACAACTCTGAAAACTTCAGAGAAATATAACTGAAATAATCAAATAGAAAACAAATAATCTAATGATTTTGCCCTGATCGTAACGGATATAATGGCTTTTATTCACACTACAAGTATTTCTGCTTCTCTACTCACAGAAACTGAAATATTCTTCAACCTCTATTTCTTAATTAAAGAAAGGATGACTTTTAAATATCTCATCAGTTTTCAAGATATAATTTCAATTTTCACATTTAATTTCTTCTATAGTCAGCCTTTTGTCAAAAAATATTCCCAGCAGCAAATGTATCTGATGTCAATTAAAACCATTAAAAAAATTATTTATTATATGTCTTTGTATCTTACATTTTCCAGCAACTCTGCATTTATCTTTGGAAGAGCTGGAAGGGAAGAATATATTTGGGGCTTTATTTCCTTCAAAAATATGTAGACACTGAATTTTTAACCACTATCCACAGCAGTAACATTTCAGTTGCTAGGAAAAGTTGTGTTCACGTGTTGTATCAAAATAATTGTGGACATTTTTGTTACCATGGTCCTTCCTAGAAAAATTGACTGACATTTATAAAATACAACACATTTGTTAAGGTCTTCAGTCTATTTACATTTTTTCCTATGGACTTATCTTCTTTCCCATTTATTCAACCATTGTCACCTTTGTTTAGAAAAATATTCGAGATGCAATTTTACATCACTTTTGCTGCAGTTTTAGGTTAGTATGGCATTTAATTGCAGATATATATATAGAGATATAGAAATATAAATATAAATATAGTTATTTTTATATACATATATATATATGAAATAAATTTATATTTTTTCTAAATTGCTAGGTTTCCCTATGTATATTTCACTAGGATTCCATTTTGCATAGACAAAACAAGAATACCACTTCTGTCTGCTTTCTGCAATGCTCTTCTCACTGCAGCCAGCTTTCACTAAAAGACACAGCACTGCATGCAGATGCCTTGGGGACATCACTGCTCTTAACACCTCTAATGCTTCCCACTGCACTAAAGTAAGGCTGGCTCTACTTTTGTGCAGCAGGCTCTGTATTTTTCTCTAGTTATACAATCTCTGCAATTGCAAGCCTAACTGCACTGTTTCATCCAATAAAAAGCTGACATTTCCCCTGATTAGTGTCAGTCTACAGTATTGACTTTTTTGGAGTGTTTTAATTAATGTGTTCATTGCAAACTCTGATCCCCCAAAATATGGGCAGAGGCACATGAAATAGCACTGCTTGGCAGCCCTGACTGCCGCTCCCATTCTCTGCAAAGGTGTAAGGGCAAGTACCTCTCATAACAGAAAGCACAGGTGAATAATTAAATTAAATAAGTTGGTAAACTTATGGTCTGCACCTAAAAGTAAAAACAGTTGGCTTTGCTACAAACAAAGAGTCAATCCAGACTTAATATCAAAGGTAACTGCTCTTGTACAAGTATTCAGTCTTAAATTTGGAGAAGTGAGCAAAAGCAAATCCAGTCAAAGTTTAGAACAGCAACTTCCACAACTTTAGGATAACTAACATTTGATCTAAGTTCTGTTTTCAGAGTCTTGAAGAGCAGCCAGAAGAATACACAGCTTAATAATAAAGCCAAAAGAACACTTAGTTTTCCCCAGAATCTTCCCCTGCAAAATATCTGCCAGTCAGATTAACTGATGTGGGAGTAGAATGGAGAAACCTCTGGGTGAAAAAAATTACTTTATGGGGAGTTGATGACTTCAAGAGAGAGGCAAGCCTATACATTTTACAGTGTTCCCTAATCAATGTGACAAGCTTTTCCACATAAAGGTCAAATGTGTTCCACAGGATTCATCTTCCCAACTATGTAATGGTAAGAAAGATTGTGAACGTGACCCTAGAGGCTGGTGAGTAGGATGCTTCAGAAAATAAATGTAATCTGTTTTGGAACCAGCATTCCCTTATATTCATATGAGAAAGACATGAGATTGTTTGCTAACTCTCAATGCAAGGCCATCTATTGTCACTGTCCTTTGGCACAAACTTGCTGACAGGTAAGGAGGCAATTACTGTGGGATGAAAGTAATCTGAAGGAGTAGACTAGAGGGAACTTGGTGTAGCCCTATATGTTTTTGGACAGTTCCTGAAGGCTTCCCACTGGGACAGCTCAGCTTTGAAACAACAAAACAGATACGTCGTAGAGCTAAGCATAATGAGAGAAAAGTTTGATTTTCTTTGGAGCGCTGTAGAAATCCTCTCAATTGTCTGCACTCCCCCAGACCATGCAGACAAGAGGAGTGTGTGGGGGCAGAAGAGGACCCACTTGCTGGAAGCTGGGTAGGGTGAGAGCAAAAGCAAAAAATACCAATTACAATGCAATTACTCCTCAGGCATGACTGTACGCAGTGCTACCCACTCACCAACTGCCCGTGCCTGTGGGCTGTCTCTAGCTTAGTTTTACTATCGTTAAGGAAATATTGTATCCCTTGTCGTTCAGATAGATGGCATGAATTTAACTACTGTACTGTTTTCTTCTTGTTATTTTAAAAGACAAGTTGCTTTTCAAGGTGGTTTTTTTTTTTTTTGGGTTTTTTTTTCTGTTTGGAAGACAGACAAGTACAAGACAAGTACAAGTTTGACAGCACAAGACAGATTTACCATTCTAGAACCATTTTTTTGGTTATTTTTATACCTAAATAGTGGTAGAGATAATTCCAACATGGATAATGTGCTATTTACAAAGCATGTTATAGCGGCCAAAATTGATCCAGAACTTCCTCCCACCTCCAATTATGTTAGACATGAGTTATTTTAACTGGAATAAGCTCAGCCTGTATGAAAGAGCTTTGCAGAATAAGATTTAAATTTGTTAGAAGTACAGTAAAAGCCAAAGACTCACTCTTAGGTAACTGAGCTAGATTTTGAACTAAGAAACATAAAAGTTCCTCTGATATTATGGAGCATTAGACCACAAGAATAGGAGAGAGAAAATTAAAGACCATTAACTTCTTCAGCCACAAAGACAAAAGGAGACTCTGAAAAACAAGCAAGCAAAAGCAAGAGCACAGTGAAAAGAATTCAGTGGAGAATCACTTTCTTTCAGGAGCAGAGAAAAGCAGGAAAATACAGCTCTTATTTGCCATCATTGTCGTAGTTTAACTCCAGGTGGCAACTAAACCATACAGCTTCTTTATCACCACCCTCACCTCTAGTCCCCACCCCCACCCAACCCCACAGTGGGATGGGGAGGAGAATTGGGAAAAAAAAACCCTAAAACCTGTGGGCTGAGATAAGGGCAGTTCAATAACTCAAACAAAGTAAAATTTAATAATCACAATAATTGTACTGGAAAAGGAGATAACAACATGAGAGAGAGAGAATAAAACCCAAGAGAAACAAATGATGTACAACACCATTGCTCATTGGTCATGCCAGCCCATCCCCTAGCAGTCATCTCTGAGTCCTGGCCAACTCCCCCCCCAGTTTCTATACTGGACATGACCTCCTATGGATGGAAAATCCCTTTGGCCAGCTCAGGTCACCTGTTCCAGCCACACTCCCTCCCAGCCTCTTGTATACCTGCTCACTTGGCAGGGCATGGGACACTGAAAAGCTCTGGGTTTAGGGTAAATCCTACTTAGCATCAACCAAAAAGTCAGCATGGTATCAACATGGTATCAGTTATTCTCATACTAAATCCAAAACACTGCACTGTTCCAGCTACTGGGGAGAAAAGTAGCTATTCCAGCTGAAACCAGGGCAGTAATTCATCTGTGTGACCATAGTTTTGTGGGAAGAACAGCACCCTTTCCTTCCTCTATACCTTTAACTCAAGAAATCCAGTGGAATTTTTCTTTTCTGACCTTCTGTATTATGTCATGGTAAGAAGTTATACTAGGCTTCCAGAAAACCTCTAAAAGATGTTTCTACCTAATAATACCCAGTGTTTTACAAGGTGCTTATAAAAATGAAAGGACAATATCTACTAGACAACAATGTAATCTGCTAAGGTGTGAGGACTAAAAAAAATCAGTGCGCTACAAACATAATGAGCAGGCAGTCATTTTAGCAGAACCCAGTGACATCAGGTATGGTCTTTTGAAGGTCAGCAGCTGAGATGATCTACATTATTACAAGTTTAGGAAAGGACCCAAAGTTCTTCAATCTGCATAAAATGTCCCCTAAATTGTTTTGTTAACCTTTGCAAATACTTAATTTTAAAATGCAGTGTGTTTTGGTGATCTGCCTCAAAGAAAGAGAGGTCCATGGTTCAGCAGAAAGATGCAGCCATTATTCCCTGTGTTCTAATTATTTATAATTGTAGATCTACAGTGAAATAGTTGAAATAGGTTGTTCAAGAAGATATTTATTCATTCTCTTAAAAGATAGTTTTCTGTGCGGAAAAGTATAGATTCATAGAATAGTTTGAGTTGGAAAGGACCTTAAAGACCATCTAGTTGCAAGCCCCCTACCACAGTCAGCAATGCCTTTCTCTGGATCAGGGTGCTCAGAGCTCCATCCAGCCTGGTCTTGGACACTTCCAGGAATGGGGTATCCACAACTTCTCTGGGAAGTCTGTTGCAGTCCCTCACCATTCTCACAGCACAGAATTTCTTCCCAATACCTATTCTAAACTTTTTCCACTTGAAGCCATTCCCCCACGTCTCATCACTACACACTCATGTAAGGCCCTCTCCACCCTTTTTGTATGTTCCCTTCAGGTGATGGAAGGCCACAATTAGGTGACTCCAAAGCCTTCTCTTCTCCAGGCTGAACAATCCCAGTTCTCCCAGCCTTTCCTTGTAGGAGAGGTGCTCCATCCCTGTATCATCTTGGTGCACTTGTTCTAACGGGTCCGTGACCTTCCTGTGCTGGGACCCAGAGCTGGATGCAGCCCTGCAGGTGGAGTCTCACCAGAGCAGAGCAGAGAAGAATCCCCTCTCTTGACCTGCTGCCCACAGTGCCCTGGATGCAGCCCAGGACACGTTTGACCCATGGACAGGTCAGGTCCAGCCTCTCATTTACCAGTAATCTGTGCCTTTTGTGTAGAAATCTCTGTAGCTTTAAAGATGATTTATGATTCTGTGATTTTTTTTATCTTTTTAATCAAGCTTTTTCAAACCAGCTAGTTCTAAGATTAGTGAATGTTATGATGATAGACACATTTTGAGATTTTTAGCTTTTAGCATAACAGGCAGATATGCAAAATAGGTTTGAAGCAGAGACTCTAACAAATCCAGGGAGGAGCATGAAATCTTTGAGGATTTCTAGATAAGGAGGAGATACATTTTAACATCTCCAAAAGGCAAGGAGAAGAAGTGGGGTCAAGTGGGGAGAGAAAAAAAAAAAAGAAAAGAGAGAAGTTTCAGAATGTGTGTATACATTAATAGGGAATAAAACCAGGATAAAGGATAAATGGAAGTTATAACAAAAAGAAATAAGAAATAAGGAGGAAGTACAAAATTATGTGAAGAGAGGAAAATATGTTGGAAAAGGAGAACAAAAGAGAAAAGATGTCACAGTGGGTGGACTTGATTCCCTCTTAATCAACATACTGACATCAGCCTTACAGCTGACCAGAGGGGAGATTTGTCATAAGTAAAGCTTATCTTAAAGGCAAACCTGAATCACTTTTTATATACATATTTAAAATCATTTAATTATGTATATATTTAAAAGGAAAAAAAATAAGATAAAAGAAACATTTAAGAGTGCATACCATGACAGAATTCAGACTAAGCAAGAGGAGGAAGTTCTACCTATATCAGTGTGGCTAGTTCACGCAGCAAAAAGATTGTATTTTGCTACTGACACTGAACTTTCAACTGCTCTTCCCATCATATGAGTCATATCAGTGACATAGATCTACTTTTTAAAAGTTATAGAAATATATTTAAAAATGACCATATCTAAACAATCTGCTTAGCTGTTGATGAAGACATTTAGACAGGATTAATGTCCTCACCTGTGAGAGTTCTTAGTCACATGCTAAAATGCAACATAAAGCACTTGTAATAATTGTTGAAAGTTTATTCATATGCTTGAACTTAAACAGCTTCTTCATCATAGAGATGTGTTTCTCATCCTCACATCACTCTATTTTGCACACCGCCAGGCATCAGCCACTTTGCTACTGATATTTTGAATATTTGATGTGACCCATCAGATCCTTTACTGGCCATGCTCCTTTGTCCTGTGAATTTAGGGACATAATTTTGATTTGCACTTTACTTGCCCCTACTCTAGGGGAAGGCAGCAAAGAAGGGTTGGCCAGAAACCCTGACTGAACAGTTACTCTGGAGGCAAAGTAAATTATATCTGAAATAACAAATGAGAAGTCACTTAAGTCATCCACTAGAAAAATGTTTTTGAGAAATCCTTTCTTTGAAGGCAGAAATGACTGCTCTTCAGGGCACACAGCAGGAACCCAGCAGCATTGCAGTGCATCTCCCAGGTTTTGGATGGAATAGTGGTTAGGAACCTCAGTTGCTCTTTAGCACACCCAGATCCAGCTGCCTTCATGAGAAGCTGCAGCAAGTCAATAAGAGAATTAAAGTTTCAATGACTTTGCAATGATTTGCAGAGATGTTTTCTGTGTCTTGATGAGACAAGCAGCAGGTATTACTTGCACAAATGATTGTTGAGAAGCAATGACTACAGCCAAGCTCTTGTTAACAGATAAAAACAATGATGAAACAGTGCCTTTACTATTATTCATTGTTATTGAATAAAAATATTTTTAAATCAATAGCCCTTTTGAGTTGTACTAACCAGCATAAAAAAAAAAGTTCAGAAGAATCTTATTTCCTGATGAACATGGTTTGCTGCCCAAGGCTGATACTCTGAGTAAAACTGAAAGTCCTCTAGTTATTTTCTGAAGGGGTTGATTTATGAGCAGTGAACTTTAATGAGCTAAAATATCATCAGTTTTCATAATTTACCATATTAATGAGCTTTAAAACTATACAATTATGCATATTGTAGTAGTTAGTACATATATACATGTAGGTGCATAAATGGAAAATGTGATTTCTCTTATCTACAGATAATCTTATAATTCAGAGTATAAAAGATGATGTGTTGGGTTTTTTTATCACACAGGGCTTTAAGGTTTAAAATAATTTAATAAAGCTTTCTGATGAAGCTGGAATAGTTGGTGACTCATAGGTCATCAGTGGGTGGCAGGTGAGAGAAGGGAAAGCCTAAAGCAGTTAAGGTTTTAATGAGACTCAGAGCTAGTTTCCAATTCAGAACATTCTTATTTATTATTTTTCCTGTTATTTTAACCACTACACAATGTTAAATATATTCTCTTTTCTCAACTTTTGTTTAGTCTAATTTGTTCTTTCCCTGTTCTCCAGAGTGTTTGTAAAATGCAAAGATTCTATCAGAGTTTTTAAAAAATGGAAGCATTAGTAAATACAATGATATTTTAGCCATAATGTCATTCAGTTATGAGTTTTGTTTCTCAAGACTTCATAAGTTTTGACTAAAAAAAAACACTATTAAAATATCATAACTTTCGTGATGCATCTTAACTTATTCAGCATGTATTTATTTAGAATTCAACTTGTGAAGAAAAGCCAGAATTTGACAAGCTTCCACAATTTCCCAAGTAAATCAACTGAATATATTAACCATTTCATACGTCAAGAAAGCTGTCGGCACCAGTTTAGCTGAGATTTCCTGACAGGACCAGAAGCAAAACTTTTGATGTTATGTATTAACTGTTTAGACTGTTCTACCTAAATCACCCTAAATGCCTCTCCAGATGAATTGTTGGATCTGATCTTTTTATTAACATTTTATTTCAGCCCTAATCTTATGCTGGGGAATCTCTCCTCTCACAGTGTGAACAGGAGGCAGCCATGTCCACAGCAACCATTCCTTTGGAGAGGCCAATTGTGTGAGTCAGTTGGACTGACTGAATCATAAGAGAATGAAAAGAAATGCAACATTGTCCCCAATGGCAATCAGAAGCCAAAGACAAAGTTTAGATGTATTTTGACTAAGTGAGCTTCTTTGAATGGCTTCTGGTCTTCACTTTCCATAGGCTTTTGCCTAGTTCCATGGTGGTTTTTTCCCCCTAGAAACACATATCAACACTGCACACTGGCAGGTTCATTTTCTTCTCAGTAATATAGTTCTGGTATGCTCCATTCTTCTTCCACCTTTTTTAGCTCCTCCAGTCTATTCTGTTACTCTTCACCAACAACTTCAAGGAGCAAACATGACCTGTCCTCTTCAAACACAGGAGCAATAGAACTTCTTGTGCTAAGAAAACTGGAGAACAAATAATTTATATGGCTCACAGTCTGCCAAAATCCAAACAACTTCACAGAGCTTTCCATTATCACATAAACTAAGAGACAAGGCAAAAGAAAGTCTGAAGATCTGTCCACACATACCCCTGCACCCCCTTTTGTTTTCACAAAATGGATCAGGTGCTGAGATTAAAATCTTTTTGGCACAGCTCTCTGCCTGACAGTCTGAAAAGACAGGGTTCTCTCCCTTTCCAGATGCAAAGGACTGTGATCTGCCTGAAACCCTCAAAACCTATCCACATCTAGAAGATATATGGTTTCTCACATATACTCTAAATAAGAGAATAAATGGTGTTTCTTACTATGGTGAAAGAAATAAACCAATGAACTGCCAGCCCAACAGCAGCACAGTGCTGCTCTGCCTCTCCAAAGTGTTTTGAGCAGGACTGACAGCTTAATATGCACAAGTTTCTTAGTGTGTTCCAAAAAATTCATAAGGGAACACCCTGATCTTGCAGAAAAACAACAGTTTAGTGCTGAACTCTCCTGCAGCTTCAACTTGTGTTAAAGAACCTCACAGCATGGTGAGTATCAACTTCAAATGGAATAGAGGCAGAGGATTATTACAACCCACAAGACTGATCTAACAAATAAATCTAAATCAAATCTTAAAAAAACCTAGGATTTAAAACTATTGGATCATAATTCTAATTTTAAGACTAACAGTCACATGTGGATTCTGTTCCAGTCACCACACTATGACTGCATGTTGTCATGTTGGTGCAATGAAAGAAATAAACCAATTAGATTGTAACCCAAGACTAGAATATTCATCCTCCCTTGAGCTTCCACATTAGCATCCATGGTGTCTGAAGGCAAATATTAATGAACTTCATATTTTAAAACCTCTAATGTGAAAGCTGTCCTTGGTCAATTAGAATGACCCCAAGGCTCTACTGCTATTCACATCAGTTTAATAATCTCTGTGCACAATATTTCTAAAGACCTTAGCAGTAATAAAAGTGATTTTGTGTTTCTTGATCTCATTTTCTTCTTCTGCGGAGCGCACATTAAATCATTTTAAAGAATATGTTTTCTACACAGCTGCTTCTATGCATGTACGAGTGTCTTATGAAGGAAAAATAAAAAAGCTCTTCTCCAACACAATAAGGTAGGACTAGGGATTGCTTTGACCTGGATTCCATTAACCAAACCTACAAAGAATTCAATGACTAATAGAATAGATTTTTTAAAATCTTATTAACCAGTGATTTCCTGTTCTTCCTGTCACTATACTTGGCCATAAAAGGAAGATAGCATTTTGCTAGATATTGTACACAGTAAGAAAGCGAGTTCCTTCTCTGTTAAAAAATAAAATATTTTAAATTTTGAAAAGAAACAAAGGAAATAAGCAGAAGAAAAGGATGGAGTCAAGAGTGAAACAAAACTATTCAGTATGACAGGTGACTATCTTGGTACTGCATGGACTTTCTTTTTCTGTGCATGACAGTGGAGAAGCTCATTGAATCACAAATGACTTACCATTATTTTATGTGTGATTAGAGTGAGGGCCTTCAAAAAATATGCATGCTGTTCAATTTCTAGGAGAGAGTGACAAGGAGGTAGTTTCGTATGCAAAGACAAACAATTCATAGTCCAGCCAAATCAAAGAAAAGAAAACCCAAATGAAAAAAAGCAAGAAAGCCAAACTATAATCTAGATCGTGGGTTTTGGGCAAAGTATATATAGTTTTCTCCCTAAGCTTACAGTGATAAAATTAAAATCAACCAGAAAAAGCTGTTGTAAAATTATCAGTTGCTGCAAATTTAGGGTTAATTTGAAAAAAAAGGCAACATTGTTTTAATTTTTTAATACCTTTAGTTTGCAAACACAGAATTTTCAGAGAGCCTTTTATCATGAAAGTTGATACAACACTTTTATGATCTGGTATATAATGATGTCCAAACATCAAAAGAAAGACTAATGTGATATACAAACTGCGAAGGCAATTTTTAAGTATTAATTAGCTACATGCCCTCTAGCCCAGAATTTTGTGCATTTGTTTTAAAGTATCTAGAATCTATGCACATGATTTTCTCATTATGTTACCCCTGCACTTTTAATTCAACATTATTTTTCTATTACTAGAAAACACAACTTTTCTCTTTCTTCTTCACCATTTGTCTTTGGTGGTGGCAAAACCTCCTCACTTTCCAGCACTCTCAAATTATCATAACGTGTTTTACTGGCTAGGATTCTGACCTAGGCAATCACAGATTGGTTTATTTGGCCACACCACCCTGTTTTCCCTCAGGTACAAGCTGAACAGCAGGAAAAGGCTGAGGAGTCTCCCTGGGTCATGTTAGGGAGGTCTTGGCACTGGTCCCTTCAAGCCCTTCTGCCACCTTTGGCTGGGCTGTAGGGCAAAGGTCACAACATAGCACTGACACTGGGGAACCAAACTGCAGAAAAAACAGAAAGGATGCTTGGTCTCCAGCCTTAAGTTTTCTTCTAGTTATCTTCATCTTTGTCCCGTAACTCTCATACTGAGTTCAGCAAATAACACAAGTTCTACAGATGATGAAGAATTACACAACTGCGATAAATCAGCTGCCTGCTAGCAAAAAGAACCCTCTGCAGGAAAGTAAAAAATTTAAAAATAAATATCATGCTTGTATGAGCAATGAGGAAACTAAATTTAGGCTTTCTACATGGTCCTTTATAGCAGTGATAGTATTAGCCTACTCGTCTGAATTTCTGAGAAAAGGTAGTCAAACCTGAACACCGAACTCAGTTTTCTGGTGCGTATCAAATATGTTCAGAACCCCTTGCAGGCTTAAAAAATGTGATTCTGTAGAAATCAAACCATAGGTCTTCAACAGGAAACAGGCCTGCACAATATTAATGTTGTCTTTCTGGATTTCAGTAAAGCACTTGATACTTACACAATACCCTCCTGGATAAAATACCCGGCATTCAGCTGAATAAACACATCAAGCCGTGGCTGAGCAAGTGGCTCACAGATCAGGCACAAAGGCTGATAGTAGCAGGGATGACATCAGACTGGTGACCTCTCACTGGTGAGGTTCCATAGGACCCCATTGTAGGCCCTGTGCTCTTCAACATCTTCATAAGCAACTTGATGCAGCATTAGAAGGCATATAAAATTTGCAGATGACACAAAATTGGGAGAAGCTGTTGATTCCCTTGAAGGCAGAGAAGCCCCTGCAGAGAGGCCTCAGAATATTAAAGAGATGGGCAATCACCAACCATATAAAGTTCAACAAGGAAAAGTGTTGGATTCTGCACCTGGGATGGGGCAGCCCTGGCTGTGTGTATGGACTGGGGAAGGAGAGGCTGGAGAGCAGTCCCAGGGAAAGGGACCTGCAGGTCCTGGTCCATGGCAAGCTAAATGTGAGCCAGCAGTTCCCTGGCAGCCAGGAGGGCCAGCCCTGTCCTGGCAGGCACCAGGCACAGCATCACCAGCTGGGCAAGGGAGGGGATTGTCCTGCTCTGCTCTGAGCTGGGGTGGCCTCACCGCAAGTGCTGAGGCAGTTTTGGATACCACAATATAAGAAAGTTATAAAACTATTAGAAAATGTCCAAAGAAGGGCTTATGAGGATAATGAAGGACCAAGAAGGGCAACCTATGAGGAGTGGCTGAGGGTACTCTGTTTGTTCAGCCTGGAGGTGACTGAGGTCAGACCTCATTGTGGTCTTCAACATTCTCATGAGGGAAAGAGGAGGGGCAGGCACTGATCTCTGCTCTGTGGTGAGCAGTGATAGGACACAAGGGAATAGCCTGAAGCTGAGTCAGGGAAGTTTAGGTTGGATATCAGGAAAAGGTTCCTTACCCAGAGGGTGATTGAGCACTGGAACAGCTCCCCAGGGAATGGTCACAGCTCCAAACCTGACAGAGCTCAAGAAGTGTTTGGACTACACTCTCTGGCACATCATGGTGTTCTTGGGGTGTCCTGCACCAGGCCAGGAGCTGGATTTTGATGATCCTTGTGGGTTCATTCCTACTCAGTATATTCTGTATGATTATTGGCTCAGTTGAAATGGTGATACCTTTACGGCATGTGAATTTTAGTAATCTCATTTGATATTTGTGGTAGAAAATCAAAGCTCCCTTTAGCCTCTCTGGCCAGGCAGTAAATAGTGACTAGTTTGTGTTTTGGGCATTTGCATTACACACTACATCTCCAAATTGAGCCACCTAGGACAACTATTCAAACATTGTTATTTTTTGCACGATTCTATGAAGTGAACAAGACCATTTTTTACCTTTGTGAAAAATAATGTTATACTGAGATCTAGGAAATGGACATGAGGAAATATTTTGATGATCAAGAGAAATGGCAGAAGGAATATTGAATAGTGGAGGAGGAAGAAATATCAGATTTCTGGTGGATTGGTCAAACCCAAGGGGTTCAAGCCACTTGATCATCCCTGCAAAAATATCCTCAAAATGGATTGTACCAAAATTGCTCTTTTGTGGTAGGATATATAATTATATACTTTTCCAGAAGAAAAAAAAAAAAAAACAACTGAAATGTAGTTTCTTTGGTAGAATCTATTAAGTAAATTTAAGAATAAACCTGAATGTTATAAGCATGTAAGAGGAAAATGCAGAGTTCTGTTCTACCAAATAAAAATCAAAAGAGAAATGTTCATGTTCTAGTAAAGTTTTCTGAATACCTTCTGTTCTACTTAACCATTTCCTTATTTTTGCTTGGACTTTGTTCAGTTTCTAAATTTCTCATTAAAAATTATATACTTATATTGATTCGCAATATAAACTAGGCAAATATATTCCCAATTTCATTGCAATTTGACTGTAAATTAGTCACTGTTTACTGGAGAACAGTGTTCTGGGTTTAATTTTTAAAATCTTAATTGCTTCAAATTCTTACTGTCTTGAAATAGATTTCTGTAAGTTTCAGATTAGCATTGTTTAAGGAGTATTTCTAAATGAGTGAATATAATACAGGGGCAGTTGCTCTTGTGTGCACTGAGCCTAACCCAGCAGTTAAACACTGATTTTTTTTAATTGTTAAAGTCCTCTGCTCAGGTAGAACACACCTGCTGTCTGTTGAAACTTCTAAATAAATGAAATTAATATCAATTTAAGTACGGAATAAAAACGCATTTCCTTTTTCTGTTCCTCTTGGAAAATGCCTTCAGTGACCTCTAAGTTCACAGAATATTCTTATTTATAATAATCTTAACTTCATATATAAAAGAGGGGAAAGTGAAATTTATAAATACCGGTAGTCTTGCACCCCAACACTCAGTCCTTTTCAACTTGCAGCTCCAGACTCAGCAGTAAAGACTAAACTTTCTGCTGCCATGCAGCTGGGCAGCAAAAAGAGAAGGTGGGAAAACAGTTCACAATTTTCTGATCTTTTCTCCCAACCTTCCTGTAGCGATCCAAGGTTTAAATTATTGCCATGTAAGAAATATCCTGCTAGTTTAGAAGAATCCAAAAACAATTGCTCCATCTTTTCTCTTCCTTGGATATTCCCCAGCACACCCCTTGCCTCCAGTTTTCAGTACAGATCTAACAGCAAAGCTGGGATAGGAGTCAAAACACTGTCCCAGGCACTCTCTGATGCATATTGTGTTTTATGAACTCAGGAAGACTACTTTATCCCTTTACTTTTGTTTCTGTGTGCCAGGATCTTAATGAAGTGATAGAGTCAGATTCTGAGACTGTGTGAATCAGTATATAACTAATAGTAGTGAATGAACCGAGAAAAGAATACAGGCTTTCAAGTATTAAATTGCTTCAAATACTTCACTGCTGATCTCGTTTTTCATAAGCTAGAAAATGTAATAAGAAAATATTTTAAAGGGGTACTTTATAGCTAATAGGTATCTTGTGGGCTGGTATCTTTTTCCAGGCTCACTTAGTTGTATAAAACTGTTGCAGAAATCTCAAACTTCTGTTGTTTTTCTTTGAACCTAGTTTCCTCTTCCCCCTCTCCTAACCTTCTCACAAAAACAAGTACATTATGAGACTCCTAGAGTTCTTTCTCATTCCTTCTGATAGAGCTGATTGAGCTGGTGATAAGATTATCACATAGAGCTGGAGCTGCATTTTCTAGTTCTGAATCATACTACTAGGCTTTACAGTAACAATTATAGTGACTCTTTCCCTCTTACTGGAAAATGTATGTGACTTAAACATATTGAATTTACCCCATTTCAAAGACATTGATTTCAGACTGAAGTTTCTACCATAGTAAGTCTCTCCATATCTGTTGCCAAAACTTCAGCATTTGCTTGCACATTTCTCCTAAGCTGGAAATGAATCCTAAGCATGCAGCATCATCTAAAAATGTTTCTGAGGTGTGGGAGGAATTTCGAGATCTGAAAATGAACAAGCCATAGAAAGTGTCTTGAAGCCAAAATATGATGGAAGAATGACATAGTGACTGCATCATGATTTTTTTTTTTCTGGTTAGAGCTGCCAGCATTCAGTCTTCTAGAGATTCGATATGTGTTAAATAGACCAAAATCATAAAGCTTCAGTAAAGTTCTGTAAAGAATGCAAATGTCTCTTAAGAATTAATCATTAATTTTTTACCTTGAAATAAACCAGATTTTGATACAAAGTACAAGGATAGAAAAATTCTTTCTGTCTAGCTTTCAATAATTTCAAGAAAACTTATTCTAAATTGTCTACTTTTAGCTCCCCTCTCTGCAAGATTTAAATTAGAGTAAAATTATAAGCTTCATGATTATGGGAGGTTGCTTCCAGCCAGCAATTGGACCCATATCAGTCATGTGCTCACTTTCCTCAGCTGCAAGAGGGAAAGAAATTGGAAGAGAAAAACAGAAAAAACTTGTGGGTCAACTGAGTCTTTAATAAGTGAAAAAGGAACAAAATACTCCACCCATTCCAAGTGGCACAAAAGAAATCACTCACCACCATGCTGATAACCAGTTAGAAGCTACATTGGAAATACTACTCCCTGGTTTTATTGCCAAGCACCATGCTAAATGGCATGAAATATTGGTCTGGACACTTGAGAGCATCTGTCTCCCTGTGTCCCTTCCCACTGCCCACTCCGAGCCTGCCCACTGCAGGGGCAGAGTGAGAAACAGAGAAGGCCTTGATGCTCTACAGCTCAGCAATAAATAAACCCGGTGTGCCACCAATGCTACCTTGGTCACAAATCTAAACCACAGTGCCATACAGGCTGCTAGAAAGAAAATTAAGAAGCTAAAACTAGTACAGTGCTTAAGTCACCAAAAAGTCTAAGGGCGATTCCTCAAATTCTGGTACAATTTTCCTGTATTTTTAGTGCAACCAACTAATAACAAGATACAAAACCATCTATACTTATTTATATGATTTGTGCCTGTCTAAATCACTAGCTTTTACCTGTTGACAAAATCACTACACCTGGCAATTGCACATTTAGTATAAGTACTGCTCATCCAAGGACTTCCTTTTACAACCAACAGAGAGGTAACAATCCCAGCAGTCATTGATGGCACCAGGAGGGTAAAACCAGGCTTGTGCACCAGGTCTTGGTGTTCACTCTGTGTCAGCTCTGACTCAGTTCAGCTCTTCAGCAGGGCTCAAGCGAGAACCTTATTGTATGTATTCAGAAGTATTTCACTTGAAGGTAAAATTTCATTCAAGCCAGTTCCAAAGCTTTTATTTGCCTCAGCATAACCAGGACTACCACAAGGTCCAGTAAAATCCTTCCTGGACTAATTCATAGTATCAGGGAGTCAGAGAATTACAGAATCTGGAATCATCTAGTCCCAACTCCTGATGTCATGGGCAGAGACACCTCCTGATAGACCTGGTTGATCAAGACTACCCAGTATGGCCTTGAACTCTTCCAGGGATGGGGCATTCACAGCCCAGCTGTTGTGGCTCACCACTCTCACATTAAAGAATTTTTTCCCAATATCGAATCTAAATTTTGCCTTTTAATTTTTACCAATCACTTCTTCTCCTACCACTACAGTTTCTGACAAAGAACTACTCTTCGTATTTCTCAGAGAATCCCATCAGACACTGGAAGATTGCTATGAGGTCTCCACACATTTCTCATTTTAACCTTAATTTCCCTGTATCGTTCATTAGCATTCACAGTGTGGTAAGTGTTGTCTACATGCTTCACTTTCCCACTCAAAAGCAGGCTGCCTGTTCAAGCAGCAGAACTTCAGACAGCAGCATAAATTGCTTGTTAAAAATGTATTTGAAAAGAAAATTCTAGACATTCCATGGCTTTTTATTTTGTGAGCAAACTAGAAAATATGTGTCACCACAGAACATTGGTCCTCTATCAGTAGAAACTGACATTAAATATTATTGATTTTAAGACTATTTTTCTAATTTTATTTCCTAAATACTAATTTTGGGTTTTAGTGCAAAAGTACTATAGGACAGGAAAAGGAAATGGAAAGGGAAAGGAAAAGGGAAAGGAAAAGGGAAAAAAAAAAGAAAAAATAAAGAAAAAAGGCAAAAAAGACAACTCTTTCAGCCAACCAGAGACTACACTATATCAAAGCACAAGATGCAGTGTCTGAAGCACTTGACTGATTGATGGGCACTGCAATGACCATCCAAGCTGGAAGACAGAAAGGCTGTAACAGAACACTTCTCACCCAAAGCTGACATGAGGGAAGAACCAAAGGCTTTCCTCAGAACAATAGCAAATATTGGCTGTCTCTGCTCTTTGGGTGACATTTATGCCATATATTGGTGTTGGCCTAATTCAGTGGTAAATCCTTTTTACCATTTTATAGGAAGAAACAACCATCTACCAGGACAAAATTGAGCATTTTTGGTTGTTTTTCTCTTTTTTTGTTTCAAAGTAAGCAAATTTTGAAATGTCAAGAGAACTTCTTGCTTCAACAAGGGTCACAGAAATCAGTCATATCCAGACCTCAAGCAAGCAGGTACTTTACGTATTGACTGCAGGAGAAATAGATACTTAGCAATAGTTACAGGGCTGTGCTGGGCACCTTTTTAGTGAAAAAAAATAGTGTTTTGTTCCTAAAAGTAAGGCAGTAGTCTTTCAAAATCTCTTCCTAATTTGACACTTAGAAATCCATGGTGAGAAATCTCTGTATCTCGGTTTCATCACACCATTCTCAATTTTTTATTTTCTTGGCACTTCCCTTTTCTTCCTCCTATCTCAGATTTTCTGTCTGTTGGCTACAGCCACTTTTTTTTTGGCTCAGACCCTGATTGCAGGAGATAAGAACACAAATGCAACTCAAAGCATTAATTCACAATCTGCCAGAATTTTGACAGCCCTCACCTAGCCATGATGGATTAACATTCAAACTAATATATAAATAGGTTCAGAAAAAAATAAAACAATGGCCTACAGTATCATCTTGTGTTGAAGACCAATAGACTTTAGTTAAATCTAGGAAATTACACGAGATCTGCAAAACGTGGAAATGTTAGGAAAAATAGTTATTTCACCAACTGCTGATCAAGATCTAGTCTAAAAAACAGCAAAATTTCAAAACAATAGAAAGTCAAACAAGCCCAAAATAATGAGGGGTGGTAGAAGGTGAAAGATCAGATGCAAAGAGGAGATGGGGAAGAGAGGTAGCAGGAGCACATAGATTCTATGTAACACACACTCTGAAAAATGAAACAATTCTGGCTCCTTCCTAGTGGGACAATTCCACCACAACCACTTCAAAAGCCTGCACTGGAACAGTAAGTGCAAGTTCATGACTTCCAAGCTGATTCTGGATTTACTTTTACATAGAGTTGCATGTGCAGCCTAGAAGGAATGCCACAGCCCCGACAGAATTTTGCATGCCTTTTTATGTCCAAAGGTACACACTCTTGGACTTTGGCAACAAGGCAAACTCAAGGAGTCCTTGCCACCACAGTGAGCTGCTTCTTTGTCCATTTTATTCAGCTGATACCACTGTTAGTGTGGTTGCGAGTCACTGAACTAAATATATTTTGCTTTAAAATGACCTTGTCAAAGCAATCACTTCAAAGATCTCTTTGAACCAAATCGTTTAATCACTGATTTGTTACCTGAATGGTTTTCTAAACCACTGTCTCAAACTGAGGGGAAGTAGATGATTATTAGGTGAAAACAAGTACAAGCAGCTAATACATGGAGGATTTGGTCTCTTGAAAACCAAATTTCAGTCAAACCCCTTGCACTGTGGCATTACATTCAGAACAAAAATTTCTTGGAGACTTTCTTGTTTTCAGAGAAAAACAATTACAGTAAATAAAAAAATCATTAATAAAGGGGTTTTTTTAATTTAAACGGTAAACACTGCTACATCAAAAAAAAATTAATAACCTAAAAACATTAATTTTCTTACAATATTAAGTCAAGCATCATAAAAAGTATCCATAAAAAATCCCAAAATCTCCAAATTAAACATTCTTTCGCTAAAATGGAAATTGTTTCTAAAGATTAAGTTTATGTTTTTCTTTTAATAAAGATGTTTTTCTATTTGTAAATAGGCACTTTTTAATAATTCAGAAGAAAATTTAGTCAGGCTCTTACAGATGTATGTTTTCCTCTGTTGTTTTCTGAAACACCACTATATATCTGTATATGCACTACAGCATGTATAGGAGAGGGAGAAGGTCAAGAGTCCTTTCCCATGATTTTTTACCAGACACCCCCTTTCTGTTTCTTAAAAACTAATTAAAATACCTTGTCTACTGGGAAAAGGACTAATTGGACTTATCTGCCCTTACTGTACCATGTCACAAAGTGAAAAATCCTCATTAATGGTTCCTGAAACATCAGTCTGAGATAGATGGCATTCAATGGATGATTCACAGAAGACAACCATCTCTGTAGAATAATTACTTTTATTTTGTTCAGATTTGCTGATTTATTTGAACTGGTCGTGGGGTGGTTAATAAATGTCATTCCCTTCATTAAAAAAACAAGGTTCTCATCTGTTGCAAATAGTAATGAAATTATATGTAAGAGAGCAAAACAAGTGCTGCTATAATGTCCTCTGCTTAGTATTACAAACCATCACTAGGAAATCAAGAATTAAAATGAACTTTAAAAGGAATTATGCCGACATTCACTTCCCTGATGATACAGAAAAACTTGCATTCATGGAGGAAAATAACAATAATTTTAAAAACCCCAAGCTGGAATCTGATATGCCAGGTGATAGTAGTGAAGAGGCAGAGATGGGAAGCAGAAATGGGCTGTCACTCATGAGGACTGAGATAGAAATAGGTAGAATTATTACTCTGGGAATCACACCCAGGCTCAGGCACTGAGCTGCACAGGAAGCCACACGCTTCAGCAAATATGGCATTAAACCATATTTGGGTTTGGGGTGAGGATAAAGAAGCCAGGCCTCTCTAGAATGTGCTGTGGTTCAGCAGCAGCAGCAGCAGCAGAGAATTAACAAGAATCTGACTGCTCCAATTAGCCATTAACCCTCTTTTACAGAACTCTATAAACTGAACAGAACTGAGGCTGTTGGAGACATGGCCCAGCACACAGATCAGAAATCTTACAGAGGACAGAAGAGCACTGAGCTCATCAGACACTGAGGCTTTATTTGATGAGTTGCATGGGAAAGACATGGCTTTAAAAGCTGAGTTGAACTTATGAATTTTCATTTCTCCTCTCCTCACAATCTCATTAATTAATTAATGCAAGTCTATCCCTGCAAACAGTTCTGCCATTGCTTTAGAGCACATAATCCACTATAAACAGGTTTGCTCTAGCCAGGGTTTAAAGAACTGCTACAAATCACAACGCAGCAATGCAGCTCACCTGGAAAGAGGCAGAGCTTCAGTTCCAAAGCCACAAGACAAAACTCAGAGTCAGTCTTACTTAATTTCTTATTTTCTCTTAAAAGATGATGTTTAACCTCCATGGGTAAATGTATTTTACTCCAACCAAAAACCAAGGTAAACCATTTTCACCTGGAAAACAATGACTGACAAAACTTTTCTAACTCTTATGACTAATATAAAATACTTTCCAAAGCAAGGGACACTTCTCAGTTGCATTAGCATGAGTGAAGAGTAAATTCTTTGACAAAGAAAGAAAACAACCTGAGGCTGGCCAGAACAGTGGAATTGTCCACTCATTTTAAGTGCGATAATGGCTTGAAACTGCTTTTCTTCAGCTTCAGTCTGGTGAAATTTCACACCCTACTTTAGCTTCCCTGTTGGCATTGAACAATACACTTATGAATATAATGTTCTTTTTGGTGAGATTCTTTCATATACATATAGTATTCAAATTTTTTAAAGCAGAACACTATTAACAATAATAAGTATTATGAAATATGAATAAACTTGTTCTTTTCTCTTTGCTCAAGGTTACCCTCATACCTTAAATGCTGTTTTCAGACTCTAAACATAAAGAGGGAGAGCACTTGGGAAAAAAAAAAAAAAGACTACTAATGGATGAAAAAATTTACCATAATGTAAAAAGAGAAAATAGTAGCTAGATTCCATTCTTACAGATTATTTCTATATTGCTAGCTTCATTTTATGAACTGTAAAATAAAAATAAAATCAATTTGCTTTAGATGAATTGTCTCAAAAGACTGGTGTTAAAATACTAAGCTATGTAGTACAAGAAGTAAAATAATCCAATAGAAAAACAATGTACTTGCTGTATAACTTTATTAGCCTTAAGGAAGGAATCTTAATACTGACATTTTATTAGTTCTGCTTAACATCTCAGGATTTACAGGTAGACAGCTTACATGGAATAAATGCAAAGTCTTAGATATTAAATTGGAAAGAAACAAAAATCGTGCGACAAGTGAGCGTGAACCTCACATGAGCACAAGGTTAAAAGCATGGGAGTGCTGTCTTTGGGAGGAGTTCCTTTCATCATCTGATCTCTAATGTAAATCTCAATTAATGCAAATATGGCACACAGCTTTCCCCCTATTTTTCTAACCTTAGAGGTAAGTAGTTTGATTGAACCTCACTCTTTTGTAAATTCTGCCTCTGAGCTGAAAAGTTAACACTTTCTTTAGGTTCTCTTCCATGATTACACTTTTTTATTCTTTTGCATTTGATAGGTTTACTTCATCCTAAATTAAGCTAAAGCATTACGAAGCATAACTTGTAAAGGGTGTATTTCATTACGAGCAAATATATTATTATATATATTAGCATTCCTACTTCCACCAGCTTTCTTTGCAGGCTCTATTCACTCTCTTGACTATGTGTTTGTACACAAAGGCTTTTTAAAACATATTGTTGTCATAATCTCATTTTTTTAAATAGAGATATCTATATTTTTAAATAAATATATAAAAGTAACTTTTGAGAATCGTGTTCCCTGCTACTGTAACTCCTCAAGTCCCCTACGACATTAATCTTAAACTGAATCAAACATGACAGACACCTCCATTCCTCTTTATGTCCCCAAGAAGACTTTTAAATGTATACAAAGGCAAGAAAGGAAACACATTTTCATAGGACTTCCATGCTTTTAATCCTCAGGGAAAAAATAGGATTACGTACCTAGAAAACAGAGTATCTCCCTAGAGGTGTCTTCCTATTGTTTTGACTTTATGGATTTACTGGCTGGATGGTGAAGTCAAAATTTATTTATTTTCTAGTTTTTAACTGATAGACTGGAAAGGGGAGTTGGGGTGGGGACCAAAGGTGTTGTAAGAATACTCTAAAAGAGCATGACTATAAAAATGCAACTGCTCTCATCTCTTGTTAGCTTCAACAAGAGCTGAGGGGGCTTAGGCCCTAGAATGGTATCTCAATTGTCTTTAGGACGCAGAGAACAAAGCAGTACTATAAAAAAAAAAAGTAAAACAGAGTTAGAAAAAGCAAGAAAATAATTCGTTCTCCACAAAAGCAGTCTTGTTTAAAAAAAACCAAAACACCCAAACAAGCAAACACCACAAGACAGATCTATCAAAATAATTTAATATTAAGCATGTACTGCAAATTGCTGCTATATGTCAGCCTCTGGGCATCTTTTGACGTAATGGCCAAAAAAAGCGCCTTTGGGTATTTACGGATAGACTTGAAAAGGTCTCAGAAAATCCTCAGGTTCTTTTGCAAAATACCAGGATTTTTCTTGGTACAAATTCACTTGACGTAATTCCCTATTGACTGATACCTATATACCATTCACTGAAAAATCAGCTAAATTAAATCCTCTAGTATTACTGCTCTCTGTGCCAAATGGGCCACTGGATCATCAGACTTGATCTTCTTTTATATTTTTTGAGGCTTAGAAGGCCTACCATATTTTAAAGAGTTGCTTCTTCCTCTAGAGGAATTATCATTTAAGAACAACCAAGTCTTACATTTGACCTATGACTATCCAATATCCTACTATCATCATTCTAAAGATACAAATGCATAACCTCAGATAGACAGCTGGAGCAGTCATTACCAGCAGATTTGGTTACCAGTGCATTTTCTCAATTGTCTGTGTTCATTTCCTAGACAAAAATGAGAATAACTCCTTTGTCCGCTCTCATGGAATTTTATTTATGCAAAGCAAATATATCTGGCAGGATTATTATGTCACAGATTTCGATTAAAGCTTACTTTTTTTTCAGGGAAATTGGAAGTGCATATTCATTTGTGGCATGTCTCAGTTTTTGATTGTGTACCACAGTCTGCTGTAAATAAATACAGCAAGGTTTTATCATCATCTTCAGTTTATCTCCAGGTGTAACTGCAATTGGAGATGGTAGCATTAATATTCAGGGGATAATTCTGGAGAAAAATGGACACCTTAGAAGCTGTTTTCATGGAAACATATTAGTTGCTGCAGATGTCCCAGAGCAGCTGAAATACCTGCAAGAAACTCACCTCCACTACAATGCTTGAATGTATCAGTAACCCACAGGTCAGAAGGACAGGTGTCAGCTTTCTGGACAGGAAACATTGCACGTCTTATGGGAGCAAGAGAGGTGGCCCAACCTATACATTGCTAGAATAAGGCATCTCATGGGTCCTGCTTTCTTATGTTCCATCTGCCAGTGTTATATTTCAGGTGAAAGTTCATTAATTTGGTTTCATTTTATGTTAATATCCATATATATAAACTTTGATATAGAACTTCTAGACATGCACGCACAGGTGCACAGAAAGACTTGAAAGCAAAATAAACCCAAAAAAAACCCTACACCCTACCCAAAACTATCTTTCTCTTGAGTGTATACCAAGTAATCTCTGCCTATATATATATAAATATATATTCAATGCTAGAGTTAATATAACAAAAGGCAAAATTCCAAGAGCTGCATGCTAACACGGTACAGATTTAAAAAGAGATATTACTGTCTTTGAAATAAGTTACCATACAACTCACAGTAAATGCAAGACACTGGCCACTCTGCAAAACCATTTAACTGGTGTCCTGAGTAGGAAAAGGTGGGGGCTAGAAACAAAGACCTACATTACAAAGATCACACAAAAGCTGATTATCAGCTGTACAAGAAGCTCCAGGACAAGCTGGATTTATGCCCATCGGTGCTGCAAGCAAATGAAGAACACAAAAATTGAAATTATGGATTTCATATTGGGTTAATTTTCTTATTTATTTTTAAACTTAAAACTGCAGTAGTTCAATAGTTTGGTAATTAAAGGAGTGTTTGGTTTACTCCTCCATAGACAACTCCTTCCTGGTGGACTAACTCTAATGACACAAAAGTCAAGTAAGCACATTTCTTTGGGTTTTAATGAGAGACATGCATGGATGAGAGGCAAACCTTACTAGTACTAAAGTTCCTGCATCACAATATATGACATGTGCTCACATTCTCCTAAAACCAAAAGGAGTCAGGAGTTTTCCCTCTGTTTATCTGTTTGCAAATGTTTGCAATACATACGGAATTGTTCTGGAAATTAATACAAAACAAAATTTAAACCCAAAGCATGTGAAGGGTTTTAATTATATCAACTAATCCTGCTCAGATTTTCTTAAAAAGCTCCTATTTCTCTGTGGATTTAAAGTGAAATTTGGCTTTCCCAGTTTCCTTTTTACACACTGCTATTTATGAATTTCATGTGGTAGTTGGTTTGACAGATGATAGGACTGCTTGCAAGTTACTCATGTTTGGATCCCTATGTGAAAACTTCTTTTTTTAAGCACTAACCTCATCTTTTTCTAATGAAAGCAAAACTACTTTGGCTTGATTTCCTTTAATTAATCTTCCTTAAACATATGGCAGCAATGCAATTATTGTAAATGACCTCTAAACTCTCTGTATATATTAAGGCCTTAAGCTAATCCTGTGGTGCTTCAAATTTAGTTTCACTTTTCTATTAAAAGTAGGACTATTGTAAAATTGTTTTAAATTACTCCAAGTGATGCCGGAAGGCTGTGCATGTGCGTGTACGCATGTGAGCGGCGGGGCCAAGGACAGAGACAGAATTGCGTATTTCTCATCCAAAGGAGAACACAGGCAGCGAGAAAGATGTAGCACGGCATGTTCTTGTCAGAGATCACACACAAACTGCCTAAAACACAGCTTATGGTCCTCCCACAATGGGATATTTTTGCTGTCCCTAATGACGCCAGGCAGGTGTTTACAGTTATGATGTATGTCCGTCTAAAGTTGGAATGAAGCAGACACAAAATAGCAACGCTTGACGCACTAGACCGTGACATACCGTATCCACTGCAATTAAAATAAACTCTACTCCTGATCTTTTTTTTTTTTTTTTTTTCATATGAGGGAAACAAGAAAAGCTATGAAGACTCATTCTAGTTTGTGGAAAGCTGCGCACTATTCTGAGAAGTGTAAAAAAATAATTTGCAGAATGAACTGAAATTCTCCAAGCCACCTTTTTAGCCTTGGCTCACTCTTTGCCAGGTGATTTCAGAGAAGGAGGAAGGAAGGGAGTTTTCCATCTGTTGAGGTGTTAGGATTCTAAACATGTTCCTGAGTTAATTTTGACGCTTTATAGTGTGAGATAAGTTAATATACTCTAAACCAATATACCATGTCAATCAACAGTGCTTTTCTCAATATCAGCCCACTCACTTCCGCCGCCTGCTTACAGGCTCTGGAGGCTTCTAGCTCCAAAACTGTGCTTCCTTTAAGAAATGAAATGTTGAAGTAGTATCAACAAATCATGGATGTCTCCAATAAAATAAACATGAACAGTGTAAATGGAAATAGAGAGGTTGACACTGTTTATTCCCCTTGTGTTGATGTAGCATTTTACCTAAATACTTGCAAAAATGCAGAAATAGGAAGTAACACCTTATATTAAAAAAAAAAAGTGGAAAGGAAAAAATATTGTAAAGAAACATTAACTATTTATAAAATAGTTATGTCTCAATACTAAAATTATATTTACTAAAATAGATACATCCCAAAATATCATTTTTCTGCATCTCTTTCCAGTCTTTTTGAACCAGGCCTAGAAGTCTCTGAAGTATATTAACTTTGTCAGATTCTATAAATCCAAAATATTTGGAACATTATATCATCTTCTGGTCAGAATATATGAACAAATTTACTAAATCTAGGCCTGCCTTAGTGCAATGTGCTTTCCTGAAGGAATTGAAATTCTAGTGTGCATACAATTATTGTCCCCATGTTATGCTTTGAGAATCTAGAGCCTTACAGGAAGCTGGAAGTTGTCTCTAGACCATCAGGTTCAGGAGGTAATTCAGAAAATATATTCCATAGATTTGCCTAATTCCATTATATATTTGTTCTCAAAACACTCTGTGGCAATGGAGTAAAAATGGTACAAAAGTTAATTTATTTCATTAACTATAAATTTACTTAAAAGCTAAAAATTTTGTTCAGCATATCAGTTAGTATATTTGTATATCCTTCTATTTTCTCTTTTACCTCTTTTCCAAGCTGCAAAAAAGTAATTCAGCTCTCAACACAATCCATATGAAAGATACTCCATTCTTTAGATCTATCAAGGACTTTCTAGTTTTACTAGATTCTTTTTAAAAATTAATCAAGAAAAATTGCACAAAATATTCAAAATATAAATTTACAAAATTACACAAATTTACAAATAGGTTTATCCATCATCACAAATGAATTTCCTGATTTGCTTTAAATTCTCTGCTAATAATAACTAATATTCCATTTGCTTTCTTACCAGTGATGAATATTGGGCTAATTTTTCAGAGAAATATCCGTAATTATTCCCGCCAGGAATTACCCAAGACTCTCCAGTGTGGAACCAGGATGTGAGCATTAGTAACCACAGTATCATACCAGAGAACATTTAGTTTATTAACGGAAGTGTCAGCTTAAGTATTCAAATAGCTTCAAAAAACCAATACTCTCTACTAAATACTGGTCTCTCATTTATCCCCTCCCTGTGTCTTAACAAAAAAAAAGTAAAAAAGAAAAAGAAATCCAACGCTGCTCCCAACACCTACCCAGCCCACCCCACTGTCCCCTTCAGAAAAGCAAGCAACCCTAATACTAATTTCAACATGAGCCTCTGATGCAGCAACATCTTGGGGACATATCTAACTTTCAGGATGAGTCATATCCCTGTGACTCAGAATCAATAGTAATTTTAATGTGCAAAAAAAAGAAAACATTAAGATGGCTCAGGATGCTTTCTTAGTTGGCATCCTGTTTCAATAGATACTGTGCTATGGTTTTACCAGCAACATGAGCAGAAGTTCATCTGCCTTGATAAAAGATCATGAGAGAGAAGTTTCCCCCATGGAACTTACGGCCTCTTGAAACTATGGAAATTCATCCTAACAAAATATTCCCAAAGATCAACAGACTCCATACTGCCACCAAGAAAACAGTGCAGATTCTTTCTTATTTTGATTAAAATTAAGCAGTACCTTAAACTACTTGGAAATAGGAATAGGAAGCATGCAACTTTTCCCTATTTCTTTTTGTTCCTTTCCACTAGGTATGTACCTCTAAAATGTCAGCTTGTTGTCTGTTTAACATAAAGTGAATATGAGGAAAAAGCTGTGACCAGGTACCCATTCTAACACTTATTTTTCAACCATTGTGAATTCTATGCAAAAAGTCTTGCTGTGTTTTCTCCAGTGCATTTAGAATGAGAACTAAAGTTAGATACCAAAGTATGCAAATTTATGTTGCTGTTTTCTATCTTTCAGCAACCAGAATATTACTTCAAATTTTAAAACTATCACCATCTTCTGCTTGCACAAACACAATACCAGAAATTTCACATGCTCCTCAGAGACTAGGTTGGATTCCTGTTGGAAAGAAACCAATGTGAATTTGATAGTGGTGACTGGTTAACCCTAATAATTATCAATCTGAAACTGAAGGATGAAAAGGAAATGCATGCTATTGGAACTCACAAATAAACAAATCCTGACAAATACTGTTTCCAGGGAGATCTGAAAATTGGGGTTTTTTCAGAATCTAGTCATATTATTTGCAATTCATTTATTTAGCACTTTATAATTTTATTTTGCTTATATTTATTAAAAAATAGAGACATATACATACATAAATGTATTAATAGAAAATACTATATATTTATTTTGATGAAGAGAACTAAGCATAAGCATGCAACCTAGATACAGGAGTTTAATAACAAAATAAAAATTAAAATAAAAAATAATAATATAATATAATAATAATAGTAATAATTGTAATAATAATAATAATAATGACAAGGGGAGGCAGGAAACAAAATCCTCCCAATAACAAAATCCCTTCCATCCACAGACTACTGCACCAGACACACCAAACATCTTTAAAGATACCAAGGAGATCCTGAGCCTGCTCAGCTGACAATTTCTTAGACTGGAGAGTTTCCAGATGTCCAAAAGCTGCTGCATTTTGTCTGTGCTAGGAAGGAAATGCCAGCAGAGAAAGGCTGTGGTGCAAGACATGCATCACTAGCACGCTGATGCACTCATAACTGGGGAGACTCCAGATGTACACGCCCAGCATTTCATCCCCAACAGCTAATCTAGCCTCAGGGGGTCCTGGAGCAGTGCAGGGACTTGGATTAGCTCCTTCACAGAGCTGTAAAACTTCACGGCCCAGAAAATGTTGAATGACAGAGAAGTGATTTCCAATTCCATGAATGTCCCTATAACAAGAGTCACCCAGAGATTTGGAGGATCTCAGTTTCTTCACAGGCACCCTGGAGTGACAAGGGAAACCAAAGGGGCACTTTCATATTTCAGATGCCAAATATAGCCCAGATTCCTTTACAAGCAGCCATCAGGACAGGTTTCATTGGCTTCAGACTTCAAATTCAGGGAGGTAAACTAGGAATTCAGTACACATAGCAAGTGGAAGAAATAAAAAAATCAAATAATGCAACCCCTCACAATATTGCTTTTCGTGTGGTTGCATTTTTGTGGTAAACCATAACACTTCACTCAGAATTCCCATACATAGCTCACCAACAAATTTTGCCCTTTTCTACAATAGTTTCCTAATTTGTCTCATGTAAAATTCATATAGTATTGATATTATAATATTAGCTCCAATTACAAGTTCAGTGAGTTGTAAACAAAAATCAAGAAAAAAGGAGAAAGGTCTGCTGGTCCATTATATCTAACAGCCTGTTTCTTGGCTGTCTGAAAACTATTATGTGCATATACACATAATAGTATAATATGTATATATATCTATATATCTTATATATCCTTCTGCATTTCCATTACCTATAATCCGTAAATATCATGTTGACTGTTAAACTCATAAATTTTGGGAAAGGCTTTGGTTCTCAACTATTCTTAGCTGCACGATACAGATGTTTTTCTGACTAAAAGCAAATCTGATCATTCATGCTCACAAATTTTCCTCTTACCAGTGAGTTGCGTGTTTCTCTCATTAATATTTAAATATGCTTTCCCACAAGCATGGGGAACAAAATAAGCTTTAACCATTTAAGCAAAGCCTCATAAAACTAACTTCAATTATTTTGTTATAGGAAAACAGTAACACTCTATTTCCTCTCTCTCTCACACACACAGAGCACATTTCTTAAAGCAATATCACATAGGGAAAAAAAAATTTAAAAGGCTATCAAGGACAAAACATATGACCTTTCATAATCAGAAAATTACTTTTAGATGTTTAAAAATTCTAGACATAGTCTTCCCTGTAAAATTTTTAAAATCAAACACTGATGTTACAAAGTTTTTTTCAAATGTCATGCTATAAGAATTCTATAAATGATTCTTCAAACCTGGAATACTTTACAAATTGGAAAGCAGAACCAGAAAATAAACAGTCAACTGTTCCATTTATGAAATAGAAAGAAATAAAACATCATAGCTGTAATAGAAATAAAACCTGAAGCTACATTAAATGAGCCTTATGCTTGTAAATGGAGTTTGCACCTTCAAGAATGTCAGCATGAACAGTAGCTGTAGGCACATAGAATAAATATGTATAAATATATTCTATAAATAAATACAGTAAGTGAGTTATTCAAAGCCTAACTTCCCTCTTACTTATTTCAAAACAAATCTATGAAATGCCATTGAAATGCATAAAAGGTTGATCACAGACAACAAAAGCCAGGCCTACCACATAACATTAAGAAATGCATGGCCATAAGATCACTCTAAAATCAAATGGTTGCCAAGCAAACCAAAGCCACAGTGTAAATTCAAACATAAATTTCCTTGAATCTAATAGTGTATATGGGGCATTCAAATCATCAAAAGCAGCATCTGACTCTGACACTCTCTCTCCCTCAGATGCAGAGTCCAGTTGGTTGAGGGTTTTTATTTGTAACAAAAATTTGATTGTTCAGCTTTGTGTCTGAACAGGGACATTCATCTAATTTTGCTTCCATTTGTTCATTTTTTTAAATTAATAATTGAAATGTCCCAAAGAACTTATAATCTCAAAAGAGCTCAACATTTTTCTTCTTTGCCTTTAAAATATAGTAAGTATTTTCTATTCCCTTGACTTCAAAGGATGACAAATTAAAGATTAATACAGTGATGGACTATTTGATATTCACTATTTTTAGTTGCATGGATATAAGTTCAAAGGGGACAACCTTTGCTTTTGCAATCTAAGCACTTGAGAATTTCTGAAAGAAAATTAGAGTAATTATTATATTATCTTCTAGCACTCAGGCATAGGAGGAGCAAAGTTCATTAAAGAAGTGATTAATTATAGTAATTAATTAATTTTAATTCAACATTGTAGGACACATGCTACATGCAATATTAGCAAATATAGATAACTATGTCCTTGCTTAGCTATAAAGAATTTGCATAACCTAAGATGTGAGATAAACTCAGTCTATTAAAGCAACCAAACAGTTACTTAGAGTGTCTTTCAGATCTATCTCTGACACAGTTTAATGTGTCTTCATCAAGTAATCCACCAGCACCTTGAATCAAGGGAGAAATATTCCTACAACCTGAAGTTTTGGAAGTGGTTAAGTACCAGACCATAAAACTCATTCACAGGAAATGAAGTCCAAAAAAATTTTATTGCTCTCAACATGCTTACATATGAATTGAACTTCAGTGAGAGAAACCTGAAGTGTCCTTTGAAATTCACACCAGCAGAACTTTGGTTCCCCAGTGTAGACAAAGAATGTCAACAAAATGCTGGTGGAGCACTATTTTCTGAAGCACAGTTCTTGTGGGCTGACAGGTGCTTTCTGACTTCTGCTGATGGGTGGATAATTGTGACATAGCTGTCATTGAATTGTTGCCAACAGGAGAACAAAAATTAAGGAAAATAAAAGAAAAAAATTAGAAAAATACAAACATGACAATTCTGAAGACTAAATGGCCCTGCTAGTTATCTGTTGGCTTAAGGTAATATCAACAGAGGTTGCATTTTATAAAAAAATATATGATGCTATAGAAATTAATTTTACTCTTCTTTAGCGAATTATTAACACATCTGCTGTTTGCATCACAATGGGAGAAGTATCTTTGTTATTAAACATGACTTGATTAAAAAAATTTATTTTAAAGACTGTAGGTTACACTAGGGCTGATCTAGGGTGAGGCACAGATGACACAGTGAGATGATGGAAAAACCTCACTTGTTCCTTAGGGTAGAATTCAGGATACATGAGCGATGAAGCCCTCAGCTCACTCCCTGTGAGCCACCCAGCTCCTACTACACCATACAGCATCTGCCAAGAAAATATAATTACACTCCATCAAATCCTAAGGCTAGTCTGAAAATCACACCCAAATGGGGTAGAGTAAGTAGAATAGAGCAATCAATAAACATTAAGAGGTGAAAGCTGTGGGATAGGTCCAGGACTTGGTGGATGTCCTTTGTGCTATAGTCTCTTTCACAGGCTCTGCAGGCAATGCAAAATAAACAGCAATTTAAGATGTGACTCTCCTGTATTTAAAAGCAGGAAAGGAAAACCTGGAGCTAAATAGAAGGGCAGCCATTTATCTCAGGCATTTTGATACAAGTCCCCTTGCTCTGCCACCAGTTGAAGATGAAGATTAGATTAATAGCATGTCTATGATATTCTACTAAAGATTTTCTCCAATGCTTTATTTCAACTATTAAATGAGGAGACACTGAGAAATCCACGCCAGTGCTATCAGTCAAGCAGCGACATAAACTAGCGGGATCTGTATTTCAGTAAACTCTTACCTAGAGTTGGACCTCAATTACATACTCTCTGAAGCAGGGGGAAAATATCAATTAAATTTCACCATGAAAAAGTAAGACAAAATTTGAAAACTTCAGGGGCCACAGTCTTACTTCTGCGACCTGATACTGAGGCACATCCAGATCATAGTTGGCTCTTAAACATCACTTGGCTGGGTTTAATTGCTAGGAAAAGGTTTCTTTGCTGTGAAATTTGCCACATACATTTTTGAACAGGTATCAGAAGATTAAAATAATACAAAATTCACCTAGTTGGTTCAATTTCAGTATAGCTATAAAGTATTATATATATAAGAACATTTATAACTCTCCAATTATGTCCCTCATTAGCAAACAGTTACTTCACAGTAACATCTTTCAATTATTGTTTCAAGCTTCCTTAGATTTAAGTAGCAATCTCAAGAATAGCACATCTGTTCCTCTATTTTAGCCACTTGCATTAAAAAAAAAAAAAGAAAAGGAAATGTCTGTTTACTTTAGAATTTGTCATGAAGCATCATAAAATATCTGGTATTTTTTACACCCATAATTCTCAAAAACTGTGCACCACTTTTTTTTAGACCTGCAGTCTAATATAACAGTAACTGATCCATTGAATACTGAAACACTTTCTGTGTTGAAAATACATGTCAAGAAGCCAAAATACTCTTGAAATACAGAGACTTTTGAGAAAATATATATTGCTACAACAAAGTTAGCATTGCACCTGTGTGCATTTGCTCATATGATCGCAGCACTAACAGGTAACAGTTTGAGAGAGCACTGAATAAATAACAGCCTGTCCAAGGACTCTTTGGTTTCCCAGTATGATTTCCAGCTATCTAATGATAAAACTTAGAATCAACTTTTATGATCAGTATTGATCTTTACTGCAACCCTCTGATTTCAGAAAATATCCAATATATGTGGAGGAAAATATTTCAAAATCATTCAGGTATTCATGGTATTACAGCAAAGCCATTTTTTCTTTTCCTATTGACTAATATGATGTACTAGACCCTGTAAATGCTTCTTCTACCTATTTGTCTAATAATAGTTTCATTTTTTAAGGGATAGCAACACATATGTGGAACATCTTATTTGTGACAGCTACTCTATGATATACCTACTGGTGATTGCAGGTTTCTATGCATTGATCCTTACTTTTTCTTTAAATTTTTCTTATTATGTGCTGTATGGAGTCACAACATTTTAACCCATCACTCATCTCACTCAAGTAATTTTGTTTTTTCTCAGCTTGAATGAGGGAAGAAACATACTTCAAAAAGAGATGCTTTTTCAAATTGTGCATTTGCTTAGCTTTTGGGGAAAGAGCACCTGTTGACAAAACTACACCCCCCTGCACTTCAAAAATAAATATAAGAGCAAATCTGACCACAGTAAGCCAAAACCAACACACTCTTCTTCAAAGACAAAGAGCCAAAACCAGCTTTAAAATGGTACAAACCCCTGCCTCATATTAGAACCCTAAAAAGCACATAGACAAGTGTTTTTAAGGAAGATATTACCTGGAGAATACAAGAAACATACAGTAGTGAAGTTTCCATATAGGGAAATAGCAAATGGATTGAACAGTAATGGGAAAAAATCTGAATTTTGGTTCCCAGTCAGGGCAAGACTCACTAGATGGCACTGAGGCACATCCAGAGAAGGCGCTGGAGAGGTTCTTCCTTTAGTGCACCAGCGGAGTTACAGTTTGGGGGGAAAGAAAAGCTGCATTTTTTTTGCAGTTCCTTGTTGTGGTTTGTCTTTCTGGGATGCTTGGTGAACTGTTAATGCTTTAAGATGTTAACAGTTTGGGCAGATAGGCTCTCTGGGAACAACAATATGATTTAGGTAGAACATCTGAGTATGGACATTGTCTGAATTTTGTAAGTAGGAAAAATGGCATCAAGAATATACCAAGAATTATTTTCCATTCAAGTATAAGGTTCTTACATCAGTTACTGTAGTTAATTTTCAAATTGTTTTTCACATGCCATATATTTTAAATTTACTTCCATTCAGTTTCAGCTGTGTTAATGTCCGCAGGTAATTTTTGACACACTTATTTTCTTGTCTGCACAATGATAGGTAGGAGCTGCCAAGAAATTCAGAATTCAGTTTAAGCAGTTATGAAAGCCTTTCTTTGGGACAGCCCAACAGAGTGTCCATTCCCAAGGCTTTCACATTGCAAAGCTGTGGAGCCAGACTTTTGTCCAGCACACCAATGCAGTCTCCTCTCCCATGAGAGAGTGTATGGAGAGAATATGAAACACGTATCATCTTTACAATTCCTTGAAACATTGCTTTAGACTGATATAAACAGACCGATGTGAGCACATTTTAAAGGTGCAAACTACATTACTATTAAAGCAGACAAAAATTATGGCAGTGTTCTAAAAACTAATGGAAACTGGATAAAGCATCCTAACACAAACTTCTCTATATTAAGGAGCACCAAAGCACTGTCTGTGAGGCTGAGGGGGTGGGGGAAGTATTTTGGCAGAAAGAGCTATTATTATAAGAATTACTATTATATTATAAGAAAACAGACAATGCCATTTAAAATGGTACAAAGTATAGACCATTGCCAAGAATAACAAACCCAGAAATATCAAATAAATTGCTTATTTATATATGACTAAACAGTTTGGAAAAAGAAGAATAGGCTTTGATTCCAGTCTGCTTTCTTTTGCTTGAATAGATTGCCCTGTTGGTGTTGCTTCTGTCTTTGCAAAGTATAAGGAATTCAAACAGATGAGACCCTTCTTACTGGAGATGCTTGAACCCACAATCACAATTCCCCTGGGGAACAGCTGTGTGTTGACAGAGAACCTGGTCTCTGGTGTGGGTGGGACTGCTTGCTGTATAATTCTGAATTCCGTTGGAATGGGTAAGACCCGAGGAAACATTAATTTATATAAATCTGAGTGTGTGCATTTTTAACAAGCCCAGACCTGTCAGGGCTCAGGCTTTGAGGAAGAAGCAAACACACTTGCCACAAGGCTCTTATCAGCTCTGTACTGCGTTTGAGGTTTTGGATGAAGAGAGATCTGCTTGGTCACCTGCCTTCTCACATCACCAAAGGAAAAACTTTATTCTTCCTGGCTCTTGCATTGCTGTTAGCTGTCCAAAATGGTATCATTTTCCTGTGAGGATGATGGAAATGGAAAGTGTTTTCTCACAAGTGTTAAAGAAGAAAATAATAAACCTTCTTTGACAATTGCAGGAAAAAAAAAAATAAGAAGAAAATGGAGCTTCAAAGCTTAGGTAAAAGTTTGGGGGGAAAAAATGAGAATTATAATCAAATTTCCAAGCTTACTGAGAAATTCCTAGGTTTATTAGTATAAATTACTTTGTAGCTTCAACTCATAGCAGACTTTTTGACTTTCTAGACCATGTTTCAAAAAAAATCAGAAAAATTAAACACATTAAAGTTGAGTTCTAATATAAAAAAAAAAGCAGAAGACATTTCAAGATTTCCATGAGAGTAAAGAAACATTATTTTGAAATTGCAGTCCAGCAACTACTACTCTAAACTATTATTCTGGTACATCCTTTTTAAAAGTATTTTCTTTATCTTTCTCCAAATATTTTTTGCTTTTTTTTTTTTTTTTTGTTTTTTTTTTTTTTTTTTTTGATAATCCCATTCTTCAAATAGATACCCATGAAATTCCTGATTCAATCACGTTCACCTCTCAATCATTCTCTTCTCAAACTGACCACCTGGTTTTCCCCTACAAACAGGTCCAGAAGCCTCTCCATAGTAATGGTTTCATTCTTGTGGATGACCACTCAAAAAACACCCAGAAAACCAAACCAAACCAAACCAAACCAAACCAAACCAAACCAAACCAAACAAACAAACAAACAAAAAAGCAGAAAATAATTTTTTCAAAAATTATCAGCTGGAATCTGCTGCTCCCCACACAGAATATGCACACTGGATCAGCTATCTTTACTGTGAAAAATGAAGACAATGTCCATAGGAATACAGCGTAATGTAAGTCCTGATGTAACCAAAACAGCAATTCCACTGCATGGGTTACAATGAGCAAAAAAATGTCACTTTATGCAGCCTTGGGAACTTTGATGAGTACATGAATTTGCCATTATGTGAATCCCTTCAGGAATAAAAATAAGAGCATCCAGGCTCCACACTCGTTAGTTAATGTTTTCCAAGTTCCATAGGACAGGCCAGTGAATGCTAAGATGGTTAGAGGACATTCAGGTTAGGCAGTTAGATTAAAAAAAAAAAAAAAAGATATTTTTATTGGGTGACATAAGGACCCAAAATTACTTTGAAAATTGCAAATATGTAAACAAATAGGGATATATAAACTTCTTTCAGTTTATTATTGAGTCCAAGGTATTCACAAATGGTCTGGCTCCAAAGACAAAAAATTCAAGTCAATTCCTTGAAACAGAAAATTAAGAGGAAGGAAACACGTAAAAGTTCAATGACTAAAGTGTATTTAAAACTATTTTATATTTCTGTGCCAAACTGTTCCTTTAATAAATCACTTTGTAAGAAATAAAGATGTAAATAGACAAATTGACAAGGGAGGTTGCTACGTCTTGATTTGTTAGAATTAGGTACATAATAAAACATCCACAAAATTATCAAATTCTGTTGACTACAAATAATGCTTTTCTTAATAAGAGATTGTGGAGTTTTTTCTACCTTGCTGAAAAATTAAGATAAGTTGCCAGTACATGGAGTGGTTTTGACCAGTCAGAGCACAACACATTGGTTCAAATATCACAGAAGCCTCTCCTTCTGTGACTTATAAATAAAGAGAGAACACCTGCAAGGAAAACCTAAGTTTTTCTCAAACTTTTTTCCATAATCTCATTTCCCTCAACATAGTTCTTTAAACTTATACTTATATAAGAGGGGGAAAGGAGACTAAGAAGCATTTCTTCCCTAAAATTGACAAAAGTGAGAGGAGAAGGAAGTCTATCACCTATAACTGGCACAAAATTATTTAAGCTGCTGGCATTGAAATCAGAAACAGGTTAAAAGATTTATTTTTAATAGCTGTTGGGAAAAAAAAATACAGGTAACACACTGCTCTAACTGGGTACAAGTAAAGGAAAATAATACTTCAGGAAGAAAAAAAAAATCAAGTTTTTCCATAATAAATGGAGACTTGTGTCTGCACTTCCAAGAAATTCTTTTAAAAGGTTACCTGTGATGCTTCCTGAGCAGGTAACTGGCCCAGGACATCCCCTTGGGCCATTAATTGGTTGATGAGTCATTTTTTTGTTTCTCTTTGTTGCTGTAAACACAGTGTATTCAGAAAAGTTATATCTGTTGGAATTCCTTGTTGAGAGGACACACATGAGTACCGAGGGAGAAGAACTAGGGAGAAAGCTTTTTCCTTTTCAATAATGCACTAAAAGAGAGTGTGCACCAAAGTACACACACACCTTTCTTTTTGTATTTATTTATTTGTAACTTTCATTTAGTTCATTTAAAAAAAATAAAAAAGAACTGAAGGGTTGGAATGCATCACAGATCCAAAAAGAAAAGGTTATACTCAGAAATACTCAGAGGTTGAGAAGAGTGAAAAATAAAGGAAAACCTGCTAACCAACTACCTTATCCTGTAAGCTATTCACAAGAGCAAATATTTCAGTTGTTCAAAGACAACAGAAACCAATCATAAGTGAAATGCAAATAGAAGTGAATGACCAAATCTGCCTGATTTGGGGGTGTGCTAAGGAAAAACATTCAGAAAGGCAAGATAAACAGATGGCATAAAATGCCACAGCACTTTTGACACCAACTAAAATGCAATAGGTTTCCCAGATTAATAAATTTATCCATTGCTATCATTTAGGTGCAAAAGTGCTCCACTACATGTTTGTCAGCTACATTAGCACTGACCCAAAAGGCCAGTGGGGAAAAAGTTTGTTGCAATGCAAGATCAGCTGGTATCACCTGCATACTCACATCTTCAAATCTGGGCAGAGGAGAAATCAAAAAATCCTGCCAAATTCTGTTTCTCACCAACCACCATCAGTGATCGTACACCTCCTATAATTCAGTTATTTTTCATTTTTTTTATGGAAACCATGAAACCTGACAAAGCAGGAGGTCTCTACAGTGTATAGAATAAAAAATAAATATACTCTAGCTTGCATATGAAATTTCTTAACACCTCCCTGCACATTTTGCCTAAAATGTTTAGGGTTCTGTAGTTGAAAATATTGTAAAAAAAAAAAAAAAAAAAAATGTATCTACTCTAAAGATATCCAGACAAGGGCTGTGCTGCAAATGAAAGTTTTAAGGTTGCCTAAAGAAACACCACCAAAGATCTCACCAAAAGCAGATTTAATATAAAAATGAAAGCATGACAAAGTTTTTTTGGCAAGGTTTAGTCCACTACTTATAGATGGTTAAAGCACACAGAAAAAACAAACTAAAAACAATCAATCTAAAACCAGAATGAACCCAAAAATTTTCCTATGTGAAGTGTTCCCCTGACCACCATAGCTTTTCAAATATTATGGAGGGTGGCTTGGCAAATACATCAATTCCTTCAGGACCCTGGGATGCTTCTCATTGTTTCCCATTAACTTGCCCACATTCAGGTTTCTTAGGTGGTCATGACCCTGATCTTCACTTACATTCAACCCCTAAGAGATGCTTCCATCATCCACTCTTTAGAAACTTGGAGATGCAGAATATCATTGATGTTTAAGACACTACACAAGAACAAATTAGAGACAAAGTCTCGTACATGAGAAAGAAATGACAATAAACCTTGCTGTCCACCATCCAGTTTTATGGCTTCATTTTTGTAATTCAGCTACTCCAGCGTGATGATCCATTTCACTTGCACATATCTACACAGGTATAAACAACCTACAATCTTGTGAAGGCTTTTAAACTCTTATTTTTAGCATCAAAGACTTTGACTCAACATGAGCAGAAAGGTTTTTAAATCCTTGTTCTTTATCCCAGAAGTATTTGCTGCTCCAGAGTTAGACTTAATTTAGCCCACCATATTGATATTAATTTTCAGTGCTGCAAGTTGGAATGTCAGTGTACATTAACACCTGATCTATAAAGGGAATGCTGAGATCTCACTGGAAGTATTAGTCACTGTGCCCTGGGAATGCAGGGTGGTTTTGTTTGTGTTCTTGGCTCAAATATCTGAGCTAGACATGTCTTGATTCTTAATAAAACACACACAACACAACATTGGACTCATTATCTAGAAACACTTCAGGATTGGAAACTTTCTCCAACTTATTTAGCAATTACTAATCTCCATGATACATTAACTCTTTTGAGGGGCAAGAGGTCAGCACAGTCAAATAAAAATATAATTCCTTAAACTGTGTATTCTTTATCTAAAGGCAAGTAACTTATTTTCCCTTTTTCTCTTTTTTTAAGGAAACCTTTCAATAACTTTGCTTTTAACAAGAAGGTATTTTAGTTGTCAGTGTCACTAACTTCACAGTTAACTGGAGATCTCATAGAGAAATCAGTCTCATCTTGAATGTATTTTTTTAGGTTCATAATTATAACAAATCACAAGAAGATGATTCTCAGTCGTATTAACAGTTACCTGGTTACTCCAGCAGTCACTTCTACCAATTCTAAAACAGCCCTAGGTAGCATTTTATTGCCCAACCTACTCTGTTTCATCTGCTCTCTCACCTACCAACTACTTGGATCTCTCTATTATAATACAACCATCAGAGTTACACTCAGTTTCCCCTTTTTATCCCATACTGGTCTTTTACAATTTTAGATCCAACCTGCTCAAGAATTCTCACAAATTCCCATCCCAGAATACAAATTCTGTACATCTAACTATACTGACATCCTTTTTGGTGTCCCCAACCCTTTTTTGCTGTTGTTTTGTTCAAGTGGTCAAGTACCACATCCTCTATTTCCTGAGAGATATTTATTTGAATGGAAGAAAAATACTGGAGCTGGTGTTTTCTGTATTGCTGCAGTGAGACAATTGCCACAGTTAACTCACCACTAACTCTTTAAGCATAAAGAGAATTTGCACTTCTTTGCTGATGTTTATTCTATAGCATTAATTGCATAATAAGTTTTCAAACACACATGATCATAATGAAAACTAGGAAGAAAAGGGAAAGAAACACAGTGTAATTAAAGTCAAGGCAAATGAAAAATTCATCATCACAGTTTCTATGGAAATAACAAGCTGTGAAACCTTTTATTTAGTGTTTTCAAACAATTCTCTTTATTTAGATACATGAAGCAGAGCTTCCGTTCTATACAATTAAAAGATCTAAGCCAATTTTTACCATCAAAATGCATTTGACTGTATCATGCAGACTTTCTGACATTTATGACAACCCCAAATTAAAATCACCTACACATTGTATAAATTCTTCAGTATCTGAAATGTTTTCGTTATCAGGAGATAAAAAAGTTAATTTTCAGGAAAAATAGAGAAAATTTAAGGTTGCCATAAATGTATTTATAATATTATACTTCAAAAAAGGTACAAAACTCTAGGTTTCCCCAACCATCTGAAAAAGGAAATGCATAACAGACCAGGAAAAAAAAACTGTCATAAGAACACTCAGTCTCAATCAGCTTTCTGTTGGCTGATATAATCTACATCTGTTGCTTGTTGAACATGCATTTTTTGGAATGCAGAAAAAGCCCCAGGTACTGTTAGAAGAGATTTTATGTTTCATTTGCTTATTTGATAGGCTGAAAATTCTCTCTCCATCTCTATGCTCACCAGGTGCCAGGAAAAAGTTACCTCCTAGTACCTGGAAACCACAAACACACGTTCAAAGTTATTAAATCTCACTTAAATCATGCTACATTGACATACAGAGAAAAATACTACACTTTCATTGACTTGTAAAGTACTGAAGTACTTTACATGTGTTTCCTAGAAATTAGCTCAGATTTCATGTTATCTCTCCTGGTACTTGCAATTTTAAATTTGCCTATTGCCACAGCAGCACAAACTTAACAGTCCCTCTTCTTGTTTTGTTCAAGTAATACTGCAATTGTGTGTATATTTATATATACAAGCCCAGTAATTTCATAAACAGTACCATTTTTATAAATTCAGGTTCACAATTGTCATATAGGCCTAACTTTAAAGCATCCTTTCACTTCACAACTAAGTTAGTGTTCTGTGGGAAATGATGGAATAGCAGTCTCACTCTTCAGCCAGATTCCGAAGCTTAGGTTCCAATAGGTTCCAAAACCACACCACATATACTTTGCAACTTAAAATATTCGGGACTATTTTTCTTTCAGGATATATGATTCTTTCTATTATCTAACATTTGTGGATTTTTTGAACATAAATAGTTTTCAGGAATTAAAAACAAAGAAAAACCATCATAGAATTTAGAGAGTATAAAGACTTGAAGACTTGTAGGCCTCCACATTCACAGAATTTTGAAATAAGCCTATATATTTTCAGCCTCAGAATATGACTTTGAGAGAGCAGTGAAAGAAATCAGTCTTACATTCATTAATTTGACAAGAATACATTACATTATTCAGACTATGAGATATGAGGGGTACATTTTCTGTACTAACAGGCAGCTGAAGAGGATTTCAGCCTGTATTGCAAGTTACATAGATCTTGTCTGACTTGTAAAACCACAACCAGAAATCTCACTTGCATTACAGAATTTTCCCTGAGTCTTTGTCAATATTTAGTACTTCAGATATCTACAATTAAATCTTTGAGGCTTCAAACTAATTTTATGTTTCCAGACAAACATCCCTTGGTTCCCAGACCAACAAACATCTCCCCCCCAAAAAACTCTCTAAAACAGTCTCTGCTGTATTTTTGAAGGACCTATTATGCAGTACTCAGAAAATTATTCATTTTTGAATTATCTGAATCAGTGTATCTGTGTTTCTGAATCTAAAAAAATTCATTTCTGTTGATGCCCTAGCAGTGCTATGAATGCAACCTCTCACAGAATTTCAGACGTGTAAAGTACAACGAGATCTTTATGCCTTTTTCTACGTGTTGTCTATACATCTCTCTGTCTTCTCTATCTCTCTGTCTTCTTCCCTCTCTTAGTTCAGGGAAGAAAGGCAATAAATCTTGTCAGTGGTATTCACACACAAATTAGGAGCAATTTGGTAAATCTCCAGAAATATAATGAGCCAGACCCATAACTTCTTGAATCAAGATAACAGTAGACAATTTACCATTTATCCAGAACCTGTAAATAAAACTGGAAGAGGAAACATATATTAAGGGACAGCTGACTGGACTATTCAGGAAGACTTTAAAGCAATAAAATAGATGGACGTGTGTAAACATAAAAAAAAAAATACATTTGGAACTATTCTAGGTATGTTACATAATGCCAAGGAGGAAATATGGGATACTCCATTTACATTCACACGAACGTTCTATAAAATAATTGCTTCTTTATTAAATTGAAGCCTCATGGGAAACACTTTTCTTATTCTGATATAATTAATCCCACACTCTTTTTTAAGAGCAAATGAGTAAGCAAAAAGAAAAGCCATGTTTCTCACTTGTCAACGGGTTGAAAATCAAAGGAACCTTGGATATTCTATGATCAACAGCCTGACAGATAAAACAGCCTGACAGATAAAACAGAAGTAGAATATTAATTAGCATTTAATTTGCCTTTGCAGTAAAGAACAAAATAATTGTTTTCATTTATCTAAAGTGTTTGGGGGGGAAGCAATATATTAATACAAAATAGTCAGTTCAATTTGTGCTATGTGCGTATTAGGATGCCCAAAGTAGGCAAATCCTTAATTCAAGAAGCATTGGATTTAACTTATTTTGCACTAAATAAAACTGTATATACTGATTTTTTAGCTGTTGCAGAATAATCTTCAGATTACATATTGCTTTTGTTTGTTTTAATGAACAAGCACTTGGATCTTTTCCAATCATATAATCTGAAAGGCATATTTCACTGCAGAAAAAATCAGTTTGTGCCTTAAGTGAGGGAGAAGTGAGAGTGTAAATGGCCACTCCCTCACAGTTTTGCACACACGAGCAGATTTGACAAGAAGTTAAATTTGAGCACAGTTTTACTTTTTCTTGAAGGGCAAAGGTTCAAAATAGATCAGCAGAAAACAAGTGGCAAGTCCTTAGCTTGTGTTAAAGGACATTCAGACAGTACTGCAGTCTTTGGCACAATTAAAACTTCTGTGAGATTTATTTATTTTATAACAATTGATGGAAGATAATTTTGTAGAACCTCTATTAGATGCTGCTGCTTTTGAAAATCTTGTGGACTTTTACAGCTTAGAATGAAACGGAGATAAGAGCCAAAAGTTTGTAAAAAGGAGACTTGTGAGATGCAGAGTTAGGGCTGGAAATAACAACAGCAGGGCTAAAACCAGTGTGTCAAAAGATTTAGATAATGATAGTTAGGGGAAGTGGCATTGTCAGATTCCTCCCCCTCCCAATTTATGTTTCACTGGGATTTGGAATAGCCCACTGAAAACAAAAACCACACAGTAATGTGCTGTTATAAAACACCTTTTAGAAGCTACCATTACTTCAGTTACTTTTGTTGAGTAATACAGACCCTAAATTTCGGTATTAAAAAAAATCATCAAAACAATCAAGTGCTGAAGGAGTCCTATGGCAAAAAAATTGAGTGAAAATACAGTAATTTAAAGAGTCTTGTGGTGTATGCTTTCATTGTACACCTAATTCCAAGATTATGCAGCACATACTTCCAGATACTAAGAGATTCACAAATATACTTCCAGAATTTTAATTAAAGATGAGTGTGTCATACAGGAAAAAAGAAACAAAAACAAAACACATACAGAAAAAAAGTTTGATGTATACATGGAAATAGATATCTGTTTTAGGAATATACAGGAAGCTGGAAATAAGTACTCTGAGTCCAGGTGTGTTAGTCTGTCTGTTTGTTAGAGTAACTGTTAATCAGTGCAAACAGTTTGAAGGAAAGTGCAAAAATTTTTAAGTGAAAGTTACTGAACTGGAGGAATGAAAGGCATGGCAGAAAGAAAAGGGCCGGATTAAATCAGTATTGTTTTGCTCTCAAACATACACCAATTACAAAAAGTAAAAGGAACTGCAGAAAACTCAGTAATTATTTAACTAAACATTTTTTCCAGAAATTTTAGAAAGGTAGTAAAAATGTATGCATTGTTTAAAAAAACATACAACATTTGGAATTATTACTCTTTCTTTTCTTGTATTAACATTTCCAGAGAATACTTGTTAAAAAAAAAAGCTATTTTGGTTGTACGTGTGTTACATCACACACTAGATGGGACAGAAAATATTAAAAGAGTTAGAAGTCAGGGAAAAGATTATGAAGATTCAAAGGGTAAACAAGAAGGATTGATGTCTATTAGGCTGCAATCATTACACTGATCATGGATAAAAAGGAGAACAATTAAATAAGAGAATAATTACTTCCTGTTAGTAAGATCTACGGAAATGGCTCTTGACTAATATTTGCTAGATACCATTCTCCAAAAATTTCATCATTATTATTTACTGCAATAAAAGACAACAGTGTTTATTTTAAACATTGTATCTAAGTGGAGAGGTCCCAGATCTTAAATATAATTGTTGCTAAATGGGTACACATTTGTAAAATTCCATCCTTGTGTATGCCTCTTCAGTAATTTTATTGCTGCCTTGAGGGAAGAAGAAAAGAACAACAAAATCAGGAGTAATAAAACTCAGAGGTGAATGAAAGCTCTGGGAAAGAGTTAACAAAGAGGAGCAGTGAAGAGCAGTCTTGGGGTTTAATCTGTTTCAAGGGGAAAGAAAAGTTTTGATATAGCTGGACAATTTAAATCATCTACAGGATGTAACAGCTGATAAAGCTTTGGATCATCATTCATTAATATAATTTACTATAATATACAACAGTGTTTAAACCCACAAATAAAAGCCAAATATGCATAAACAAGAACTCTGAATAAGGGAGGAACTAATACCAGATGACAGCTTTAGGATAATGCTTGCTTGATATCTCCAAAAGAAAGAGAAAATAAATCCTTTTCCTTAGACCATGAAGAGTTGAAATGAATGCTCACCACAGAAGATTTCTTCATATTCACCTCACCAGGACCATGTAACTTCTATGATATGAGACACTCCCACAAAGGCAGGGTTTGCCAGACTGTCTGCACCTCCTCCACTCGGATTTTTCCTTGGACATTGCAGTACAGCCCTTCCACTCCAGCACAAACAGCTGAGCACGAGGTTTCTCCTTCAGCATGGAAGTCACTTGTTCAGGCTCTTTCCATCCGCATTTCACCCGTGCTTGTGTAGAACCTCAGATAAATAACCAAGGCCTCCAGTGTTTCCTTATATTTTTCCTCTTGGAACATTCTTTTTTTTTTTTTTTACAGTAGATTTGCATCTACTGCGAGAAACAACCAGTTCCTGCCCAATTCGAGCAAGGTTGTCTCAAGTGTTCATGATTACACGTGGAAACAAAGAGAACAGTGATTTTTTAAAATGCTGGAAGAAATCTGTTTCCAAATCCCTAAGTTCTAACAGATTGTTTACACTACATTTTGGGCACTATTCACCATAATCCTAATTTTATTTAGTCTGAAATCCTGTTTTAAAAGAAGGATTATTAATGATCCATAACTTTTAATAATATTATTATAACAAAATTATTTTTACGATAGATATTACAGAATCCTAGAACAGACCCAAGTCCAATTCTGTGTGTCACTGCAGAGATTAACTATACTGTAGTTCAGCTCAAATTCAACAGAAAAGCAGCACTGTTGTCACATTTACAGACAGGAAACTGTATCACAAACAGTTTTATCAAGTCTAAGTCACCAAGAACTCTTATTCAATTAAAAAGTCATACAAGCTTGTACACATCAGCAGACTCAGAAAAAAAAAAAGTAGAATATATTTTTCTCTGCCTAAATCTATGCATTGCTAAATTATTTTTTAGTAGAAAGTAGCAAAACTTGAGTAAAAACAAGCACATACTACAACTCATGCAGTTCCCAAATTAACCATACTAAATTATATTAGAAAGTATATTACTATTTTTCTTCCTTCACAGTTAATTCCAGAATATTATTTGGTACAAAAGAAAAAAGAAAAAAAGGAAAAGGAAAAGGAAAAGGAAAAAGAAAAGGAAAAGGAAAAGGAAAAGGAAAAGGAAAAGGAAAAGGAAAA
>JAHLSL010000056.1:13928930-14080429 GCA_025920805.1 Petroica traversi
AGGGGACGATTGGGGATACAAACAGGTCATATGGCTAACCCAGGACAAAAGTACATTCTTGTTCAAAGACACTAAATGTTGAAGGAAGACTTCTAATTCAAGTCAGGCAAAGGATATACACCAGGATATAAGAAGAACTGCAAAGCATTTTTGATAATTAATTTGGATTACAGCATGAATAGACACATTATCTTTCTGGCTCCCAGAAAGGCCATGAAAGGAAGTTGAAGGCTGGCATCTTCCAGAGGGCCCTCATTTGTATAGACAGTTGAAGAAACAAATAGAGTCATAGGATAAATTCAGTTGGAAGGGACCTCAGGAGGTCATCTGGTTCAAAGCCCTGCTGGGTGGACAACTAGCTTGTTGTATGATGAATTTTCTTGCTGTACCATGAGTTGTATGATCAATACCCAGCTGAAGTGGGTGACATCAGATTCCAATTGCATGGCAGAGAAATGGAAGCTCTCTCCTCAAAATAAAACACACTAAGGAAGTAGAGAGCACTACAATTCTGGGGAGATTTCATTTCAAGGAGAGGAATTATTCTTATAGCCAGAAGGAGAAAGGAATATTTTTGGATCCTTGCATATTTCAGATTTGAAAAAAATTTAGAATCTGTTACACTGAGTCCTGTACTATTCTGTTCTTTCAGAATGGAAAGAGATTTTCTGAATGGTTGATTAAGCTTAGACTGGACCTTTATACAAGAATATTGAAAAAAATATAAAAGCAAACTTAAGAATCTACCATCAATGCAGTGGACTTTTCCATGTCTCTTGTTTCTTTAGATTGATTACAACAGGCTTTATCAGGATTAATGGGGTGGATTTGTACAAGAAAGAAGGAAGTGAAAGGTCAAGTGAGACAATATTTCTCAAAGTTTAGCCTGTGAATTGTTTCAATTCTGTCTTGGGTTTCAATGTGTGGTGTAACCAAAGTATGTACTCTACCACAATCTACATTACCCGCTGAGGAGATGTTAAAATGAGTGGAGCAGTGTTTCTTTATTTCTCTATGACTCAACTATGACAACTTCCTCTGGGGAGGCAGCAGCCATCCTCAGGGGGCCATCCCTGCTGATGGGACATCAAGTATTCCCGAGAATGACCCACAGAATTACATCATCCCATTGTGAGGTGCCCTGCTCTGCAGGAAGTACCAGCCAATCCTGTCTGTACAATCTGGGGCTTGTGACACCACGATACCACCCATGGATACCCAGAGGACAAGAGCTCTCCACCACCACCACTGGACCTCCAGAGGCTCACTGCTGTAACAGACCACATCCATCACTCCACCAGAACTGTAACCACCATTTAACTGGGCTGATTCCACCACCCTTACCAATTGGGTAATAGGTTGTATTCTGACTCCAACAGTTTAAGGCAGTGTTTCTGTACTATTGCTTCTATTGTTATTTTCCTATTAAATTGTAGCTCCGACTTGGAATCTCTCACAAGGTGGGGTTAATTCCTCCCTCTGGTTTGCCATCAAACCAGCACAAATAGTTTACAGGAAGATTACGTGTTCTGGTGCACCACCAAGCACTTGACCCAGACTCTGGAGCAATTTATAGCTACAGTCTTTCCATACTTATGTAGTTAGTCTTCACCACATTACTCCTGGAGAAGAGACTGAGGAGAGACCTCATTGCAGTCTACAACTTCTTCACAAGGAGAAGCAGAGGGCAGGAACTGATCTCTGTTTCTGGTGACCACTGACAGGACAGAAGAGGATGGCCTGAAGTTGTGTCAGGGGAGGTTTAGGTGGATATCAAGAAAGGATTCTTCACCCAGAGGGTGGTTGGGCGCTGGAACAGCTCCCCAGGGACGTGATCACCAAGCCCAGAGCCTGAGCAAGTTCAAGTGTTTGGACAACACTCTTGGGCACATGGCATGACTCTTGAGGATGGACTTGTGGGTCCCTTCCAACCTAAAATACTCTGTAATTCTGTGTTTCCACCACATAGTTAGCACAGCCTAACCAGCAGGTACACAAAGATGTAAGCAGACCTGAAAAGAAGCTGATATAACTTACTAAGACTGATAGAAATTTTCCCCTTTTCATTCGGGAAACAATGATTGCAACCTTTAGTAGCGTTGCCTGCAAATACAGTTATGCACAAGAGAGCCTTTACCTGCTACTACTGCATCCTCCCAGGGCACATCCCTGGGGCAGCGCCCATTCAGTCCAGAGTGCTGAAATACAATGGCTGCAGAAGCACCCAAAGTGTCCTTCTACCTTACCAGGCTTAAACATGCAGGACGTAATAACTAACACAGATTTAAATACCTAATAAAAACATGGGATAAGATTTTAGTTTTTAGGTTTGGGGTAATTTCGGTCTCAGTTATCCTCCCTTAAGTGGTATCCTAACTATTTGAGGATTTTTTTCCTTGCTTACCATTGATTCTGAACACTTTCTATAACTTCCCTTCAATTTCAGCAGTAGAACTACCCTCAAATACATCTCAAGGATCTTTGGATCCATGTACCTACTAACCCTTTAAACAAAACTCTTACATTTCCAGATCTGCACTGAACTAAGAATAAAATTGAATGTACTATGCAAGATGCATAATTCATAAGCTGCCCAAGTGAGGAAATTGAAGAGTGACAGGCATCTTGCTTTAAACTAATCACATTTTGGATGAACTAGCTACCCACAGGAACTGAAGATCCAGATCTTCCCTAGAAGAGTCCAGCATCTTTTGCCCTTCCTGCTTCCAGTTGGAACAAGAAAAGTACAAGAAACTTTCTCACTGAAGTGTTTTCAGCTAACTGAACACTCTGGGGTTTTAAAGCAAGAATAAGAAATCAAATTCAATTCTCAAGATCTGTAGCAAAATAATCTAGGTCTTCTTCTAGTGCTAGAGATGAGTACTAGCCTTTCTTTCTCTTAACATGTTGTTAACGCTTCCTTGTCATGATTTCACTTTTTTTTTTTTCATTTGTGCTGACACACCAAAAGAATATAAAAAATATAAAAGCAAACTTAAGGGGCTACCATCAATTAAACTGAGAATCACAGAGTCTTTTAGTTCAGAAGAAACCTCTTGAGACCTTCTAATCCTGTTTAGCAGCAGGTTTTCCAGGTCTTGGTTGTGTTTTGAACATCCCTGGAAATTTCTAGAGCACATAGCACAGGAGTGTTCGACCCATTTGCTCATTTTCTTCAAAATTAATGGACAACAATGCCAAAGAAAAGAAATAAGTTATCCTGTATCTATAGCATCTATAGAATAACTTTTTCTAACATTGTGCAAACATTATCTCAGTTTTTGAAAAGCTAAATGTGAATCATTCTAGAGTTTATGAAGCACTTCCTTAAAATCTGAAAGAAATTTTGTGGGGCTTTTCAGTTTGTTTTTGCTGTTGTTGTTGCTTTTTCATTTGGTTGTTTGCTGGGGGGTTTTGGGGTTTTTTTGGGGGGGTGGGTAGGTTGCGAGCATGTTTTTTGCCAGACTTGGGTTGCTTCTTATATAAAGAGGATATTTCCAACACAATCAGAAAGCAGGCACCAGTTATTGAGGACTTCTCTTAGTTCCTACCACAGACTTTCATTCTCTCTCCTAAAACAAATCTGTGTTTTAATCCAACAGCTAAAAACGTGATTAAAAGGCATCAGTTTTGCTGGCTTCAACTATTAAAGAATTTCTATATTTGGTTGATTGGAAATTATAAGAAAATAAAACTTAAGCCACTCTCATTTCCTGTCCTAAAGAAAAATTATTAAAACATTTATAATTTTGTACATTTAAGTTTTTCTTTTTGATATGTTTAACCTGGGACTTTTAGGTTACCACAGGACTTTGGACCTAATATCATCCAAAAGGACCACGAGAAATCTCCATCCCGAACTCACCAACTACTTGCTGACAGCATTTCTATGTGCTCACTCAGAATGGAAAAAGCCAAATAATTACTGCCGAAATTTCATACTGCAGCATCTAAAATATAGTTTGAAAAGTATGCAAAACAAAGTGACAAGGAATGCCTGGTATTAGTTGGGTAATGCAATAGGTGATAATGACATTCTTGGCAAAAGATCAGATCATCTCAAACATCTGCTAGGAATGAAGCCATTAAAAACAAAGAAGTTTCATATTGTGGAGGTTTGTGCAGACATTTGCTTCTGTTCTCATCTGTCATGGTTTAAACTCCTTGAATTCATCCTTCAGTCACCTGGACTGTCTAACACGCCAAACTACAGTGACTAGTACTCTTGTGAATGTTTCTTTAATTTAAAAGATATGCTGAATTTGTCTGATTATTGATTAAAAGCAAACCTGGGCTGTGTTTCAAGACTGTAACAATATCCTACCAGAGAAGGATGTTGTTTCCTATTTTGTGAACATTTTGCACAACTTAATTTATAATTTCTGTCTTTCTGACCAGTGTTTTCTATTGCCTTGCCCTAATCTTTCCTAACACCAATTTTCTATTCCATTCAATATTCATAACAAATTAGCACCTAGAAGCAGCTACCCCATTTCACACTGTAATGTTTAAGTGGAAGAAATTAAAGCTATTTTTATAATTTAGTAAAAAAATTTAGAAATATTTTAGTAAGAAACCTCATCAGATGTATTCTGGACTTCAAAGTGCCTAAATTACTTTATCCTAAAAATCTCATTAAATTTTCACAAGTTGCTAAATGTCCAGCTCCGAAGGCACAACCATTGTTTAGAAGTCTGCAGAAAAACAGTTTATGGAGTGAACCTTAAACTCATTATCTTCACCAATGTAAAGAAGCTTTTACTAAAACACTTCACTCAGGTATTCATTAAAGGCAAGATGAACAAATTCCATGCTTCAAATCCTTCCAAAAAGAGTGTCCTTGGATTCCTACAATCAAAAGAGGGACTGTAACTTCATTTATGCAAACAGTTAAAATACATTAGCAGCACTGGAAGCACAAATTCTGGTGCAGAACTCCGTCACACACCTTTGGCCTTCATTTTTTTGCAGTAATCTCAATTCAGCTCTAGAGGCCAAGGCTGTCTCCACACCACCCTAACGTACAGTCTGATCTCTGGAATGCCTTGCAATATTTCTGGGCTGCATGAGGTCCACACATGAACAGTCTCAATGTGCGGCTGGCCAACAACTCCAGTCTCCTCTGAAATTAATATGAGGAGTATAAAATTAGAACACTCTCTTTAAATACTTACCCATTTTCAGAAGCAGACGTTCAATCTGAAGCTTTAATGGCTGCAAGTCACTGGCACATAGTCTTGATTTAAGCATTTCTGTAGCTCAGAGAGCATTGGATGTTCATAACACTCCCTAACAGTCGCACAGAAATGCTGATTCAGAAAGACATTGCAAAATCCTGATTTCTCTTCAAAATCCAGCTTTTTCTTCACTAAATCCATAAAGACTATAAGCCCTTAGCTGAGAAAGCTTGCATGCAACACACAATCAATCTGTTGAGAGGAGAGGCAAGCCTGGAAAAAAATCAGGAAGGCTGAGATGCCTCAAAAGGCCATGTGATGAGAACAGACATAAATGGGCACCACATAATCAGATATCATTAATGCCACTTTGCTTCTCCACTGTGGCTTTTCAAGGAGTACCAATGAGCTGCAAGTAAACTGGAGGCAAAGGCAAGTGGCAGGAGTTAGTTACCACCACAATCCATGCCTCCTCCAACTCATGCTGGACATTTAACATACCCCAGCACTCATGGAATGTGGGGGACTTAATAAAAATCTGTCCTGAAATTTTATTCATGTGATCTTCCTACCTTCTACAGAGCAGAGCTCCTCAATGGAAATTAATTTTTTGAAATCAGATGAACGATGTCCTTACTGTCCTTGCTTTTAAGCCCCCTTAAGTGTAAAAATGTTGTTACTTGCGATAAAATTAAAGATTTCTTTATATAATTTTCTTGCAATCTTGATTTCCTGATGAAAAAAATTAAAATACCACTTTTTAGCTAAATGTAGTTTGTATATAAACCTGATCTAGTGGAATGTGTCTCAGCCCAAGGCAGACAGCTTACAACTAGATGACCTTAAAAGTTCTTTTCAACTCAAACCATTGTAAGATTCTATGTACAGGGATTTTAAACCTTCTTAAAGGAGTCAGGTTTTAGCTGATAGTTGGTTACTGACAAGAAATTCACTTTGCCAAACAAGATGCAAATCTACAGAGCCAGAAAACATTGCCAAAATTACGAAAATGAACTGTGGTTTGGGAAAAAAATACTCTTTAGTAGCAAGCTGAAAAAAATTATTTACAGGTGTAACTTTCAGTAAGGGTCAGAAAAAATTCATTCATTAGAATTACAGGAGGTAACATTTTCTTATAAATATTACAGGACCTTTAAAAAGTGTCATCATTTTAAAATGTACTTAAATTATATTCATTAATTATTAAGCATTACTCTAGTTCTTCACTGATGTTTTTTAATGGAATTAGGTTTCCTCAACTGCAGCAGCATAATGTCACTGCTATCTATTTATAAACAACTTTTCTTTAGGTCAGAAGTGCCTTTTCATGATGGTATCAAAGTAGTTTTTCACTTTGTAGCAATACTTCTAATCTTAAATGAAAGCAATCCATTACTTGGGGAGTGAAAGAGACAGATCTGCGGGTACCTGTGAGTTCAATAGTATCCCAGGTGCTCATTCACAATACTCCCAATAAAACAAAGTCAGATTTATAGCTTTCTTTTTTCTTCTTTGTAAGGAAAATAGTGTCTTTATATTTTAAAAGGCCTGGGAAGTCTGAACAAATGATGACAGAAAAGCAACCTGTTGATAACTGCTGATCTCTCTCTTGATTCCTCTAAGCTGTTGATATTAAACATTTCCACGGTCAAATACAGAATCCAGTTTCATGGATGCATTAAATTTTGCCCTTAAATACAGAACTACATGCCCATCTTACTCTCCCTCATTACTAAGGGTTTAATCTTGACTGAGGACATTCTGTCATACTTCTGATGCCTCCAAATATGAAAACACTGCTAACGAATAAAAAAGGTAATAAAAATTAAACTTTTATTAAAAGCTTGCTTTAAAAGTCTGCAACAAGCTCTATGACCCAATCTGTGGATAGCTTATGTCAGTAGATAATAGATACTAAATAGAAGTGCCATCTGTCTAAGCAAATTATAAGTTCTGTATCTCAGTATTTCTATGCATGCAGGAGCAGGAATTGCATCCTTGTCTCCCCACTGGTATGTATTCACAGCAGCTCAAAATACAGTTTAAAAATGCTATTCTTGGAAAAGTTAGAAAGTCCTCAAAAGAAAATTTTCATCCCAGTATTGCAATTAAAAGTGTGTTTGCTTAAAAGAATCTCAAAGTTGCCACATCATACTGCCTAAGGTTCTCTTCAACCACTGAAATTGCTACAACTTTCCAGAAAAATCTACTCTTAACAAAGTCGCTATGATGAAAGGAGATAAAATACTGTCCAAGATAATGCATTTACCTAAAAAAACCCAAGCAGAATATATCTCTAGTCTGAGACTGAACAGTTCATTCTTCAGGGAGAATAAATACAGAACTATTATGCAAGAAAGTACATTAGAACAATTCCTCTGGATTACGTGCGTATGTAAAGGCTGAACTCTTTTTTTTCCTCAATATAACACCACAAGCAGCAACCTGAAAATAAAAAAGAAAAAAAGAAAAAAAGAAAACCAGCACAGCCACTGCATCATAAGAAGGCTACCGTAGTTTCAAAAAAAACTGCTGGAGGTAAAGTCTCAGATCCTTCAGCTTTATGCCATCTTCAGACAAACAGGTTTTCATTCTGACCTCAGCATTTGTGTGCGTCAGCTCTTCCAGTACTATTTTTGCTTCACTTCTCTCATCTAACAATATCAATGTCCTGGAGAGTTCTGCCTGTTAAATTTAAGTGTGTTTCCCTTAGTGCCTTGGCTTTTTGTCGTAGAGAATTTTCTGTATTATATACAGATTATATACAGGTTCAGAGCGTAACCATGTGTGCCAAATTGCAATAGGACAAGTTTTTAATTAAATGTCTGGCTTTAATATTGTTATTCATACCAGTTAAAAATAAAACTACCACAGGTTTATGGTCTTCATGTTGAGCAGAACAGACCACTGCCCTGAGAGCCGAACTAGGCACGATATACTTATGTGAGCTTCTAACAGTTACTTTTAGGGCGGGTTTTTTGCAGACTATTGACATTACAATTCAATTTAGGATAACAGCACAAAAGCTGGCAAGTCTTTTTTTAATTTAAAATAGAATAGCAGTGAAAACTCATCCCAGAATTACAGTTATTACCAAACTCTAAACTGTAGAACCCAGCAGAAGGCCAACCTTTGCCCCCCCACCAAAGGAAGTAGCCTTTCTGCTGCCAAGCAATAAAGTCACCCTATAATCATAATTTATTAATTCAGAAATCTTACTCTAAATTGCAAACCTCTCTGTTCCTTCTCTTTACAGTGGCTGTAGTTTGCCTCCTTCTTCCTTAGGTCAGTTCTTGCAGCAGGCAACAGCTTCCCAAAGGTCCCCTTCACAAGTACATTCAGGCTGCTTACAAGTGACCCTAATTTTTCCACTGGTGGATATATATATACACACACACTCCCTTTGTAGGTCTTCTACTGCCACAAAATTTTTTCTGCTAGTCAGGTAAAAATATCTGGACAACAAAGGCAGAATGAGGTCAGTAATATACTTCCAACTTCTTCTCAGCCACCATATTCTTTACTTAGACAATTCCTCCCTTTCAGGAGCCCTGCCTGGACCCTAAACAGTCTCTGTCTGCTCACAATATATTGTAGATCTGACTCAACCCTCTCTTCTTTCACATAAGGGAATCTTGTCAATCAGGCTTCTAAAATGACTCCTTTCTAAAATGACTCCTGACCACACAGCTGCTGTATAATTAATTATATTATATATATATATATATATATATATATATATATATATAATAAGGTAATACTTAAACTGCAGTCCTGCCATACAGACTCAAACGCAAATATTCTCCAGTTTGTTTCCAGGCTGATGGGAAGACATGAGGAGACATGAGGAAGCAGTGTCCCAAAACACACACAGGAAGAGCTCTTTCAGGGTCAAAAAGGGACTCCTTTCATGCTCTAGGACACACTCTGTGGTGCTCCTGCTACACTTTTATGAGCACTTCAGGGAAGAAAATGGCTTTTTAAAGATACACATTTCTCACTTTTAATTACAATTCCTTTTGCTGAAAAGATTATACAAATATTTTCTTTTAAACTAAACAGAAGATATGAATCTTAATTGGTCCTTTTTGCCTTTCAGTGCAAGCCATATTTCTCAATAAAAGAACACACAAAAGCTCAAGGCACTGCATTTTAACCCTTTAACTCTCTTTAACTGCCAATAAACTCTTACAAATGTTATTCCATGACATCCACTACCAATAGATGTGTTGAAGTAAAGAACAAAGTGAGCTTTGCAAATAGCAATGATTATTGCAATTCTTTTACTATCTCCAAAATCCATGAAAGACAGAAGCAATAATTTGCAAGCAAACAAAAATAATTTATTACGAATATTTCAATTGACAAAGAACCGAAAGATTTTACATTGTTTGACGTTATCCTGAATTCTCATAGAAGGGTTTAGGTTGAACGGAACATTAAAGACCATCTCATTTTTACCCCCTTCATGGGCAGGGACACCCTCCACTAGAACAGGTTTTTCAGAGTCCCATGCAGCCTGATTTTGAACACTTTCCAGGGATGGGGCATCCACAGATTCTCTGGGCAGTGCCAGTGTTCCACCCTCACAGTAAAAAATTTATTCTTATTATCCAATCTAAATTTACTGTCTTTTCAGTTTAAGCCATTTCCTCCTGTTCAGTCACTGCACATCCTTGTAAAATATCTCCCTCCATCTCTCTTGTAGTCCCTTTGGCTACTCAAAGGTGCCAGAAGATACTCCCAGAGGCTTCTCTTTTCCGGGATGAAAAAGCCCTCTCAGCCTGTCCTCACAGGAGACGTGTCTGAGCAGTCTGAGTGTCTTTGTGGCCTCCTCTGCACTTGCTCCAACAGGAGCACATGAAATCCATTGCAAAAAGTTTATGAAATCTGGAGGAGGAGAACCTTTCCCACAGGGCTAAGATTATGAACAAATAGCACTTCCTAAAGCTTAGAGTAAGGAGTTCCTGCCTTCTGTACCCAGACCTGCCTGAGCAAGCACAGCTTGACTGAGCATGGGCCTAGAACATCCAACATTGAATGCATGTTCCCAAAGCTCTTGAATAAAGCAGAATTAAGCCCTGCAACACAATATTTAGCATCCTGGCCCAGTCTTCTTCTACTTCTTTTATGAGATAATTCTATTTTTGCCTAGCCAGAAGCTGATTTTATTCTTAGTAAACTTTTTTTGTAGAAAAGTAAACCAGGCCACTTTCCACATGTCATGGTAGAAATACACCTGTATGACAACAGTACATTTAAATAAGAAAGTGCAAACCAGTATGTCAAAATCTCGGACTAAATCAAAGAATTCTCTGCTTTTAATGGGAATAAACTCAAAAGTCAAAACATTTTAAGCACCTACTATATAACTTTTGATAGAGTAAACCTCAGCTAGGTTTCAAGTAAATTTTAGCTGTATCAAGTCACAAGGTCACCAGAAACTCAACTTTCTGAGTTAGTAACATTTGAAACCTGGTTTTACAGCCTACTGAACCTCAGTATGAAGCCCTCAGTTTGAAAATGCAGAGTTTTCAAAAACTCTGATTTGTCAGAAAATTGTTTGAAAAGAACACACTTCTTACCACACACCTGTCTTGTCAATATCCTGAGGTTTTATTCACAATAACATCCATCCATAAATCTCATCATTAGCATTTTACATTTCACAAGTTAGACCAAACTTATAAACACTACACAAATTGCTGAATTGTCAGTCCAAGAGTGTCCAGACCAGCTGTCCTTCTTTGGGGTGGGATAGAGTTAATTTTTTTCGTAGTAGCAGATATGGGGCTGTATTTTGGATTTGTGCTGCCAACAGTACTCCTTTAGATATTTCACACATAGAGGTTATATTTATATAACCTATATTTTAATATAAAATGTGCACATTTGAAGAAAGCTAGTGCCACATGGAATTTCTGTTTCAGCAGAGTGATATAAAATATATTGAAATAACAATAGAGATGTAAGTTACACTCAGCAAAATATAGCAATTGCTCTGGTCCAATCCCATTACCAATCTGATTCCCAGTATTGCCCTTTATAATGTGCTTGCCATCACATCACTGGGCATCCCCAGTCACCAAGAAGGAATAAAAAAATGGGTTAAAGCCAGCTTAAGTTCAATGCTGTCTTCAAAATACCTGTGCTTACATGCCTAGTTTTGGAACGTTATATTGCAATGAGCCACATATTCATTTTCTCCATGCTGGCCTGACTATGTCAGAGATATTTACACCCCTTTAATGAACTTTTAATGGGAGCAGTATTTACACCAGCAGTTGGTCCACTCAGCTGTTTAACACCATGTGATTTGTCTAAACCAAAAAGCCAGTCTCTGGTCCTGTTTTTGGTTGGATAAGTCATCTTCTTTGCAAAAGCTGTGGTTAGCCACACCCCTCATTTTGAGTTTCTGAGCTTCACACCACCCTTACCCATCTCCTCTGAGCCTTCTTTCATTTTAGGGGTTTATTGGTCAGTTTACTGCCACACCACTTTGGCAAGGTATTGATAAAAATCACTAAAACTGAGTAAAAAAATTGCAAAGTGATGCCACTGTTGCAATGCTACTATGGATAAAACTACAAAGTTGCTGCAACAACCAAAATCTTAGCAATGGAAGAGTAAATTAGCATTTGATGAAATAAGCGAAACTTCCCATTCTAAACCACAGATATTTCCATTTTTAAGTAGAATGTATGTTTATATGGCCTATCCCAACAACATCAAACTGCGAAAGTCCCTAGCAGGTCTATGGCATCTCAACCCAAATGTACTATAAAAGTAGAATATCACATTATAGTATGAAAACAGAATTCAACATATTTAAGATCTTAAAACCTCAAGACTTCATAATCTCTTCCCAACAAGAATAAAAATTTCAATTTATTCATAGTTACGCAAGCTTCAAGCAATATATTAGAATATGCTAGAATTATTCCTTACTGGGTAAATTCCATTTGAAAATTTGCACAATTCAAAATTCACCATGCCATTTTGATAACTATGAAATTGTCAAAATCAATAAAACAATAGTCTTCATTATAATTTTTTCAGAATTTCCAGTTTAACACTTTTTCACAATTAACGTGCACTTTTTCTAGAATTATGACACAGTGTAACACCTTTTTTTTTGTAGTCATAAAAGGAAAGTAGGGTGTTCTTAAGTGATTTCAGCTACATTAAAGTAGCTCAAGTACTTAAATTTTCATTTTTGCTTTCCTTCCCCAATTCCACCAGTTCATTTCATTACATTTCGTTTTTCATGAGATATATGAAAATTGCTATGGAGCATAAAAACATAAAGCCTTTAGAAAGTGATCTTCCATCACTTCCAGAACTGAAAGACATTGAGGAAGTCCTGATATAGAAGCCATAAACATGCTGACAGAACTAGAAACATGCATGGAGCACGTAGAACTGAATTGGAAAGCCCACATTTATGAGTCCCTAGGCGTGAACACCATTTAATCCCCTTAAAATCTATGCTGAAACAAGCTAGTTTACCTTAAGCCAATATTAATATGCTACTAACAATAGTATCTTGGAGTTTCCTCTGAAAAGACACTTGGAAAAGGCCGGGGTGATTATGTCTTTGCCTGAAGCAGAAAATATGTTGGTGCAGTGCATCCAGCTCTGGATGCCTCTTTCAGCACAGGCAGATCACAAGCCCCGAGCCACGCCTGTTGCACAGTGCTTGCTTCTCTGATTGATGACATCTATTAAGCTCTCAGCAGCTCCTCTATTGCCTTTCTACACAATTCTTTCTGCTCAGTCAGGCTGCATATTTAGCTCTTTCAGGACATCGGCTATTTTGCTTTTAACTACTTCTACTGCCAGGCTACAAAGAATGGACCTCTCACTAAATTCATCATTAAATATACAAGGGAAGGGAATACTCTAAGATGATACAATCATCCAGTGATTAGGATAGTTAAATTCTCTGCCTTTAAAAATTGTTCTGCCTTTAGAAACATAGATCTTAAAAACACAACCTCTCTATTTACAGGTCTTTCTATACAAATTTAATTAAGCACACTCCAAGTTGAAGTACAAAGAGAAGCAGTGACCTGACTGACGTATGGAAAATAAAAAAAAAACCTATCCCTAACCTCAGCTCTTCAGCTGCAGGCTTGCTGCTTACTCATTTCTAACAGGCTAGAATTTTTCTCTTTTATAAATTAAATTCTTAGGAAACTTGGTCATATTTTTTTCTAGGAACTCAGCATCACAGGTCACATTGCCTTGTGTTACACTGACTAACTATAAGAATTGTATGAACTGCTGTGAAAAGGTGACAAAAACTCTTGAAGTGCTGCGGCTTGAGACATTGAAGAACAGTTGTATGATAAACCAAATAACACATTGAGATGACAAAGTTATTCCAAAAGCTCCCAGTGCTCTGAGAGAATGAATATTTTTAAGATGTGAACTTTTTGAAAAGTAATTAAAGTGTAAAATCTTAAACTGGTAAATAAAATTTACAATTTTCTAAAACCTACTGGCAAGTAATTAATTTTCTTCAAAATGGACTAAACAGCCCGTGGTATTTTCTCCCTAATGATTGTGTAGGTGATGATACAATTTTATTCAGTATTTAGACTATAATGATTGCCATTACTCAAATGAAGGTACCCATGCTAGGCTTAGGTATTGAAGGCTGTTTATTTCATTCAAATTAATATACTTTAAGGAAGCCTTTTTTCTACGTGGAAATATTGAGATGGACAGAACCTATTACTACTTCGCTGATTTAATGACCAAGAATTTATATAAAAAGAGTGAAATTCTTGGTCACAAATACCTACCTGATACTTGTCCTCTTACATGACTGGTTCAAGTGCTATGGAAAGGCAAGGATCCTATGCTGGGTATATATGCGATCCTTCTTTCTTCATTAACTGTTACATTTCCATTGTTGCCACAATTAATGCCCTTCTCCACAGTTAACCATTACTTGACACCATTTAAAATTTTAATTGATATTTAAATCCACAACCCACCTGTGGCCTCAATTCATATGCTGACAACCACAAACATGCAATGTTGACTTTCCTATTTTTCAGATGTTTTGAATGACAAGGTATTGGAAGCTCCTGGAAGATCCTGGAGAGGATAAACTGTGCATTTATCCAGTGTAACCACCCCCCTTTGGACAACCAAAATCTTTTTTATATCTTTACATCTAATTAAGAATCTAACTTTCTCTCAGACTGTGCCTAACTAAATGCCAGGCATGAAGTTATAGGTTCAAGCTCCACCCAATAAAAATGAGCCTGAGTAAAAAATATAGCAATTAAATTTCCACTGAAACAAGGGATTACACATCAAGTATTCCAAGTTTTGAGGTGACCTTAAAGAGCACTTGGTATATTCTAATTACCTCTTGTACCTTATGTGATAACAGTTCTGGTCATGAAGTTGAAAAGCAGCTACTATATAAAGTATTTCATGTAATGATTCTCATTGATTAGGGGTTCATTTAAACAGAAATATTATTGACTGCTACTGATGTGACTAAAAATGATACAACATTTTGTTTTAAATTCAAAATAAAAAGGAATATGATTTTTAAATTTATTTTTCATCTATTTGCAAGAATGTAGCCATACCAGAAGCCTTCACCTTGCAATTCTAAGCTTTCAAGACAAAAAGAAAATATTTATCTTTAGATAATTTATCTTTAGAAAAGTTATCAACCAATATCCAACAACTAGGCTTAGCTTTTTAAGTTTTAAGAAAAATGAAGCATCAACAGCACAAAGAAAAAACTCAAACCATTAAATGTTCAAAAAGCAAAGTCAAGAGGAATAATAGCAAAGTTTGAAAAATGAGAAATTTCCCAGGTATGTTTATATATATATGTATACACACGCACAAAAAAAGAAATCAGGTCTATAGAATCATACACAAAATTCACTCAGTTGCTACAGTTTTGCCAAATCTTGGACTGATGTTTTTTTGGCCACTTAAATATTGAATTATTTCCTAAAGAGTGCCATGATAAAGATGTAGATAAAGCATACAGCACACTATATTCTTGCAGAGGACAGCCTGGACTTATTTCTCTTTGGTCCTTTTGCACCACCTGCACTGCAGCAACACAAGGAAAACTCTCTCCACAGCATCCAGGACCAAGTTTGCATCTGTTCTCTGCCTTTTCCACCCCACGTACCTTCAATTTGATCTCTTACCAACCATATCTCCCAAGCAAGATCTCCTTTTCCCTGCAGTTCTGTGCAAGTTCAGAATTAATTGGCATGTTGTCCCTCAGTAATATGAAATAGTTCACAATCTAGAGACCATTTCTAATGTACAGAGTTTTAGGGAATATTTACAAGTCTTATTACACAAATGCCAAGTACAAATTAAGAAAATCCACTGTGTTATAAACAAATCCTGAGGAGACAAAAAAAAGAATTGAGTCAACTTCACAAATTTGAGCCACTAAATCTTGTTTCGGTTTGGAAGCATGTTTGGCTGAAGGCCAAAATTTAGAAAGGATCTCCAGAATTCTCCCACACTAGAACCAAAAAGAAAAATCAGCCTCCGAAATCTGCTTCAAACTTCAGTGAAGCAAAACCTCAACTAATCCTTTTTATTGCAAGGCACAATTTCTTACCCTCTGATGAAGTGCAATGATTGTTACAGCAGAGGTTTAATTTTAAATACTCTTTTTAAGAAATCTCAGGGGTTTTTCTTCTTTTTATTTCCTTTCTAGGGGTGAACTACTACTAAACTAAATTGCAGCTTTGCTAGAAATCACTTCTCCAGCAGCTCAACATTACTTAGAGAAAATGTACACCATACCCTGTACTACAACATCGTTTTCTAAAATCACACCTAAACAAGCCTATTGACCATGAAAAGTGTAATCTAGTTACTTATCTCCATTTTTGCTGCTGTTCCTTTGCAGTAAACTACCATTGCGTGCAGACAGAGTAATTTCCCAGTTTCTGCCTTTCACTGGAGATTTCAACCAAGCACAAAAAAAATCAATGATGCCTCATGAAAAACACGTGTATGCTGTAGATCAGCATTGGGACTTGCAGGCAGCTAAAATCTATTGCAACACAGCAACAGCAAGAACCACATGCAAAATGAAAACAGTAGTTTCTGTCCTCTTATTAGAGTTAATTCGTATAAATTCTCTGCAAAAGGAGTTTTATTCTCACGGCCAAGATACAATTTTCTTCCAAGTATGGTTCACAATGCATAGAATTACCATTAAAGTACATATCATTTTTAAGTGAAAATACTTTCCATGAAGTTTTTCAAATATTCATATATACAAGTACATAGTTCTAAAAACATACACAAACTTCTTCTTCATAAGAAAGTACCACAAACAGAAAAAAAAAATGTTTTTGGAAAAAGGAATTTACAGCTTCAGATTTGCTTTTAATAAAGAATTTGAAGCAACTCTATTATTAACATTCTTTATCTGATTCTACAAATAAAGGTTCTTTTGTGTTAGCATATTTTGCTAGACTTTAGCATGGCAAAGCAGACAATTTGTGAATTAAGTTATTGAAACAGATACTCCTTATGTCTAGGAATAGAACAAAATGAAGAACTGAAGTACCCAACTGCAAAAGACCTGTCAACAATTCTTTTATAAAGGCCCATTCTCAAGAGGTTACAATTATCACAGCAGGACATTTTTTTCAGGAAAATAATTTTGCCCTAGATAGCTTTCTGGCGTATAGTTTTGGGTTGGGTTTTTTATTCCTCTCTTTAAATGGATAATGACAGTTCCCATATCTGTAAGAGGAAAATTACTACCACTCACACTTCTCTCAACAACCTTAAAAGGACCTTAGACTAGGTCTAGTATTCACTCATTTCAGCTTTTCTGATATTTGAACTGAGAACTTCACATTAACACACCATCATAAAATCTAATAATAAAATTTAGAGGCAAACTCCAATATAATTCTTTGCTTTGAAGATTTATCTGTCCTTTAGATCACACAAAAAAAAAAAATCTGGTTTAGATTAAAAGGCTACTTAAATGAACTTTTTTCTTCCATATATGCAGATACGCTCTCAAAATATGTCTAATAATGCAAAACATCCACTGTTTGGAGAAGGAACAAATGCTGTTTCACCCTCCAGCTCAAGGCTTAACTCAAAATTCTCTCAAGCCAAAGGCAAATCATACATTAGCATTCTAAACCACCAGGGAGAGCATGGCAAGGCTTTCCTGTAGAGAAAACTGTTTTTACACAATTCTGCAAAGGGCAGAAATAATAATAATACTCGATTTTAAGTTGCCTGCTATTTTTGGAAATTAAAACAAACTGAATCATATTAAGCACAGAACCACAGACTATTCTGAGTTGGAAGGGACCCACAAGGATTGTTCAGTCCAACTCCTGACCCTGCACAGGACCATCCCCAAGAGTCACACCACGTGCCTGGGAGTGCTGTTCAAACACTTCTGCCAGGCTGGTGCCATGACCCTTCCCTGGGGAGCTTTTTCCAGTGCCGACCACCCTCTGGGTGAAGAACATTTTTTCCTAATATTCAACCTAAACCTCCCCTGGCACAGGCCATTCCCTCAGGTCCTTTACTAGACAGAAGGGATGTGCAACATGTCCCATTTCTCTGTAAGTTCATAAATTGTCATTTTGAGCTATCCTGTTACATGTCAGAGTCCTGTCACGTATTCATTAGAAACAATAGTTTTGGAATAAGGGCAAATATCGAATACTCGAAGTTCTGTTACTCTGCTATGTTTTTCTTCACATTAGAAAGACAAAAGGATTCCAAATATTAATTGTTTGCTTTGCTGAACTATTGTACTTCCTTGCAAACACAGCTCTTCAGATAACATGAGGCTGGAGCACATGACAGGTTTAAACAACTACCACTTCTAGTAGCTTACTTAACTCAGTTTTTTTTTTTTCTGTTTGCTGCAGACAACTTAATCTTTTCCATACAAAATTCTCAAGGTCTTTTTAATATGCAAGAGCCATGAAGCCATTTTTCCCTGCTATTTTCTCCTGAATCCTAAGTGCACTTGGCAAGAACTCAAAGCATACATGGCTGCTGACACTCCATACACTGGCAGAGAAGGTGAAGGTTGAATCACTCTAACACTTAGGAATTGATTTGGAATAGCTTTTACAGGTTTGGAAAAAGCTGCTAGCTCTCTCAGCTACAGAAATATTATAGTATACCCTTATATGCTGAAAGAGACAGAAACACAATTTATGAAGAAAGCCATTGTCCTCCATTGTACATTCTATTCCCTGAGTCTTGGCAACAAAGAGTTGAACCGCCTTTGTGGGAGGATGATTATTGAATTGTGCACCTGGCATGCTCAAGACTTTTCTGTCCTTCATTGACTGCTGTGGGCATCAGAAATGAATGAACCAGGGGAAGACAGATTGTTCTAAGGCTTTGTTTCCCAGCAGAGAAGCACCATAAGCGCCGAGCCAGGGTGCTCCTTCCCAGCTTCAGACAGGCCTTCAGGTACCTTTTAAATCCTTGAAGCAGTTTATTTATATTCAAACCTCTTAAAATACATACTGCCTCACTTTCAGCTGCCTGGGAGTAACTACATCCCTCCCTCTCTGTAACAAAGCAATGAGTTCATTGCCTTGCCGAGGGCCATCAACTCCCTCTTGCTTGGAGGCTTTACAAAGATCCTGCTTTAAGCACTATCTTGAATTAATTCTTCAGAGCTGCCACAGACTGGACTGCAGTTCCCCTGCTGAGCCCCCACCTCTCCCCTCTCACTCCCTGCACTGTTCATCTTTCCCAGGGGCATCTCCTAAGCCTGAACACTTGGGCTGTGCCAGCCAGGAGCAGAGCTCTGCCCTCCCTGCTCCTCGAGCTCCCGCTCACAGCCCTGGCAGAAGCAAGCTGAGAGTATTTCCCATTACCTAGAGCGGCATTCATCAGCTGTATCTGGAGATTAAGCCACAGAGAAATAAAAAGCTCTGGGGATTCATGAACAACTCAAAATACTTAAAAAAAAAAAAAAAAAGGGCTCAGCTATATAGAAAAGAAGCTAGGCAAGCAAACAGATTTTATGAATGTGTTTTCACAGGTTGTAGGGGAAAAAAATGGTATTTAAGTCATGGTAGCTAGTGGTTGGCAGATATTTTGGGGTTTTTTATTATTGACTTTTAAATGGTCTTCATTCAGAAAATAAAGTTTGACTTCTTTGAGAGTTTTCCATTTCTAATAAAAAAATACATTTTAAACTTGTTTTAAAGAGTGGTTTTCATATTTCTTTTCACCAGGTAGCCAGGTTTTTTTCTCTGACTTCTTTCATCTACTTGTAGATCAGTAATTTTCCCCCTAAATATAATGTGGAAAAAGAGCACTTTCCAGGTGTTGCATTTTTCTTCTCTTTCTGGACATGAAATCCTGAGAAGGATTTTTTTTTCTCCAAAACCATATTTGGAGTGTTCCAAGTCAGTTTTACTGAGCTAGGCACAGTAACATTTGTCTGACCTGAGCACCAGAGAAGACTCTAGCATCTTGCTCCATCACAAGATTCATTCACAAGGCATGTTCCCAAGTGGTATAACCCTGTAATTTAAAATAAAGGGAGAAATAAGATGTATTCCAGAGTTCCCAGGCTAAACTCAATATTTTAACTGACACAATCACTTTTCCCAGCTAGTAAATTTTTAGGAAATTGCAATATTTCAATGTTATATTACTAGACCATTTTCACTTTTCTTAAATAGAGATAGACAGTTTAAATGTCGCACTTTGCTCTTCATGGTTTAGAATTGGTCAGCTTTAATATTCCAGTTAACAGACTGCAAACTGTACAAGAAAAATTTAAAGACAGCCGTCTCTACATATGACTTCATATTCCTAATTAGGAACATGAAGAAAATCCACTTTTCATACATTAGTAAAAAACAAAACCTGCACTGTTCAGACTGTGAGGAGAGAGATGCTATTCCTAAGGTGAGAATCCTCTCCACTGTCTATGTAAAGTACATCATCCCCTATTAACAACTCCACAAAAGAGCTGCCACAAATCTACTTTATAAATAGAATCTGCTTTATAACCAGAATCACAGCAACATTTTGTAGAGGGTGGTGATATTCAACTATAATAGAGACTTACTCACTACCCAGAATGGTCTTAAATGCTCTTCATTTTCTTTACCTATTACCTGCCTTGTCTGTGAAAACCATATCAAAACATGCTTTACAAAATTACACTTAAGAATACATCTTTTGAGTTCTACTACCACTGTGTCTATGATGATGGTAAATAATGCTTTCTAGAAAAAATTATGTAATGACTCACATTGAGTTGCTAATAATAGGCAAGTCAAAATGCAGTCAATAGTCCTGTCACAATCTAATTCTTTTAATTAATTAGCCTTGCACTTATTTAGCAATAAGCCTTGCATTTAGCCTTCCTTCTGGTTTTGAGTGGGGTTTTTTAAATAAAAATTCAAATAAGACACCTTTTTTCAGGACTTAATTTTCAACACCATCTTACTAACTGGTCCATGGTACAAAATTCCCCTCAAGAACATAGGAGAAATTTAGTTTACAAGAATGCTTCCTTGCAATCTAGCACAACAAACAAGGGAGAAATTCAGTTATACTCTTTCATTATGTGCTTTTTCAAGTGTTCCTAGCATGCAACATAGCAAAATCAAATTTGTGGAGCTGGTCAAGGATCCAAGTAACAGTAATACCTTTACCTGTTTTGTTAATCATGTCTCAGTCACCCAGTGGCTATTAATTAATTTTAATATTTCTTCAATGTTCATAAGTTCTATAGATGCTTACAATAACAGGAAAAAAAGAACCTGATGGTACTGTGCTTTCTTCTCTAGCCAGATTTGAGAGTATGGCTGTATTGTTGATCAACTCATTAGCAGCCAAATATTTCCTCTCTATCCTCACACACACACACACACACACACACACAAATACACACACACACACACACCAAAAAAAAAAGGGAGAGAGAAGAATATAAAAATAAATACTGCTTACTCCCCCAAATTATTATCTAATTAGTTTCACTGCACTCCATAGAGGTCTTTGTATCCTGCATGCCTTGCACAGCATTAATAAAACCACAGGGCTGATTTATTTCATTGTGTTTAGCCACAAGAAGGGGTCAAGTGCCTGGGCAGCTGCACCAGTGAGTCACAGCACAATTCCTGTCCCCCTTTGTGTGACCCAGACTGCCGAGTCCTCGGCGGTGTCTCAGCAGCTTTGAGCAAGGAACTGAAGAAATGGAAATGAAAGTTCCCGTGTCAGCCTGACTTCCCCTTCAGCTCCCACCTGCAGTACAGGCTGACAATGGGACATGAGGCACTTTTTATCCTGAAATAATCTTTAAGGGGTCAGGTGTACGGACGGGAAAACTCTGTCTGGTAGGCTGCTCCAGCCTCAAGTTCCTTCTGGCCATAGGTCTGGGTCTGCACTGGTGGTGTGATGGAGACAGAGGGACTTGTGCTGGTGGGAATGGAGCCAGGGAATGCCTTTCCCAGCAGGGATTTTGAATCCCCCTAGGTGGCATCCCTTGAGGCTGGATGCAGCACAGCCCTACTGAGGGGCAATACTCTGCATTATTAGAGCCAAAACAATTTTGAGAACCTTATTTTGAATAGATACAGCATGGAAAGTGAGCTTTCCTTGAGGTCTTCTCTTTTCCTTCTAGCAAGCAAAGACTTTTGCTTGCATTTCTCTCAATTATCTGTTTCTTGCTGGTTATAAGTTATATTTTGGAGGTCTTAATTATGATGACATACACCTTTGCCTGAAGATCTAATCAGCTTTTGTCATTACAATATGCAAACCTTCCATATGTTTATAAAGTAAATACATCTTATCCAATTACAGAAATTAGAAGCTAATTATAACTTCCTATGAAATTAATATTATCATGATTTTACCATCTTACATAAAAATTATTCTGTGTGGGAAAAATTTCAAATAAATGAGAAGCACATTGTAAGGGTCTTTAAACTAACTTCTGTTAGAGAGAAAAAAAATACTAAGCTTTAACAAAAATATTGAGTACTCCTCCCTCCCTTGTGCTTAAAGCATAAGCTTTGTTCAAATCTTACAAAAACTTAACCTGTGATCTTTTAAGTATCATTATTATAACTTTTGAGTAATAATGTTTCCATATGGGAAGTGTCTCTGCACTTAGAAAATATTTGAAGACAATACTTCAAATTGTCAGATAAAGAGTACTTGAGAAAGAAATCCTGACATCTTCCATGGTATCCCACAGAAAAGTCATGAAAAACTCATTCCGGAAAACCACTTCAAAAGAAAACAAATGTGATACTGATGCCAGCAGCAAAGGCAGCACAAACAAAACCTGGCTTCCTGAAAGGTCTTTGTGAACCTATATGACACTATAGATTTAACAGAATCATCTTGAAAAGGTGACGAATACAGAGTCTGTCACCATGCAAACCCTAGGACATATGGCCAATAGATTGTTGGTAAATATTTAATAAAATGAAACATTAGTCCCTCGTGTAAAACCTCTACTATACAAAGAGGCAAAGATACAGCAACAAAGCACGTGCTTTTTTTTTTTTTTTTACAATGGTGCTGTTTCAGATTGCCCATGTCTACAGACTAAAATTAAAGCTCAGTCTGTTACCACAGTGTAATACAACTCAGCAGAAGAGGCCTCTGTAGATTTTCTTTTTAGTTAAACCTGGCTTCTATGGTTCAACAGCTTGACAGCAGTGTAAAAATATATTGCTTTTGCCGGAACATCTGTCTTTCAAGTCATTACTACTCCTCTTTTGACATCTTCACTGTAAAACCCAGTAGAATTTGGGTGTTGGGTTTGCTTGTTTTTTCCCTTTGTTAATATCTGATACTTTATGGAAGGTGCAGGATACAATTGTAGCACAGGCTTGGTGCTTCCAAATAGAAAATCATAAAACACATCTCAATTTGCTACTCGCCACTCATAGAAGACTGGATTTTATAGGCGACCAATTTATTTTTACATTTTGAGCTGTGATTGAAAATCAGAATTAGTGATGAAATTAGTTTAACAGCTTCAGTTCCAGAAGAACTCCAGAAAAATCCGGCAGCTCTATTTACAACTGGAATGAATTGTCAGAATGTAAAACCACATTTGAACACACCATGACAGAATTATGTGCAAAATCGCCAATCCAAATCCTAAAACCATAGATGGTTTTAAAAATCTTTACTTTTACAGTAATGAACATTGATGTCAGGTTGGGGTTTTTTTTCAAGCTTCCATATTTTTGCAAATGTAGGGTCATATTTATGTATATTCTAATTTCAGACACAAATAATATCAATTTCATTTCTTCAGTGAAAACAAAAAACACTGATGCTATTTCCTGAGTTCTGCTCTGAATTTTTGAGATACCAAGTTACCTGAAGAAAAAAATTAAAAAGCAATACAAGATAAAAAGATCCGCAATACAAGATCCACTGTGAAGTCTGGCAATTGGCAGCCTTGTACGTGGAAAGTATAAACTCTGCTTGCCAAATTTCGGTGATGGAATTAATCAGCCAACAGACAAGTTTGTCTCAGCCCATTTGCTGCTACTACTTCACTTTCCTTTAGAAGGAGTAACTCACTGCTGTACAGACCTGCTACAGAAAATTCAGCACTTGAATGGATAAATATGTGAATATGTGGATATCTGGACAAATTGCAGGGTCAGTATGCCTATCTCAAAAGCTGTTATCTAGTCACATTTGGACAATCTCATATTTCACTATCGACATTACAGATGAAGCATTTCTGAATTGTTATTATCCTTATCCAGTAAAGTAGAGGTGCTTTCCCTTTCCTTCCATTAAAAAAAAAAAAACAAAAACAAAAACAAAAAAAACCACCATTCTTTTTAAAAATAAATTCACCCTTCAGGGCAACTTGAATCCCAAAACTGCAATTGTACCTTTTTGTATAATATTATAATCGTTGAACACTCCACACAGTGCTGTTTAATTTTAAGTCCTTTTCTGGTCAGCTTACTTATTTCAGCGCCTCATTATTCATAGTCAAAATTGCAGCAAAACTAAGAACAAACACATATGCAACACTGGAAAAAAAAAATCCTGGCATCAGTTCAAATTAGTAATAACATTTTGAACATTTGTTATTTAAGTTTGTTTAATTCTTTCCATCTTAAAATGTGTAACAAGGCAACTATATAATTTTAACATGATTTATCATCATGAGATCTTCTATTATCCAATCATGTACCAAGAAAACATGAAAAAGTCACACTAGAATAGCAGCTGTTAATATGTTTAAAGTTCTGCAGCTTCTAAAGCTGATACCAAGTCCAGAGACCACTAGATGGCATAAAGCAATAAATATAATGAGAAAAAACATAATTACATCCCTGATTTATGTTGTAGTATTTACTGATTTCTTTTATGATAAAATATCACACACTGAGAGAACAGATTTTTCGGTAATAAAATACTAATAAAAATTAATCATTTTTTTCCTCTACATGCAAAGTACTGCAGATGGAATCTTGAGGACACAAGCCTATTTAAGAAACTCAGGTAATGCTTGCTAATATGAAGGTTATAAATACAATCTCAACTTACCCTTTGAGAGTCCCTATTCTGTTACAACATTACCGCCATTCACATGCTAGTTCAAATAAAATGCAATTCAGTAATTCAGGTTTTTAGAAACAGTTTTCTTCATAAAAAAATAAATTTAATATTCAAAGCGATTATGCCTCACAGTCTGCAGAAAAGAAGGCTGAGAGGAGACTTTATTTCTCTCTACAGCTCCCTGAAAGGAGGTGGTGGTGAGGTGGGGATCTACTCTTCTCCCAGGCAACTAGCACCAGGACAAGGGGAAATGGCCTCAGGTATGCTGGGGAGGTTCAAGTTGGGTATTTGGAAACGTTTTCCTACCTTTTCCAACCTTAATGATTCTACGATTTTTGCTAACAGCTTAGCAAGAGATCTTTAAGATGGAGACCTGGTCTGGGAAATTTCTCCAGCACTTGGGATCTTCCTCCAGTCACCAAAATGTCATCCAAAGCAAATGACCTGGCCTGGACATCACCCTCCTCCCTCAACACAAGAGTAGGTCTCTTCAGGCCCCTGGCACATGCATTGCTCTGTTGTGTTTATAAATTTCTTTATTTGGTTCTTCCCTTCCAAGGTGTAGTGAGTTGACCCTGGCTGGATGCCAGCACCCACCAAAGCTGCTCTGTCTCCCCTCCACAAGTGGCCAGGGGACAGAATATATAACAAAGTATTCACAAGTTAAGGACCAGAAGAGGTGATTCCCCAAATACTGGAAGAACAGACTTGGGGGCATTAATTGAATTTATTACTGACAAAATCAGAGCAGGAAAATGAGAAGTAAAATAAATCCTAAAAGCCTTTCCTCCCATCCCTCCCTCCTTCCTGAGCTCTACCTACTCCATTGTTTCCAAAAGGCACATTTAAATCTGGACTGCTCAAGCCAAGGAGAGAACAGCCACTGCAGGAGTCAAAGAAAAAAGTTTCAGTGTTGCTTACACTGAAGTCTCTCTGGAACACAGGAAGGTTGAGACACTGCAGGAGTTATGGATATCAAGTAGATATTCCACACTTTCAAGGCATAGTCTTCAGTTTCACTCAAATCTGTTTTCTGTATTTACACACTGCCTTGGTTCAGCACTTTTATGCCCATATACCATTATTTTGTGCTTCATTGATGCTGTCTGTAAAGGTGAGCCAAGACAGAGCAGGCTCCAGAAACAGGAGCCAGGATGAACATGAAAATGTCTGTTAGCAGACCAATGGCAAGTGAAAACTTCATAACATTAGATGAGGCTTTTTCAGAGTGCACTGCTCCACTTCTACCTTTAATGGTTTCTGAAGCTGAACCTGACAGTTATAAAGCCACCTTCTTCCAAAGAAAAAAAAAATTCCAGGAAGTAGGGACAGCTTTTTGATCAAAATTAAATTAAATTTTCCCCATGCCTATATATGTATTTCATATATACACACACACATATATATGTACACACACATATTCCTTATGCTCCACATATATATTATACATTTACGTATTATTCAATTAGGTATACATATTGAAATACCACGTGAATATTCAGCTATGCTTACCTATACATGTTTACCACTATGTGTATTTTCACAGGAGAAAATAAAGATCAGGAAAAGGACAAAAAAAGTCCTTTGTAGAGAGTGGGGGGAACCTTTAGCATAAAGCAATAATACAAAGCTAACCATTTCATTCTGTGTAATATTTCCTGCTTGTTACGAGCTCTTTAGTTTTTCAATTGGACTCTTCAACAAATTGGAGGTAACCACCAGGCCCCAACACCAGCTGCTAATTACCAGTAACACACAAACTGGTTTTGGTGATTCTACTCAAATTTTAGTCACCTTTTAGGGGAGTTTAATTAGCTGTTCCACACACTACAAAGCTATTTCCTGTATGCTTTTCCTCCATGCTTCCCTTCCCTGTAGATATCTACATTCCCTTTGTACTTTCTCTTCATGCTTTTTGTGCTTGCTCCTTACTTACCTCGTGTTGAAGTGGACTTTTACATGCTGCTTAAAACTTTGCAACAGAGATGCTGAAAGGTGGCAGCAACATGACTTCCCATGAAGAATATGTCAGATTTTGTACCTTCATGCTAATCATTAGGGTTAGTGTTTATAAATGGCCCGAATATCACAATGGAATATAAATTTTAAATTTTTTTTGATCTCCACTTACATAATTTCAAAATTAATTTAAGCTTGAGAAGTGTCAATCTCTTTGACTAATTAAATCAAAGCCTATTTGAAATTATACAATTGGGAGCCATTAATTTTTTAATAGTTATTATTACTATTAAAAAATTAGACATGGCTGAATTGTTCTTTTCCAATGTGCTGTCTTCAAAGATTGTGCTTATGCAAGCAAATTATTAAATCATGAAATGTGGCTTTTTGTGCCTGTGCATCCATAGGCCAGTCCAGTTTTGAGCAGCTTTGGGACGTCTAGTTACAGGACATAAAAACGTTACTGTGCATAATTTTTTCCTTCTAATAAAGTTTTAAACCAAAATCTGTTTCACAGCTAATTGAATGCATAGGGAAAGCAGATGTTACTTTATTTCATTACCTGTTTCAATCTTCACTGAGAAATATGTTATCTTATTAAAACCTTACTGGAATACTAAATGATTCCCATCTTCTCTGTACTGATTTACCACAATAGCCTGAAGTTGTTTCAGGGTTGGTTTAGAATTGATTGCATATTTTAATGCTTATGCAGCAGCTTCATTTGTTCATACATAAAGCACTATTTCCATTTCAACTTTAAAATTAAAATTCACTCTAATGCAACTTGAACACCAAGTCTGCAGTAAAAGAAGGCTGTAAATAATTTTTTAAGTATTTCTCTAAAGGCTAGGATAGGTGGGGAAGCCAAACCTAAGTTCAGTAATTTGTATGCTACTCTATCTGGGAGTCAGTGCAACACAAAGATGAGAGAGTACATGAGAAAATCTTTCTGCTTCTCCTGGTTAAAAGAAGAATCAATAAAATCAAAAGGTCCCCTGGAAAGACTGTCCACTATGAACACATAGTTTTTGATAAACCAGGCTGGAACCGCAAAATAGGTCATAAAACAGAATTTTAATTCTACCAGAAATTCTGAAATCTGCCTAACATGTTTAAAACAGAATTCAGGTATTTTTAAAAATTTCGGTCTGAAAAGACTATTAAGAAATGTTCCTAAAGCTGCTGGAAGAAACAGGAGAGCTGTTACAGAGCTTGGACATTGAGAAGACTGCAGATACTGGGAGCTGAGAAAGCTGAAGACAACACAGAACACAGGATCCTTGAAACTTCATTATCACGTGGCAAATTTTGTGTGTTTCGTATAAAGATCATCAGTGGATCAGACTTAATACTGAATGTATAATACTGAATGCTAAGTCAAGCAGTAAATTGTCTGGCCCTTTAAGTCACTCTAACAAATCAAAATTAAAGTAGCTTGAAGTTCATTTAGATGGTAGAGAAACTGTTGGTATTCCAAGCAGAAAATATCCTCCTATTCCTTCATAATAACCTGTATCCCCATGCACCCCTCAATACATTCTACTTCACCTGCCCTGCCATACCAGCTTTCACACATGTGCTGGTAGCAATTTCCTCCTGATGCAATTTTTCCATGGTTGCTAATATGGGGCTGTGTTTTGGCTTTGCTCTGAAAATGATGCTGAAGAAGGAATGGGGGGGGACATTTGGAGTGATGGCATTTTCCTTCCCAAGTCATTACCACACATGATGGAGCCCTGCTTTCCTTGAGATGGCTGGGAGCTTCCTGCCCAAGGGAAGCAGTGAATTAATTCCTCATTTTGTTTTGCATGTGGCTCCTGCTTTACCTAGCAAACCATCTTTATTTCAACCCAGGAGCTTTCTTACTTTTTCTCTCCCAATTGTCTTTGCATCCAGTGAGCGAGCAGCTCCCTGGGCCTCAGCTGCCAGATGGGGCTCCGCCACAACTGTGCTAAATTATCAGTTCTGTCCACAACTGTGGGACTGGCAGTAGGCACTGAGACCTTTCTTCTGGGATATTGTACTTGGACAGCAAAAGACAAAACTACAAAGTGCACGACACTTCTTATTCTCCCTCTGCCCTACAATCTCCCTCTTTATTATCTCATCTCTACGGAGCTTGGTGGCTCCAGCTGTGTCTTAAGGCTGATGAAACGAAAGGATGAATGAGGAGCAAGTAGAAATATCAGAAATATATGGGGGCTGCTTCTGAAATACGTTTTAAAGACTTTAGGGATAAAATTATCGTGAAAAGTCAAGATGTGTTGACAGGACACACCACCCTAAACTCTCCAACTCACTCACCTGCTTTCTGCAATTCTCACATACAATATTTCCCTTTTCCTTTCATATACTAACTAATCCTACTTTCACCAGATCTACACAAGTCAAAATTTCTGATTTCGCCCCAGTTTTGGCCTTGGGATTAATAACTATTGAAAAAAAAAGTAGAAAAATATCAGAAACCCTCAACAGCAATTCCAGCTCACCAAAGAACACTTGATTACTAGTGTAGAAGACCATTACTATGGACTGGTATTCACTTTTCTTGTTCTTGAAGCATATTGAGTACAATATTGCTTCTTAAAACCAAAATCAAACACTCAAGACATCGAAATATCACCAGTCTAACTTCATTCAATTCACTCTTATATGTAAATTTACACATCCTAGAACAGCTTTGAGTAAAAGTCTTCTCTTCAGGATATTCTACTGGATCTATAAATGCTCAGACCCACAGCCCTTGTTACACCTTCCAGACACTTATATCTTATAGGCATTGCTGAGGTTAAATGGGCCATATCTGCTCCAAAATATTAATAACATTAATTTTGGCTTTTTCCAAGTTTCCTAAACTGAAAACAGAAAGAATAACAAAGAATTGCTCTATAATTCATATGTAAAAATGTTTAAATCTCTTTCTGCACAAAAAGAAGAACATCTGCATATGACACATTAGCACAACTTACATTAAACCATTTTGAAAATTGAAAAAGCAACAGTTAGAATGCAGCACAGGAAAAAAAATATGGGTATATAACTCCAGTATGCAGTATGATATAGGAAATACCTTAAAATACCTCTCAGAGCCATAAGAATATCTTACTTTACATTTTTTCTATTTACAAGGGCTGAAAATTTGTGTTAATGAATCATGAGATCTACTGGAAAGAAATAGACACTTTAACATCTTTCTTCCCACAGTAGGACATACTTGACACGTGTCAGAATGACATAATGGAAGCTATATTGTAACACACTGTAGGAACTGATCAATTAAGACAGCCTGACTTCTATCACAAGGCATTACCAGACTGACACCCCAACATACATGGAGATTTTTGGGCACTAAAACAATTTTATGGTGAAGTTGTTGAGCAGGACAGATATAAGAGCATAAAAATATTTCCTATAAGCTAGCCAAAACAACTATCTGACCTTCTCAGTGATGCTGGCCAGAGATAAAGTATTATAAAATACTGCTGGGAGGAAGAAGACATTACAGTGGTTTAGAAGTGCCCTTTCATATATCTCACACACATGAAACACTTGCAGTCAGCCTCTAAGTTGAACATTATGTTGCTGCAGAAGTTGAAGACATTAATTAAGTGCTGGGTCATCACAGAATCAAAACTCAGGGAACACACTTATGTCTGTGGCAAAAATTATCTTTTTCCAAACAAAAATACACCATAGATTTCACTTTCAAATATATACTGGATGAAGTATCCATCAGCTGTGTCTGAAATATCTCAGTTTGTAAGTATTCACTAAGATATTGAGATAGACAACTGCTTTCTAAAATGGGGAATTTTGCTGTGGAAACAGAGAATAACATTTGTTTACCCTTGCTACAAACAATTTTGTTAAAATTGGGCAAACATTGTTCCTCATGTGATCACAGTTTGCCAAATGAAGCACTACATCCAGCTTCATTAGGTAAAATCCAGTTTCTTCTTCAGGCAGTTCAATGAACAACTTCATTTGGTGCCAGATTACTCCGTCTCTAATTTCTTTTGCCAAAGGAAGTTGGAATTGTCATGCATCTGAAGATGCCACAATGAAAATGAGTTGGCACAATTCTGTTGAGAAATTACTTCTTTTTTATGAGAAATTTCCAAGCCAACACAACGAGTAGTGACTCGAAACAGACATGTTTCTGATATATTCCTGCCTATAAATGGATACTCTGGGATATCAGGGTACTCCAATAAATATCCTAGTCCTGTGTGCCTTTAGAATGGAGGAGAACCCAGAAAATCTTCTGAGATTTAAAATTCCTTCTATTGAACTGTTAGGATTAATTAAAAGCACTGATTCTTAATGGCCACAGTCCCCATCACAGTAGTATTTTGGTAAGGTCCACACACCTGGTCCATTCCACAGGTATTGGAGGTACCATAACAGCACCTTTGAAAAGTCTTAGTTTCAGGAAATATTGTAACTCTAGAGAAACATGTAAAACTTTGGACAGAGAGATAATCTTTGGCAAAATGGAACATTTTATTCTCTTTTTTTTTCTCCTAACACTATTTTTGGTACAAAGAGTTCTTTCTGTTGCAAAAGATATATCTCAGACCCTTTGACCTTACCAGAGAGTAATAAAGAAAACAGCCCCCCTCCTTTTTTATTTTTAAACTTAAACTGGAACATACAGCAAGGAAGTAAATAAGTGGGCAACAAAGGTATGTTTTCAACTTCCTAAAGATACAGCAACTAAATCTACTTCATTAAATGTGAACTGTTCCTTTGTATTCTTCCTCCCTATCCTGGCCACTGGCAAAGTTGCATTATTATCCTATGAGTCATTCTTTCTTCAAAATATCTCTCTGGGTAGCACTTGTTAATTAAACTTTCTCATCCTCTCCTTCTCTTTCTCTCTTACAGTTGTTAGCAGTAGTCTTGGATCCTCTCTTTTGAATAGAGATCTACATGCAATCTCCCATTATTAGAATAGTAACTATCCTTTACTATGTGTGTCCATTGAGCACACCATTGCTAATTATATCAAGTATGCCCTGTGAGTTCCACTGGGAATTTAAATAGTAAATTTTCTTCATCTCTTCAGGACAAGGTCATCTATTGTGCAATGTGTCTTAGGTGGCATTTTAGCTAGAGAATTCGAAAGGTTCTCCAGCTCCATAAAGAAAAATGTGGAACATCTGTCCCTTTTTTTGTGGATGTGACTCTGCAGTAGCTAAAGCAGCCTGCTGCTCAGAAATGTGGAGTAGGAAATAAAATGTCATTTGAATACATGTGGCAATAATAGCCTGGTGGCAGTGCCCTAGCCAAAGCAAATACCCATCAGACGTATCTAGTAAAATTATACATACTGATTTCTTAATTTTATTTTTATGAAAGAACAGAAAAACATTTTTCACAGAAACCAGGTTTGATTTCCAACCATACAAACAGACATATATATTCTATAATGAGCCTGTCCTACAAAATGCACAGACAAGTAATGAACATGAATGAAATGCCTGAGTACAAATAAAAGGAAAATATTTATGCTCAGTGAAACAAATTCACAGGATGGCTCTGTAGAAGGCTTATGTTTTTATCCATATTAATTTAATGCCTAGCTCTGAACTGAGTAACAGCTCTAGCTTTAATTACATGGCGGAATAGGGAAGGTAAAATAAGACTGAAGAGCTGCTGACTGGAGAAGCAAGGTAGCAGAGAGAAAGCCTGAGGTGAGGCCTAAAGGCCAGGACAGGAATAATTGGAAAGAATGAGAAGCCTACAGTTAGGGAACAATGGGGAAGTAGAATTCAGCAACTGATTTAACCTAGACCAAGGAAATCCTGGAGCAAAACCAGGAAAATAATCTACCTCCTGAAAAATCAATCCAGACCTCATCTAGAAAGCCATTCCTTTTGTAAGCAGAGACAGACCAACACAAACTGATGTGTTCTGAGTAGCTGTGGCTGCCTTAGATCTGACTTGGTAAATCCCCCAAAAGTCCCTTCAAGACCTACATTTCTATGGATTCAGAAATAAGATAAACAGAAGGAGGGCGGGACATTTTAGGCGTGATTTTTTATCTTTTTATTTCTGTCATGTATGAACATCAGAAGCATTTGTTGGGACTGCAGTTGTCAAATTGTAAGGCAGCAAGTGAAAACAGCTGTCTATCCTCAGCACCAACAAACACGAATAGATCTGTCATCATAATTACAGCTCAGAGCTGGACTGTCTTCAAATACCAACAACAGTCTGCACTGTGAGCAATGTCAAATAAGCCTGACTCAACTGGTTTAGAATCCATTTTTTCTAGAGAGCATAATGACAGCCTTTCTCTTCTATGAAAGGTTGAAAAACTTTCTGTGTGAGGAAGTCTGTTATCTCTTGTGTTAAATATTTCATGTCTTGCTAAAAGAAACCATTCTAGAAATCAAAAGGTGATTTACACATTTAATAAAATAATTATGCCATTTGTTTATGTGCATATAATTTTAAATTGATTACACTCCAAGAGCCTTGTTTCCTTATTAGAGCAGTAACTATCTTCAGATATTGCTTTATGGATCTCTCACAAATGTTTATTTAGATACATACAGTAGCTCAAGGCATTACAATGGAATACTGATTTTTTTTCATGCCCAAATTGTTGCACATTGGCAAGAAAGTGACCAAGAGACACCTAAAGTACATCTTGATTTAGCAGTGGTCTAGACAAAGCTTACTCTTATTAAGAATGCAATTTTGTAATGTAAATATCACGTTGTCAGTATATCTGGTCAGCAGATTTAGAATTAATATTGCATTTCTCTGTATACCACTGAACATGAAAAAGAAACAGGAGAAAAAGTGCTAGAGACAATAACTGCCCTTGGAATACAGAAGAAGCAAGAACCAAAAATATGGCTATTTGAATAAATTCCCAGACTGTCTTCTGAACCAAACTTGTGCACTGACTGCCCTCATGAAAGCAGATTACAGTCCTCAGAAGTGCAGATTGCCACTTTGAAATTAAAACTTCTAATATCTGTTTGGTAAGAATACAGTTTCTCTTAAGTCTGGATATTGTTCCATGGTCAATGCCCAATAGCAGGCAAGCCAGAATACTCTGCTTCCCATCATACATGACGTCTACATTCCCAAATTTTTTTGTTGCAAGACAACCGAAGTACAAAAGCACTGCTGTAAAATAAAACCATTAAGTAACTGAAATTACAGGTCACTAGTACCAATACCCCTATAAACCAAACTGGATGTACAGTCAAAAACTTTTGCCTTTCAAAATCTTCTAGCCTGAGGGTTTGTACACATCTAACATGAAGTTGTGCTAAATGTGCACTTTCATAGCAAACGGTGGTTTTTTTAGTAGGAAAAGTAAAAAGGAAAAATACTTTTGAATTACTATATTATGCTATAATTCTCTAAAAGAAGTAGCCACAATTATTAAAGAAGCAAAGAAAAGAAATATGTAAAAAGAACCATGCAAAAAGAGAAAGGAAAAGATATGCAGTTGATGAGTAATTTCAGAAAAGAATAAACAAAAAGAGGAGTTTTAAATTCATTCTCACAGGACTAAAAAATACCATAGTTTGATTTGATTTTCATGTATATGCATGCTCCTTTTTATGTATATGCAGCATATTCTGCTGAAATTTTTAATTACAAAATGCAGTGTCATTATAGCCTGATTTTTTTCTATTTAAAATCATCTGAAACAGCTCACTGAGGGAATTTGTAAAGGTTATAAGAGACTGAGACCATGCAGTAACACCTCAATTGAACAGTCCTTGTAATAAACTGGTTGTTACCAATGGGTTAAATGAGGAACACTTGCTGAAATAAAATCCGATGATGGTTCCTCTCCTGGGTAAGTGTAAGTTCAAGCCTAAGTTCAATATTGTTGTCATTTCTCTTTCCATCCCTCTCTAGCAATCCTGGACACAGGAGCCAAAGACAGGTATGAAAGCTCTTGGCTACTTCAATTTTGTTGTAAGACACAGGTGGAGAATTTTTGCCTCTGATCCACAGCTCTCAGAAAAGAATGAGCACAGTTTGATGTTTATAAATACAAATATAACTGTGCACACATGGGAACACACATCCATGTTTTGTTGCACAATGCAACATGACGTAAGTTGTTATCCTAAATTCAGCTGAGCGTTAGAGATGCAAATGAGCATGAAGGGAAGATGTGAATTTAAATAGAGCTCTTCAGGAGTGGTTTTCACAGTGTCACAGTGTATACCCACCTTGTAGATTCTATCAGAGAATTAACTGGAGCTTCTAACCATTGTGAAAACAATGCAATCAAGATATAGAGTAACAAACTGAAGCAGTGTGTGTATGGGCATATTGGTTGGCAATTTCAATCTTGAAAGAATTAGCTATTATTAATTTTTACTATTTCTTGTTTAAGCTGTCATTATTCCACCTCACACCAAAGTCAGTAAGATGCCAGGAGTTCATTTGCATTTCTAAAGTCCATTTTTTTGTTTCGAGGTATTCTGGGATCTCAGAAGCATAAACTATAATGAAATCTCAGTATGGTTTACACACTTTGTTTTTCAGGGTTTCTTCATAATTCACGGGTCAGAAACAGAGAGAAACTTGTATCCATTCAGGATCTACATTCAACTGATGATGAAATGTTGCTTTTTATAATATAACTCTGATGAGGTTTATAAAAAGAAGAATGGTATTTTCTATGAAATATGAAGTCTCTCTGTACCTTTAGTGTACTCTAGAACCACGCTGATTAAGGAAATTAATTTTTTAGGCTTGCTTTCCAGAATAGAGGAGTTGCTTTTAAAGGAGGCATTATTGTTCAATACAGTATTCTTCCCCATGACTAAGGTTTACAGAATCTCTTTCAAATTTCACACAGGCATATGTGAGGAATGTGCAAGGAAGAGCGAATACAATGCACTATTGCGGATCTACGGAAGATGATCTCAAAATCAAAAACTATCATGTTATTCACAGGTATGAAGCTAAGGGAAGACCTCTGAGATTCAAAAAAGCTATTATTTGAGATATAATAAGCCCAAATTTCCACTTCTAATTATGCGACCCAGTGAGAATAGAGAGATGTCCTCAAGAAAGACCCCCTGAAACCGACTCATCTTTTATGCCAGCTTGTAGAGAGAAAGGAAGAGAAAGGATACATTTCAATTACATCCTGACTAGGTAGTGAATAAGTCTGTAAGAGTTTCTTAGATAATCTCTTTAATCACATACACAATAATGTAATTAAAGGTGCAAAAACACCCCAAAAATTAAAGTCTTGTCTAAAGAAGTGGTGATTCACAAGGAATTGAATATACAAAACCTGGTTTGAGTCTGAGTCATGTGGAACTCAGTATACATCTGGTTTTTGCCAAAGGCAATTGTAATAATGTTGAAAAAGATTAAAATTTTAAATATGATTAAACTCATTAAGAAGCTGTTTTGAAGCTTAAATGAATGTGGTGGTAGAGAACAGGCTTGGATGCAACAGTGAATCATGCCGATTCCACTTGGAGAAGGTGCTCTCCAAACACTCAAGCCGGACTCCGTGGTCAGGAAAATGAGCTAAGGCAGTCCCAAAGCAGCGTTCCTGCAAAGTGAACAAATTCACTGACCCATAAATGCTGTTTGCTGCAGGGCCTGTGCAAGTCTTGTCTCCTGCCAACCGTGTAATAACCTCAGACTCTATCTGGAACTGATAGGCAATGAAACTGAGAAGGAGGAATGGTTGAAGGAATTAAATGTGAAGCGTTTCTGTTTAAAAAGTTGTCAGGAGCTTGTCAATAGTGATTTAAATATGTGGGATGAGCCACATCCTGCAGACGTCATTTTCCTCATCACTTTCTATACTGCTTATTTAGATTATACAACAGCTTCTAAGTGTTTATATATAGATGTGAGGAGTCACACTTCCAGAAAATAAAAGATAATTAGAAAATGATAGAAAAGCATAACTTCTTTTTTGTAAGAAATACTATTGTGACTCTCTAATGGAATTTCTGCTTCTCCTGATAGAGTTCACGAGTTCTTAACTACACAGTTCTAGTGTTTCTGCTTTTTGATAAAAGTCTGTGAATTATTCAGAATTATTCTTTTCCCCACTGGTGCTAAAGGAGAAGAAGCTACAAGTTTTCCTCAACCGAAACAGTCTGCAGTTGCCTGCAACATATACAACTGTGTTTGAAACTTCCACTAATAAAGCTGGTCACTGTCATTTATTTCCAGAAAGATTTAAAATAGGATATGCAATTCCTCACACTATTGACAAAGGAAACATTTTCTAAACAAAGGTTAAAAATAAGTAGATACTTTCCTAAGTCAGACACAGTAAATGAGACAGAATCATAGAGCAACTCAATTTTTTTCCCAGGTATAAAGTCCATGAGCATATGTTTTTTCAGAGAATCACTGGTTTTTGTAGGGCTTTGTTTCCTCAGAGAAGTGAACAACAGTTTCTCTGGAATGTTAATTGTTTTTTCAATACATAAGAATGAAGGAAAATATACAAATTAGCAAACTGGATCAAATCAACAAAAAGATCAGTTAGTTGTTTTGAGAATGTCAAAATAACTTCTAGAAACAAAATCAGAAGATACACAGTGACCCTCACATTTCATACTTCAAATTCTCAGTACACCTTCAAATTTGTTATTCTGACCTTTTGAGTCTGAACTTAAAAATTCTGATCTTAATAATTATTACTGGGGGGTAGTTTTCACTTTTACTACATGTTTAAATTAATCCCTCAGCAGGTGAAAGACCCCTTTTCAAAAGCCCAGACCCAGTTATATGAACCATCTAATTATGTGGATGTATGTGAATACATTCACAGGCTTGTTTGTTTTATTTTAAATAACCCTAAATTAACAGGGCCACAATCCACAACCTATTTATAGAGCTAGCACTGAACTAAAACACCAACCTACATCCCCCTTTTTTCAATGCAATATTGATTTAAATTTCTAGCCTGGAGACTTCTCAAACTCTAAACACTTTATACTTATACATTCCATAGTTTAAGGACTACCATACCATCTTTAAAATGTTCTGACTTAACAGTGTGGTGGGAAAAAAAAAAAGTAGTTAACAATTAATTGTTTTGTATAGCACTAGGGAAAGTTTTTGCATGAAACTGAGTGTCCTTTCATGGTTTTCAGTGGAATCAGATAAACACTAAGGCAAAGGAGCATATCCAGCAACCACATGTCCAGTGATTTTAAGTGGCAAGACCTTGTGTAAGACAGAATGTTATTACTATTTTAGTCAATTTTTTTCTAGTTCAATCCATCTATGCCTGTAGTTAGAGTGTCCCATGAGTTTCAGTACATTACAGCAGTCTTTCAGTGAAGGAATAAATCATTATTAACTTTAAGCGGGTATTGCTGAATCAAGCCTGCAAACACAAACATAAAGCAAATATTAATAGCTCTATCCAAACCTCTCTAGGATGGTACTGTCAAGGAAAACATTCATAATAGTGTACTTTACCTAAATAACCATATAACATCTAATAAACAACAATTTTTTATGTAGAATAGACCTCAAAACAGAATGCCATACTGATGTCGATTTTCTACTTTCATTCAGTGCAATAATCTTATCATTGATGAGGTGCAAATAAGCATCTTTTCCAATGCTTCACTTGGCTCTGCACAAGTTCTAGGTTTTCTAAATATCTTAAGGCCAAAAGATACCATCTTACCAGTAGATATTTTAAATTTTTTTTTTTTTGAGATTAAACAGTACAAAGATGAAGGATTATTCCTGAAGCACAGCTTATTATATTAACAGCATGCTCATGAAGGATACAGCATTTATTGCCCCCCTCTGGAATTTTCCTCTTTGGACATCAACTCTTAGAAATAAAGTATTCTCTTCACCTTCCCAGATGCATTCCTAAAGCTTCCATATCAAAATTACTTAGGATAAGTGCATAAAAGCAGAGATGGCACACAGTATCTTTTCTCTGAGTGAGCTCCCCAGCCACTGCAGCAAGCAGATCATATCCTTTTTGAATATTTACTTACTTAGTCTCATTTTCCCTCAAAACAAAACAGATCTTCAACTATAGACCATTAGCAAGGTGCTGGAGAGTACTGAGAATCAAGTTCTGCTTTCCAGAAGGTCGACATCCAGATCTGAGGCAAAAATTACACTCTACAACTTTCTACATGAATGAGTGTACCAAAAACCGGACTTAAGGATCTTCGCTAAAAAAAAAAAAAAAATTAAAAAAAAAAAAAAGAGGATAAGCTGTGATAAGAGCTCAACTCTTTGAAAGAAGATGAATGGCATTTTACTGTTTTTACTATTGTACACTGCATAATCCCCCTTGAAGCCCTGACAGAAATGTCACTAAAAAAAGGAGAACCTTTTTTTCAAAACCTACTCTTTCCTTTATAGTTCCTTTGCTAGTGGAGCAGGTCCCACACTGTGATTCTGCCTAATCTCCTTGTGCAATAATGCAAAATATAGCATTCTACATTCCATTTACAGGTAAAAGTTACAGGCTGCAGACTTTAAATGATTAAATGCTTCTCTAAATAATTGTGTCTTTCTTGTATTCTACATCTTTTTTGATTCCTTGTACTTACTTTCCTTGGTATAAATCAGTACTACATGCTCATAGCAATGTGTTTCTAGGCACAGCTGCAATACAGATACTAAAATAACAAATTCTAAACAATAATAAACAATTGAATGAATGATGTTCTGTAACGATACCGAAGTCCACCTGGTCAGGCACAAAGCCTGAATCATCTTTGTATCAAATCTGATATTCTCTTGCTCGCCTCAGTGAAGGATTTCTTTTTGTTACCTGCTCTCCAGTCCAACAGAGAGCTTACGAAGGGCAGGCAGCACATGATACCGTGATAAAAATAACAAAGTAAAATACATCAATGGAACCAGAAGCAAAAGTAACCTCATGGTGCTGATTCACGTCATAGATGCCAACAACTCAAAAAGTTGCAGTTCATGAGTTTGTAAAAAAAAACAAAAAAAAAGGAGTTTTGGCCCCTACTTCATGGCTGCATGACAGTAATTTAGTAATTCTTGATGTAAAAGTTTGTCAGATGCATATTCCAGGCAATACCTCCTCCCCCTCGTTGAATCATACAGGCTGTGTCCTAATCAAATTATATTTTTGAAGTGTTTCCTCACTGAATCCCACAAGATTGTTTCTCATATTTTCCCCCACACATGCTTTTGAAACTAACTATTCTGAGGCTGCCAGCAGAGCCTTCTTTCTTCTCTCTCTTCCCTACCCCCTGCCTTTCTTTTTTTTTTGAGGGGGGGAGGAAGAGAGTCATAGTTATGTTCGTCATTTTTCAGTCCTTCACAATCTGCCCTGTCAGCTGACAATATCTAAAAATATCAGGAAGACCAATGTTTATTTCTGTCATTTCAGGATTATGCCTACTGTTTTTTTTGTTGGTTTTTTTTTCATGACAGAGTCACCACTTATTAACATCAGGAAAACGCTTGTGTTTGGATCTTTTGTGTCCTGTTGGAGTTTCAGTGGCCTTCCCCAATATTTATGAGGAGGCTCATTGACCTCTTCCAGCAAATACAGTTGTAAGCTCCCCCTTACAAGCAGGGAGAGAAGGTTTACTGGAGAGCAACACAGCAGAGACACAGAATCACTCACCTAAGCTGCTGCCATTTGCTTCCACATCATTACTGAGTGATTAATGCACAAGAACAAAACATCCTGTCCTTGGCTGCCCACTGGTTACCCCTGCTTATCACAAGCCACTTACATCACACCCTGTTTTTTATTTACAATGGACTCACTGTTGTCTTTTGAATTATTTCCAAGAGTTGTATCCCAAGAGTTGCATTGCAATAACCTGTTCCCTTACAAACTGGCTCATAAGGCATTTATTTCACTCATGCCCAATCATTTGCTAAACCAGGTTTCATTGCTGGGTTACAGCCTGGTGCTTTCCAGAACTTTTTCTGATGTTCTAGCAGTATAAAGCAACTGACAGCAGCTGGTTATCCAGACCTGCATCCTCAGTACCCCCAGAGCTCCTGGCACAAAAACTACATGGAGAGCCAGGGTACCAAGAAGAGATGATGAGGAAAGAGATGAAGTAGGGCCGACAGCCTTGTGAGATTCACTGTGCAAACGTGTAATCTGAGGGAAACACACCTACCACAGTGAACACAGTGGGCAGAATGGATTGCCTGGCTTCTGGAACCGTGCAGCAAAGGAAACAGGTGACCCACACACAAGTGAAGGCAAAGTTAGGATGGCTTTTATTCATACATGGGCTTAAACTATTTTCCTGCAGCTCTCATGTCCTGGGTAAGATCAAAGACAGTCTCCATGGGCTGATCACAAGCAGTTTTCCAGTAAACACGTCTAAAAGCAGTTACTACTGAGGGCTGGATCGCAGCTGCCACTTCAGCTCAAGCTGGCTCCATCTCATCATCTCTCTCATCACTAAAGAGTATTCTTAGAAAATACATGCCATACAAATCATAGATCGTATTGAGCCAAGGAAGCATGAAGCCTAGCTCCTACAGTACAACTCTTCAGTTATAGGATATCAGAGATGGGCTGAAAAACAATTTTTCCCCAGGCAGAAATGCCAGTAAGTTTTCCGAAAACCCTGATTGTAATGAAACACATGAAAACAATCCCTTTCTATTGGCACAAGCAACCTGTCTGTGACAAAGACCATGCAAATGAAGGAGGACACTGAAGAAGGGCTGGCAGTTTCATGGAAAACCCTGAATACTCTTCATCAGTCACTTTTAAAAAGCTGTGCACAAACTGAAGTAGCCTGGGGATTTAATTGCCACATTTATTTTTAAAAGGATCTCCATCTAAGATGACACATAAGACACAACACAATGTCAATCATTACTTCAAAACAAAGCAGCCAGATTTTAACGGGAATTGGCTGGGAGAGGATGGAAAGAGGTTTTGAACACGTTCTAAAGCACTTTTTACAATATATACAAGGCAAAAAACACACAACAAATCTGAAACAATTAGATATGTACATTACTGTTTGAATCTTGACTAGGAGTCAAAATATGCAGTGGCTTTCACTGGATGCACTCTGTCCCTCCAGTGCACTTCTCTTTCCTTATGTTCTGCAAGTGCAGAGTGTGGGTTTAAGCCTGAGCAATGCAATTATCCAAATGTCATTGAAACTGTGGGAATAAGAAAAGCTCTCCAATACCATCTTTTAAGTGTGAGAGAATCAGGCATTACTTCATTCTGGCCAGGATGTTATTACAACCAGGATGTACAATTGAAATAGTTTCATCCACACATGGCAGTGGAAATCATTCCATCACACAGGCCCAGGTTATGCAGTGAAAAAATCATTCCATCACACATGGTCCTTCAGCAGAGTTTTCAGGTATTTATACATAAAAACCCAAAGAAATTCTCATTCATTAGTTCTACATTACACAGTTCTTAGTATTCAATCTCCTGTTGGTTGTTGATTCCTTTGCCTATAATGCTGATTTTGTCCTCGTTCTTTGTTTCTCTTATCAATCTTTTCCGAGACCAAGTATCTCCAACTGCACCAGGGGCTGATGACTGTTAATGTCCATTTATCTCCTCTCTAACTTCTGGCTACTCCCAAACTGTAGATGTTAAATTCTCAGAGTCTAGGAATCCTCTTTTTGTAGATTGACCATCAGGCCTCACCCAGTGAAACTCAGAACCTCAGTGAACAGGTTCTTTTGAAGAGAAACCGTAATTCGCTCCACTTACTGGAAGAAACTAAGTAAACAGGTCTACTAAAATTTGCCAAATCAAATGTTTGCCTGGACATGATGGATTGCATTTGGGAAAGCTCATCTAGATTTGTGGGCTCCCATAAAGCCTTGAGAAGAAATTTGGTCTGTCCAGGGTCTATCTGTACTGGTTGATAGAAGCATTTCCCTCCTTCTCTGTAGTTTTCTAGAGATAAAATCCAGGAGTGAAACCAAGGTGTTTCTATGACAAGACAACAAACACTCAGTCCTGTGTATATGACAGCAATCAATACATATCAACTGGGCTTTTACACTAGTTCAGCAGCCTAAACTGAGCTTAAATGACTGGAAATTTTTTCCTTCAATTTACCATATTGTCAGAATCCACAACTGTCCTGGTTCTGGGCAGGACGGGGTTAATTACTTCAGCATCCAGGGGCTATACAACACCACCCCAGGGGGGTGGGAGCAGGATCCTGTTCTTTCTGGTTTAGCAGGGTGTGGGGTCAGTGGTGCTGGGCCCTGTGAGGTGAGCCCTGGGTTGCCTCTCTTGCACATGCTGCTGTTACCACTGCTGTTGTTTCTGATCATTTTCCTGTTTTGTTGCTGTTTCTGGTAAATTGTTATCTCAAACTATGGTCTTTACCTTTCTGTGCCTACCTTTCTCTTTTCCATCCTACCATCCCCCTCCTGGGTGGAGGGAGGGGTTGGGAGAAATGAGCAAGTGGCTCAAGGTCTGGGGTGTTTCAGTAAATCGGGGAGTAGCATTCCTAAACCACAAACACATATATCAAAAATGTTGTGCGTTATGAATGACACTGCACAGGTTCCCAGACTTCTCTACAGCCTTTTATAGAAGTACACTTTATCCTCATACCAGCAATAGTTGTGTTTCCTTTGATCTAGTTATGCTTTTCTGCATCTCTCTCATAGGCCTAAATCTTACCAGTGGCATCTGTATTTTCAGCCAAACACAGAGCAAGATGAGTCCTCCTGAAAAAAATAAAAAAAAATTCTCAGTTCCCACTACTAATATCAGGAAAATTATGGATGCCCATACGTTTTTCCCAGTTTTGGTTTACCAAACTGAAAATGGATGCAAGGGAAAGTTAGTGAGACCCACCAGTTTGACAACTAGATTACATTGGAATTTCTCCTGAGCAGCTGGAATAGAGACAAGTAAGAAAGCTGCATATTGGATGGATGCTCAAGAAGTAATTAGACATAACCAGCCTAGACATACAGAATATATGAGAGGATCCAGTAGCAGGGACAGAAACAGCAAAGATGGGAATAAGCATTAAGGAAGCTAGACAGGGATGGAAAATTAACTATCCAAGTTACTGTTCATCGTCAGGAATAGGAAACATAATCTGGCCTATTAAAATTGTATAGCAAATTACAGACAGAGAAATAATTTGGAGAGACATTGACAATATTTGTGCAGGTCAACTTGGAGGAAAATCTGTACACATTCCAGAAAGAAGATAAAAATAATATTATGGTTAAAATAATCTTATGTCTAATTTAATTAACAAACTGTATGTGAGAAAGTCTCTGGAGACTTCATGAGTGCACCCAATAACTGAAATTAATAAGTGGAATATCAACATGATGAAGACATTAGGAAAAGAAAAAGTTAAAATTAGGCAAATTGTATGAAATCCTTATATAGAGGGTTTTTTACTCCACTGCTATTCTCCACTCCTCTACATCCCTCACCACTACACGTCATCATTTTTTTTCTCAACCACGCCACATTAGGCTACAAGTGCACACGAAATATAATACATATCCCCTACCTAAGCATGCACGTCCAGCCAAAGCTGCTATAGAATACATGGGGAAGAACACATGAGAAGGCATTATTGTGCAGACACCAAGATTAAAAACTGTGGGTTTGCATGCTCAGTCCACTCTACTATGCTACTCTAGGTTATTACATCATTCTATCTACACTTGAGGCAAGCTATTGCATGGCTTTAACATTTGTATATTTATATCGCGTCTAAATATACCTGTAAACATATGTATATAAATACTGCATCCAACCTGCCCATCAGCCCCAGTCACCTCCCACCTCCTGCTCACTAATAGCACAGTCCTGCCTCACCTCCCACTCAGCCAAGCAATCCTGTGCTAGCTGCTTTCGACATACTCGCAGCTATATATATTTGTGAGCAGATAGAACCCTTCTGCAAAGCAAAGACAACATCTATTTTGCAGGAGTTACAATGTATTTTAGACTCACTCTGATGATCTCGGGTTTTTTACACTGTATTATGTACTAAATTTGCATATACATGCATGTCTGCAACTCATCTAGTTTGAAAAAGTATGTAGCACTAAGACAAAATCAACCAACCAACCAAACGAACAAAAAACAAATCAAAAAGGAAAAAAGCAAACTCAGCCATATTTACGTAGGCAAAATTTTTTTTTCTAGCACAATAGTTACATCTTGATAATTCCAAACTACCAATAAATCTTATTTAAAAAGTGAATGCAACTATGCTTTATTAGACAGATTTAAATTTCCCAGAGTGACTGAATTCTACTGTGGAAAGACACTCTGAATTACGTGTGTTCTGTATGTTCTGTGTCAGTGGCTAAATGCAATCATGGTTAGGAATTCCCCGTGTTGCTATACCATCTATCCATTACTAATGCAGTGCAGATGCATTCCAAATCCACCACAGAAAGTTTTTCACATGATGAAAATTTTCATTTTTCTCTTGCTTTTCTTGTGAGGCTTTTCAGTTGTTCAGTATTTCATCTCACCGCAAAAAGTATTTAATGATTCAAGCTGATTTTCTTGCTTAATTTCATCTGACCATTCTAAAGTAAAAAATCCCCTATCTTGGTATTTGGCCTTTTCAACTGCATGTTAACAAATATCATAACCTTTTTGCTCCGTACTTTTTATTTAGCCAAGTTATACATAGCAATTTCTTTTCATAGCCAGCCTTATTGCCTTAATCTCTAACTCACCTTTAGTATCTTGAATTAAGGCTTAATATATCTAGGGTATTCCTTCAGTTTAAAGAGTTTAGCATTCCTAGTCTTGTGGAGTTAAAAGGTGCTCATGGAGTATAGCTACAAATATGAAAATGTTTATCAAACTCTCAGTGTAAGTTAGGCTTGAGATCCTTTTAGAAGAGTTTGCAAATGCATTTGGGCTGCAACGTTTTGGTGTTACATGGATTTACTTGGTGCAAAATGGTCCTGTTTATAAGTTTAACAAACTCCCTGTGATTGATGGAAAGGCATTGTCTGATTGACTGTCACACGAACACTGTCATTAGGGGATGGTCTCACACTCAAGTCTAGAATACCATTTCTGTATCCCCACAGACATGAGGAGTACTCTGGATATTTCCAATTTGACCTTGATGTACACCTGTTAAATGTATTCTTTGGGCTTTGGCAAGGGCAGGGAAGAACTTCCTCCTGTAGCCATTCCCCTGCAGCAGTCTTACTGTCAGTTTATGAAGTGATATGCAGTATTTTCTAGGCAGAAATTACTCCTTACAATAAACATGTCTCTTGGCAAGCAAAAGAAAAATACAGCTAATTTTTTAACACTCTATACCTAAAATGTTTAAAAGGCCTAAGTATTTTCTGAGAGCAAGACTGGGATTGTGCTAGTATACCTTCACCCCTGAAGAGTCAATGGTGTTCAGCTGAACATTACACAGCTATTTTAAAAACACTAATTGGTTGTATTATCATATTATTCAACAAAACCTAATTTCCAACCAGGGAACCTCTATTTAAGCACTTGTTTCATCAGAATTTCTGGGTGTCAAGTTTCCAGGTATCAGAAATTACCAAGAAAGCTAACAAAAATACATTGTAAGTCAAACAAATTCCCTCACTATCTTCAGTTAAAAAAAAAATCCACAGAGGTCCATAATTTAATATTCTTTCCTGTTTCTCCTTAGAGCTCAATTAATTAGCTGCCATTTCTAGGGGTCCAAGTACAGGCCCACAGAATACCAGACCAGATAAAACCATGGTATTTTCTGAAGATCTGAGCATGACTTATAATTCTGTATGAAGTGGCATGAAAAAAAAGTACACATTCTGACATAGGAGGCAGAAAAGTCTAGGGACGCATTTTAATTATGTTTATGCTTTCTGTGAACGTAATAATAAGTACAGACAAGCAAGTAGGCAGCAACAAAACTCTTGGGGATTATTTGCAAACTGCTGTAAAGTTAAACTAATTAATTAAGTGCAATTGATATTCAGTTGCATTATCGTCAAGAGGATAAAGGCAGGGTTTAGTTAGCATGGACATTTGTTTGAACTGTATTTCTACATCAAAGAACCAAGACCTCTCTTAAAAATTAAAAGTATTTTCTCCAAACAAAAATATTACTGTAATGTGAATAGCAAATAATGATGCTGCATTAATTTTAGGCAAAAAAAAAGTTTGCTCAGTTTTAAGCAAAGTGTTTGTTCTAATTTAAACATATTTACATATTCTACTGGCTATAATTGTGAAAAGCAGACATGGCAGGTTTCAGAAATTACAGGTAAAGACAAAGCCAAGGAAGCCATTCTTTTACAGGGGAGATTGACTTTTACCACATTGCCAATCCGATAATTTTCTGTTTATGGCATTTTGCACTTTCTCTCTTAGTACCACAAAATTCTCAGACATTCCAGAACACTCCCACTGGTTAGAAACAAGCACAGCAAATTGCCTGAAATGCTGATTGTGTTCCATAGTGACCTTTTCCCTGAAGGTCATTTATTGCAGCATGTTGTAGGACACAGTGTGCCAGACTACTATAAGAACATACATAATCCTTGAGTTTTATCAACAGTCAATGTTAACATTAACTAATTCCCCTAGCTCAGGTAGAGAACCAAAATTCTCACTTTACTTTGCAAGAAACAAAAGCCATACTCACACTCAGAAGTCAATCACTGAAAATTAATGGAAGCCTATGGGTACCCACTAACACCAGATTTACAGCCATTCTCATTTCTCCTTTACCCCCTTTGTCCTAATTTCCCCATTATGCCCACTTTTGCACTTCCAGTTGCCATCCTTTAGATGCCCTGAATGCCAAACTTAAGCTTATACATATCAAGAAGTTTTGTCCATAAAGGATAGTGGGAGTTCCATCTGTAAGTCTTCGCAAACTACTGCGGTAATCACTGCTAGTCATCCATGTTTCCAATGTAGTCAATATAAATAATTCCACAAACAACATTTGCAAAGTTCTGACATGTGGCAAATGTTCAGTAGCTATGTTTAGCACATGCTGGATAATCCAAGTTCTCCACACATATTAAATTAGTAATTTTGACTCATTAAAAGGGAAAGGAAGAGAAAAAGGATTTTTAAATCTATTTCAACTATAAGAGGAAAAAATGTGCATCATGCAAGAGTGCTAGAAACTTACAGGATGAGGTGCTTCCTTAATGTAGTAAGCAAGGCACCTTTTCTGGTTTTGTACTACCAGTGTTATTGCTAAAGCTTCTCTGTTGTTCAGCATAGAGGAATCTTTTGGTAGTGTATTGCCTCTACAAGTGTTCCTACATCACCCTTACTAAAGATGTAGAAAGGAAACACATTAGTTGATACACGACTGTCAGAATAGTCCCTTAGGGAAAGAACAGACCTGATTTTTTCCTTTATGAAGGCTTCCATACTTTCCCTAAACTTCTGTAGCTTTTATTAGCAGAAATTCTGGTATTCGCTCCCTTTGGGAAGGAAATGCTCAGTTGTTTCTCCCAGAGACAGTATCATAGTTTTATTTATGTTCTTTGGATAAAGCAGAGTGACAGGAAAATGAAATATCTTCCTACTAGAATCTCAGATTTCTGTTGCATAAATTTGAATATTTTATCTGCTAATGTTACTACAGTGCCTTATGCTTTCCAGCTCTGATGTTTTCTCATTTTATGCAGCATAGCCATTCTTACACATTAGACGACCAGTGAGGAGAATGCTCACCTGCCATGGATCTTGGGAATAGTAATCCAAGGAAAACTTAGTAGCAAACTTATCTCCTTGGAGATGCTAGAGCCTCAGACTCACATAAAAATTAGAAGTGCCCACAACTAAAGCATTTGGCTGAAATGCTGTGGGTATTCTCTCTCTCCTTTTTTTTTTTTTTCTTTCTTTTTCCTTTTTATTTCCCAAAAGTAAACTAAAAACTGCAGATGGGAGTCCAAAACTTTCTGTAAAAACCTAAGTGTTTTATGATGCAGGTGAATACTAGTCATGTTAATGCTGTGATCACTAGCATGGCATTTGACAAAAAAAGAAACTGAGTCATTAGGGACGGTCTCTGCCCAGGGTCAGCCACCGAGGTGGTGACAGAACGGAAAGCTGAGACAAACAGTCGGCAGCACTGGTCAGAGCAGGAGGCTGGGGAGAGGAACAGACTGTATGAGCCACACTTCTGACCAACACTAACAGCTCTGGAACCACACCATAAACTTTGCCTCTTCAATGCTGCTCACTGGCAACTTTTCTTGCTATGTTGTGATTTCCCCACACCCCCCACCCCACAGAATATCTTCCTTTTGAATGAGGAAGAAGCATTATCTCAAAAGGTTCTCTCTTTTTATTCCTCTGAAAAGCTTCTGGCTTGCTCTTTCCTTTGTCCAGCTTCTAGGCAGCTATTTAGAGGAACACAAATGCTCAGCAGAGATGCAAAACACAAGATTAGTACTCCTCATCAGTATACACACACACATCATAAGATCCTTACTAGATGACAAGCAGGCACAAGCATAGCTGGGTAATACTACATCAAGATAACTTTTTCTTCTGCAGCGCGGCAGTTTAAATGTTCTATAAAGGATTTGCTTTAAAGTGCGCGTTTATTTGGATACCCTTTCCTTCCCTTGTGTCTAACACAAAAAGCAGATTCAATTCAGGGGTATTGAGCCATGGTAGAAATTCCAGATTCCCCTCTCTTGCAGGATCTCAGAGTGTTAGTAAACATAACAGACAACCAATCAGTCAGGCTACAGTAACACACACATCTCCAGAAGGCAGTGAGAAAGACTTAAATAAAACATAGTACCAGCCTTCAGTGGAGTGCATTTGAGACAAATGCCAGGGATGTGAAAGGTGTCGCTGGGATTACCAATGACGTGCTAATGGTTGTTCAAGCAATCTCTGTGCCTCCTTCTCTCTGACTCACTGTCTCCCTTTGGAGGCTTCTCTCACGTCATTAAGGGACTGAGGGTTATTCACAGATCACTGACTAAAAGCAAGCTTTAGCTTCCTGCCTACATTCCCCTGGTCGTATGAACAGGACTGAGGTCACTTCCAAGCAGCCTTTGAGCTTTTTATCAATAGATCCAATTAAAAAAAAAAAAAACCAAAAGAAAACAAACAAACAAAAAACCAACCCAAAACAAACAACAAAATAGATTACCTTCTGCTCTCCTGTTTCTACCCCCCATCTCCATTCTCCAACACACCCCTCCCAAAATCAGTTCTGTCATGCTTTCCCCACAGGGTTAAAAATTCCCTTGATCACAGCAAAAAGCTGCTTTATGGTTTCCAACTATTTCCAGAGCTTTTGACTAATAACACAAGATTAAATATGTACATAAAGCTCCCAAGAGTTACCTGCGAATCCAGCTTCAGGATAGTTACTATAGAAATTTTTTGTTACTACTAGAAACAGAGGAGCGGCGAGTCAATCCAAGCATTTTCTTATCCACCTGTTTCTAATTGCATTTTTCATTGTGCTGCGCTGCTCTCTCACATGCTTTCCATCCCCTCCCTGTAGCAGGAAGTGCTTCAGGCACTGCCAACACAATGGCTTTGACTGAAGCCCCTTACCACTCATGCTATAGTAATGTTGGGCTTTTAAATTGGATTCCATGAGTTAGTCATCTTTTCATTGCAACTATAAGGCAATAAATCTCCAAATGAGACATGCACCAAATACTACAGGCCCAATGCAGATACTACTGCATCGCTTTAACTGACCACAGTGAGTTTTCCCCTCTTCCATGTGGAAATAACCTGTACTGGAAAAAAATATATTTATACTAAGATAACTGCAAGAGTACTATGGGACTGTAATAAGTACAAGTAGAATCGACACAGCAATTTGTATAATATTTATATGCAGATTAAAAAACAATAAGAGCAGATTATTTTATAGAAGACAATAAAAATGCAAGATTCAAATCCTATTTCTTCAATGAGCACAATAAACTTAATCTGACTTCAGCACATACAAGCAAACACATCACAGGTGCATTTCATAGGGCTCTTACACATAATTTTCCTAATAAGCTCATAGGTGGTTGTCCCTATACAACCTTCTCTACATCTTACTTACTCTCCTTCTATTGCTTTTATCCAGGTACTAATTTATCATCTGTAATCCTCATCAGAGGTTACGATGTTCTAACTGTCAAGATGGCACCTTTTTCCATTTAAAGCCCTCTTAACCAAAAGCAGACTTACTTCAGCAGGGTCTGGTATTTCCTGATCACTCAGCTAATCCATCACAAAAACCTATTCCCTCATGCTTGATTTCACAAAACAAGATTATGGTTTTTTTTCCATTGATAACAATTTCCATTGTTTGCCAACAACTTTCATTTCAGGAGGCAAGCCCAGTAAATGATAACATAAAAAGTGCTAGAATCAGGCTATAGAGACTCAAAAATGAGGCAGAACCTGGAAAATGGGAAGGGAAAGAATAGTAATAGACTTCATCTGCTTAAGCCCTTTTGTTTGCTAATACTGAAATGGAGATAATAACTTAGAGATGAGCTGGTCAGCAGGAAAAAAAAAACACTCAGGACTTTAACATGTTAAACCACTAGAGAAAAATTTTCCAGATTTTATTTCTTAGCACCCCACCACAGCCTATTAAATGTGGCAATGAAGCAGACTGGGGAGGATTCTATTTTTCATCTCCTACAAAGGACTCTGCAGAAGAAAAATACCGTGCCAAGTTCTCAGTTTACATTTTGTGACAGGGTGATGCTCTTAAAAATTAGTTGTACCCTCCACTGAAAGTATAGTTTTCTACTCTCATGACTAAATCTCCTGAAATAAAAAGTCAGTTTATTTTCACACCCTACAGTTCTCTCTGGTAAAGAAATTCCAATATATTTTTGTCTTTCTTCTTCCTATTTTCAACATTTGTGACACTTCTACTTTATAAGATAAATATTTGAAAAGGAAGATGTCTCCACACTACAGAAACACACTTTTATCACACTGGCTTTTAAAAGCAAAGTTCAGTTCTGAAAAGAGGGAGAAATCACATCATCAGAAAATGACTTTGGGTAGTCCTGTACATGAATTATTCATGCTTTATTTTATAGTCCCCTTTATTCTCCAAGAAATATCAAATGATTCAGCAAGCCGATGATTTTCTGTGTTAATCAGATGTCTGACACTATACTCAGGCCTGATGATGGGCCAAAGAAAAAGAATTTCTTTTTATGAGCTAACTGCAAAGGCTCTTGATGAATCCCACTCAGTTGCATGTCTTCATGTAATAAGGTGTTCAAATGCAACATAATTACATTAGTGAAAATGGAAAAATCTGTCTAATGATTTATAGCCTAAACTGTAAGATAACAAGGATATTCCCACTAGAACAATCATATACAAAATGAACTATTAGTTTACAATTCTTTTTGAAAAAAATACTGTCTCGTTACTTTATTTCTTTTTTCCAACTCTATTAATACAGCCACCATAGCCAATGCTTTCTTTTTCCAATACGTTCCACTATCTATAGCCAAGGACAAGGATATACATATATGTCTTATAATTATTTACCATATTTAAATGTATAATGGTCAAGCTATCTTTATATCAATTCAGAAAAAAATCAAGACAACTTGCTGGTTTGTTTTTTCATCTAACCTGTTGAGGGTCCCATTACATGATATTTTTCAAAACCATCCATAATACAGAAAGACAAAAAAACACAGCATATTTTCCCAGAACAACACAGAAAATCTGTAGGATAGACTATATTGTTATATACATCTCTACATGGTCTATATAGCCAACACTGAGTCGGGATTCTCCAAATCCCCAAAACCCTTTCTACCACTTCTGCCAGTAATTGGTAGAAATTCTTTAGTTCTATCAGTAGCACACTGTAGGTATTAGTAGGGCTTAACCACCTAAGGAAAAATTGTTATTCTTTACCTGCAGAGACATAAAATCAGGTATAAACAATAATTTTTTTTGCATGGATTTTTTTTCCTGTACCGTCCAGGACAATTTTTGAATAACAAAAGCAAAATTAAAACAGCATGTCCGTGTCAGAATATGAAGTTCAAAGACACAACTAATCTAAATATCACTGTAGTTTTGGAAAGATGTTCTGCTGGAGCCCAGCTCATGCCATACTAGTCTGCTTTTTTTTTTTTACACCTGATCAAGCAGCAGCCAGCTGAACCCAATCACCATTCTGATAACAGCATGGTGTATTATTAGATCAGCTATAACACAAAGCTGTAATCCTGAGTGTCTCCACACAGGAAGTTAGGCTAGTAAACCTTCACAATCAGCTTAAAATTCATGGTCTGAGTGTTACAAAAATCAAAATATGTCCTTGAGTAAGAAGGGCGCTTTTCTAATGCTGATGCTGAAATTAACACTTTCATGTGGTTTCACTTCTGAGACAGGTATGACAGTTCATGCAGATTTTGAAATTCCATTGGAAAAAAAATACCTATACTTCCATTTCTTCTGATTTTAATCCATATTACAATATTTGTAATTTCCTATATCCTATGTAAGATAAAATAGAAGAACCTCACTATATTTGAAAAATAGTCAATAGCAAGGAATGACAGGTTACTTCAAGGAAAAAAATGGCCCAGTATGATTGCCAGTTTGGGCTGCACTGTTGTTGCAATATTTGCTGCATACTGAAAGTAACTGTTGTGATTAGATACTTTTTTTCATATCAGAATTTTTTAAAAATAGGCTATAAAATACAAGATTTAAAAAACTGAAACATTTTACATTATTTTTAATAACAGGCTAATCAACACCTCAAGACCTCAGAGCAGATTCAATTTGATTTCTTCTTTATGGCCTTTAGGTACCAGCAGTGTGCTTAGGAAAATAAAAATAATATAAGTCAGTTAGCATTGAATTTCTAACTAACCATTAAAATCTAACCCATGAAGCAGGCAGAATTATGGGAGGGCAACATATAATAGAAATGGAGTGAGTGAACTAAGCAGATTATAAATACCCCCACACACAAGAGATGGAAGAGGAAGACATGAAATGCAATGTGACAAGAGAAAGCCTTGGTACAGCAGACTCCGTTGTAGTTTCCTTGTTTTGCATCTGAGGCAGTAGTCCAGGAAAGAGAAGAGCAGGAAAACAAGGCATTCTTAAGAATACAAGCCAACCCATATGCATTTTTTTTTTTCATTTTTAGCTATGCCCTTTTTTCCTGTATGGTGGCTGAGCTGCACACGGCTACTACTCTAGGAACACCCTAAATTGTAAATCCCCTACCGCAGACAGTTTAAAGAGTATAAGGAACTAAAACACAACCAAAGAAATCACTCCTTGCTTAATTTGCACAGTTGGTACAACAGTTGTGTAGTGTTACTTACCGATTTATTGTTGGCTGGAGGGCACCATGGTCTTGGATGAAGCTGAAGATGAACAAACAAATGTGCTGCAGAACTGAAGTTTGCATCTCTGGCTGGTAAACAGGCCTGACAGTGCTAATTGCCCTTCAGTAGCTACAGATTGAGAAGATGCAGATTGTCCATCCTTGAAGCAACATCATGAGAAAAAAGCCAAATTAATAAATAAGATAGTAGTGGCAATTATGAAGAAGAATAACAAAAATTAGCAAAGTAACTTTATGAGAAAGAACACAAAATATACATATAACAAGTACATTCCCTTCAATACTGGCTATGTTATGTTAATTAATGATACTAGAGCTCACAGTTATGGCATTTCTTGGCAAATTGTATGAAACAGATGCCTGAGCCTGAAGACACTGGCTTCTATTTATCCCCCAAATAGTGGGCTGTTAGCATTCTTTCTGCTGCTAACATATTAAAATGCTGCCATTTTCTCTTCTGTTTTCTCAATGTTAAATCACAAAAAATAGTGTTGGTTGGCTGAGACAGGGTAGATGTAATAGTCCAAAGTAAGAAGAGAAAAGTACTAATTGAAACATTACCCAAGAGTCCATTTTGCAGCATTGCTGCCCCCAATAAATGCAGTACTAATGGAGAGGTTGTTCGAAATACTTCCAACAACTGAGGAGCAAAAAGTGATAGCTTGTGGAAAATACATATAATAGGGTTAGGAAAAGATGTTTGGTTCTATATTTTGTTAGTTTCTTTTGTTAATGTTGAAGCTAATTGGAAATTGAAAGCAAGAAACAAAATACGCCAGCAAAACAAGACTTTTTCGTCAGTGCTGAAGAGCTGCTCTCAACTTTGTTGGCCTAAATGAAAAGTTTGTGTGCCTGCCTTTTAAATATTCTTCAGAGATGGGGACTATATTTTAAATTGAGTATTATCATCTGTGTTAGTTTTCATTTCTGCTGAGCAGTGATTACACAGAGACAAGGCCTTTTCTGCCTCCCACCCCACCCCAGCAATGGACTGGAGGTGCACAAGAAGTTGGGAGGGGACAGAGCCAGGACAGCTGACCCCAGCTGACCTGAGGGATATTCCAGACCATCTTGGCCTCACACTCAGCATAGAAGGCTGGGAAAAAAGGAGGAAAGGGGAGATATTCAGTGATGGCATTTGTCTTCTCAAGTTACATGTTATGGAGCTGCTCTTTCCTGGGGATGGCTGAGCTCCTGCTTGTCCATGGGAAGGGAGGAATTAATTCCTTGGGGGTTTTTTGCTCATATACACAGCTCTTGCTTTACCTATTAAAGTGCCTCAACCTGCAAGTTTTCTCACTTTTTCTGTTCTGCCTCTCTCCCCCACCCCACTGTTGCAGGGAGTGAGCGAGCAGCTCTGTTGGGCTTGGTTGCCATCCAGGGTTAAATCACAACAGTTTCTTTCCAAGAGTCTGGGAATTTGACATACTGGTTTTGTAACACTGAGCTGTTTAGAACCCTGCTGTACTGCTTTCATTGAGATTTGACATACTGATCTTTACAAAGCAGAGAAATATTTGCTAGGAGAAATATCCCCTCTTATAGAATATGCCAAGCAATGATTACATGGCAAAAAAATAAGCCAGCTTCTCTGTTTTTTAGAACTTTGGTAAAACTGTTCAGTGGTACTGATGCCTTTTTCCTAGGAAAATGAAGCTAGACATGGTTAAGAGGGTTGGAGTCTTTACCTCAGTATTTTAATCGGGATCCTCTTTGATGCACCCACTTCACACAGGTGACAGCGTGGCAAATGCACACCCACCATCAATCACACACACCAGTTATAGACTTTACACATCAGTATCTAACGAGGGAGCCCAATAATGGGGCTGGGGTGGGCTAACCCCTAGTTTACAGAATCCTCCTGTCAGGAGACCTTGGGTTCCTGAGATAGCAGGAATGTTTGGTTTCCCTGGCTCTGCAGTTCTGGCATATTCAGTCTCAGGGCCTGCAGAACACTTACAAAACACTAAGCACTAAACTAAGTAAAAGGTTGCAAGTATGCATACTGCTAATACTTGTGGATACAGAGAACTGTGTAAAAGGTATATAAAAAAAAAGACAAAGATCATTCTGGCATCAGTACTGTAATCAATGCTGGGAATTTTGAATTATAAAGATAAAGAAAGATACACTGAACTCAGAGGAGAGTTAGGAGCTGGCAGAGAAAAGAGAAAAAAATTTAAAACTCAACAAGTCATTTGGTGAACAATGGAAGGAGTACTAAAAACATGGGTTATGTACTAAGTTTCTTCTGATGTTTGAGTGGTATAGCTAATTAGCAGGACAATTTAACACTGAGAATTATATAATTCAAAGTAATTTAGTGAGCTTCATCAATCCCAAAAGGGGCAAGAGATTAAAGAAAAAAATAGTAATCAAAACCTTGAGGGGTATCTTAGTCTAATGCAAAAACCTATTTCTAGGTAATGCACAAGGCTAGAATGCAGCAGATCTGAAGTCACTTATCAGGTCTGTAAGATATATTATCAGCAAGTCAAGGAGAAGCTCACATCTCTTTGCTTCAGTTGTGATTTGCAAAAACACACATAATTGTTATGGCCACTTTCTCAACCTTTGTTTTATCTATTTAGACTGTGAACCCTTCAGGGGAAAAATTACTTCCTTCAATGTGTTCATAGAATACATTGAACAGTGGGATCCTAATTTCAGTTGAGCTCTCCAATTGCTGCCATAATACAAATAATAAATGATAATGCATTAAGACCACCAAAGAACAGCCCTCCAGTTTAATAAATGTAAATCCTCACTGGAGATAGTTAAATCTACTTTGGACTTAGAAATAGAAAATATATTTCAGGGAATAATCCTGAACCAGTAGGGGCATAGCTGACCTATTTTTATCTCTAGTTCCATGAATCACGGAAGTTAAAATGGACGTATTACAGTATCAAATTTCTATTTTGAATGATATAATAGAAGTAGAAATCTTTTGAAGCTCCTTTTCTTTCAGGCACAGCACTCTACATATTAAGCCCAATGTAAGGTGCTTATCTTTGAGATATGGAATAAAAGCTGTTGACCTTTTAAACATAAAAATCTTGGTGAGCTTTGGTATGGCTTGATCTAATTATGTTATAATGGATAGAAGGTAATCTCTTATGTACGCTGTCTAGACACCATCTCTTATCAGAAATCTCAGGGGGAAAAATGTAACCTATAGCAAAGCAGTGATATAGCAATCTTTGTTGAAAGACCAGGATGCCATGGCTTCACAACAGACAGCAAGAGATTCATGACATTGCTAAGCAACGCTATGAGCTGGTGAGGTTTTCCCTGGCTTCATATGGTGTGGTAGTTAAGGAAGTAAGAGCAAGGAAAAAAAGACAAAAAAACAACCAAATGAACTGAAGTGCGTAAGAAAGCAAGCAAGCAAGCAAATGTACAAATGGAAAAGGAGGAAAAAAGAAATGTGAATTAACAAGGTAATTGTAGGGTGTCAAAATTGCTATTCCAGGAAAGCAAAAATCTTATATTTTTGTGATTAAAAAGTAATAAAAAAATCAACATGTTTATCCATGGATTTCTTCAGCTAAACTTTTATCAGCCTATATTCCTTTAAAATTTGTAATCACATATGGATTGGAAAGCACCTCTTAAAGTAAACTATGCTTTAAAGGAAATCACCATTTGTTAAAGCTCTTCTCTTGCAGGTAGACTAGAGAATGTTTGAAAACCATATAAGTGAGTTCAAATGTGATTGACAGGATGTTTAAGCATTTCAAAGGATAGAACAATCTGATAAATTGCAAAAACATTCTCTTTGACAGCTTGACAAGTTATGTGCACTCTAGAAAGCAGAGATGTTTATTTGTCTTCATTTTTTCTCTATATATACCATTAGTTCTCAGATGATAAATAGGTTTGTCTCAATGAGTAGATGCTCCCATGTTTTCTTCTTTTTTAATAGAAGTACTCACTACTGCTCATTTAATCTCCACACAGCCACTGTTGTTAAAAGTCTTCCCACCAAAAGAACCTCAGCAAATAACATTTGAAAGTACAGCCTGAATTTTTCCTGAACACATTCAAATCCATGCTCACGTGCCAGCAAACTGAGTCTAGAACAATGGTATCATGCCAGCATGCTTTCAATCTACAGTTTACTTATAGTTATAAATAAAAGGACATAACTTACACTTTCCAAATAAAGTCTTCCAATTCCCTTTTTCCACTGAGATTATTTTTCAGTTCTCTGTGAGGTCTCTGGTGCACCTTTTGTCTTCTGTCAAAGAAATTACATTTGGTAAAAGATTAATGAACAATCTCAATCCATCTCTCATTCAGCTATGAGGAGGTGTACTGTCACCTTGTCTACACAAAATTCCTTTCAGGGAATACCTTCTAACCTTGTTTTTCCTGGAGTGCTTCCCAGATAAACTAAGCTATCACACAGATGGCAACAAGACTACTGTCTCTTAATTCCTCAGTGAGACATCCTGTGCAACACTTGATTATATGATGCAAAAGCTGAAGTTCAGTATTTCTCATTGTAATCTAAAATAGTTTAAAGGACCATCCAAAATAAACCATTTAAGATGTCATTCTAACAACTATTAGACGTGCATAATCACTGCAGCAGGCAGAGTCTCACTCACCATTAGTCTTCAAGTTGACAAAGATTTTTCTAAAAATAAACAACTCAGCTACTGAAAAAATTAAAATAGAATAGAAAACAATGTATCTAATCGACAAATTTGCATGTCGTTTGAAGTCAAGTAAGTCTAAGTTTCTCTTTTTCTACTGTTTAGCAAGAACCATATGACATTAACACCCTTTAAAAAGAGCATCAAGTACAGACTAAAGAAGCCACAACTTCAGTGCCCTTAAACTGTTTCCCATCTGATTCATTACCAGGAACACAAGTAATCTTGATACTCAAGGAGCATTTATTCTTGGGCTGCAAACTGGGAAAATAGTACTACTAATGAAGATGTTGCTTCCTGAATTAATTTTTTTTTTGTGAGAAGACTCTTTTTCTACACAGTTTTCAAAGAACTTTCAGTCTTTAACTGCCTACAATGAGTATTTATTTTGCAACGTCTGTCATCCCAGATGTTGCAAAATTATTCTCTATATCTTATTGAGAACGTTTCTTATCTCTAATAGCTAAAAAATACGTTCTATTAGAATAAAAACTCTCAACTTGCATCTCTAGCATTATTATTCAGTATTTTAAACACGATATATTTAGAGAAGCTTTTACTTTCTTGTTATAATGACCCTAGCCCTATCTTTTTTTTTATTTTATTGTGCCATGATTTTAAATGTCTCACTAATACTGTTACATCAGAGATTTATGCTTTAATGAAGCCCAGGAATTACCCAAGAAACCTCAAATATTTTAACCACTTTGTTCAGGGTCCTCTTGGTTCAGTTTGGGAAAGGAGAAGGTTTTTTGGACCACAAGAGGGAGCTCACATTTTTCTGTTACGTGCACAGCGATGTGCAGAGTGGAGAACTCACTTTAAATCCATGGAAGTGGAAAAAATCAGATAAATTTTATTAAACAAGATGGATAAAGATGCAAGTTTGAATTCAAATCAACTTTAGTTAACGACTTTTTTCAATGAAACCGAGATTGTCCCAGATTTTGTTCAAAAAGATATAATGCCATATTTTTAACTACGTTTCTGATAGTAAAAAGATGCAAGATGTATGCTGATACTCTTCTGAGAATAATTCCATAGTTCCAGTGAAACCATTTATAGGATGGCAGATGTCTTCAGTGATGAATGATGGCTGCAAAATTCACCCTACCTCTACACATAATAATAACAATATACGAAAGCTAATGTTCCTAGAACAAATCTCGCATTCCTCATCAAGCCCTACCATGTATAGATTGCAGCAGCAGTAAAAGAGTTCTTTGAAGTTCTGGAATGCTCTTGAGCCAATTATAATCCAACAGAAATATTTACCAAAATGGGAAGAAAGAAAATGAGCTTGATCTGAAGACATTGGCCACTGTGCCTGCAGCAAACAAAGACTTATTACAGTGCAGCCCAAAGACTGCTCCAGAGAGCTGGGAAAGGTGCTGGAAGTACAGGAAGTAAAATACATAACCAAAATCTCTCCTCCTCCTCCATAGCTGAATTCTTTTCTGAAAACCATTTTCTAATCTTTAAGCCTATTGAATCCTAAATGTCTTGAATGAAGAGACTTGTATCAGTTCCCATGTTCTCTAAATTTTATACTTTAAAAACTTTCCAATATTTTCTGGCATTCAGCCAACTCTTTTTGCTTTCTGTTTTCATTTCATTCCCCATAGGTCTACACACCTTCTCCTTCATATTGTTTACTTCTGAAAGAGCCAGGTCTTCCTCATTTATCCAGAGTCATCCATATACACAAATACACAAATACACCTGAAGGGTCCTGAAGGTGTGGATGACACAAGATCAAGATCATAACTGTGAAACATCAAGAAAATAGATTCAAGCTCAAAATTAAGTAGGGGGCATTTGGATTTTTTTTTTTTTTTAAGAATTTCATGCATAGTTTTAGAAGAAAATTTGAATTTTTTTTCTGGAATCTCAAGCATGGTTTATACTTTCCTGGCAATATTTCACCATCTAATCCAATCAACTGCATATATATCCAGAAAAAAGAGCACAGGTGCATCCTCTAGATCAGTGTGCTTTAGATATTTGCTTGTAAGTGCTCCTTGTCATGGCCCTTTCCTTCATTGTTAGAGTTTTCAACAGGGATTTTTTATAAAGAAAAAAAAATCTGAAAGATATTGTTTTCTGTTCAGATCTGTTTCAATGTTATTTAAACATTGATATATTGGTGCATGCTCTGCTTTTAAAAACAGAAAAATAACAAGACTGTGGTCTGCTGTGCTGACTGGCTTAGCCACAAGTTGTTCCAATATCTCACTAAAATAAAACACACTTGTGAAACCCAAAACATGTACATAGATCATTAGCAGTTTCAACGAAGTGATATTTATTAATTTTAAAAGGTGACTCCTTTCTGCATCTAGCACTTGGCAGGTCCACCCACAATCCATTTTATCCCCAATAACTTCCCTGAGAAAAGTGGACCACTTCCAAATCCACACTGTTTTCATTAATAGATTTAAATAAATAAATAAATAAATAAATAAATAAATAAATAAATAAATAAATGCTTACAGATCCATACAGCTGGTCCTGAATGCATCATATATGCACAGAATGTTTTGCTAATTTGCTAATCTATTCATACTATTCAGTTTTATTGTAATATAAATGCCATTAAACTCCTTACCATATTTCTCAGTGTTGTTTGCTAATTTGTATTTCAATTCTATTCAAATGTCCTCAGTAAACTGCATAAGATCATATTTTCCTTGAAATAATTGTAAAATATCATCTCTGGCTTAATAAAAGTGATACACACATATGAAAAAAAGAAAACAAAAAAACCCCAGAAAAACAGCATAAAATTCTCCAGTGTGTCCTCACTGGAAATTAAAAGAGCAGTTGAGAAAAAAAGGAAAGAGAAAAATTGTATTTAGGGTAATGCTATACATATTTAGGTAATAAATGTATGTCTGACCTTTTTGCAGCACCCAAAATTGCCAGCTACTGGAAGGCTTTCAGGAAATTGTCAGAATTGTCAGAAACACTGGACACCTTCCTACAGTTCACATCTGCATCCAGTTTGTGTGCAGTGAGAACAACCTAAGACACCCAGAATATTTGACTTGTGTCAATCTGTACCATTATTTCCAATGAGAAAGCCACTTTATCATAGGAAAGCAAAGAACAGATGACCAGTTCTCTTGATTTGGAATGGTTTGCCAATTATGGACCACTTGAATACAGAGCTTTCTTCTCCATATTTAAGTTATTTCACCCTGTCTGACACAAACTTTCCCACCACAGCTACATTAGAAAGTGCCATCTCTAGTTTTGTATTTGTCCAGTTGCTTGGACTCCAGTCTAAACCTGGAAAACACTGGCAAGGTTTGGTTTCACTATTAATGGGCACCTAATGATACCAGCAAACCACAACTTGAGCTGACAAAAGAAGCAGCCTGTCCCCTAAGGAAGGGGAAAACACTCCAGTAGTCTGTACTGGAGCCTGAACTTTGCAGTCAGTTTATGTGTGAGATCTTCATGGCATAATGTGATATGCAAAATTTCAGTTCTCAATTGAAATCTGTCTGAGCAGTGTGCTGATTCCATATTCATCAGAACATCTACAATTGAATGTGATCCTATCATCTCATGCAAGTAAAAATGCTTGCTGAATTTTGGTAACTGCTGACTCAGAACTAGGAAGGCATGTCATGGGTGCTACAGAGATGCAGCTTTCTATACATGATCCTAAACCCTCCCCAAAGCAAAGAGAGGCATGTGAAAATGTTTAAGGTATCAATATTTTACCTCATGATCTTAACCATTGTTATCTCTACAAACACCAAATGTTTTCCAAATCTAGCACAATACTCAAGGATATAATACAAATAACAATAATACAAACCTACAGGTAGATCAGCCCTGTTAAGTACAGGCTCTTGAATGTTTTCCATGGCAAACCTGGTGTTTCCTAAGGCCAAAATTGCCAAGAATTGTCAATTTTATTTAAGATATAAAGAATAAATTAGTTGCAAAAATCCCACTATAGAAGCCTTTACCTCCTGCTTTCCAGAGATATGTCTTTCATGTAATGTCAAGCCTCCTCTCCCTGATCTCTTCAGCAAAGCTGAGAAAATTGGACTCCTAATCTTGGGTCTCCTCTGCCACCTGGAGAGATGGGCAAAACAAACAAAAAAAAAAGTATTTGTGACTTCCACTTGTGCCATAATCAACAAAGCTTCCCATAATAAACAAAGCTTCCCATTAAGTATAAGAAATCACCACTTTCTGAAACATGCACTTCGTGGCCAGACACCACTATCAATGCAAATGTTTAAACAAAAGTACCAAACTTAAAGTTGATTTTAAGAATTAGTTTTTTAACTTTTGGCAAAGTGGTTGAAATGTATAAGGTGCAACTACATTAAACATATAAACATGAAATCAAATCAACACAAGTCTATATTTCTAGACCAGTCTAGAAAACTGAAAACTTGAAAGATTTATTTTGGTGATAATTCCTAGCCTTTTATTCACAAAACCAGGATAGGATTCATCCAGTTCTTGATACACATTCTTAAAGGTTATAAAAGTAACTAATGCCAAAGCACTGAATTACAATTAAAATACTTTATTGAAAAATGTGGATATTGTTATTGCATCAAAAATAAATTAAGGGCAGCTCTTTTCAATGGAAAGTAAGAGTATTTCCTAGTACCTCCCACTGGAAAATGATTCCAACATGAATATGTTTGCAAACAAGGGCTTTCATTAAAAGCCTGTTAAAAATCCTGCTTAGATCTCTAATAGTTTGAGTGTTCTCAAATCGGCTTTGGCAGAGAACAAAGGGAATGTCCAGAGTTTCCCTTAAGTCAAACAATATCTGTACATTCTCTTCCCCATTACTTTAATGCTAGGTGTTTAATTTAGGGTAGCATACCTTATATTTGAGAGTGGCCACAATATCCTTGTAAGGTATGCAAGTTTTTCTGTGTGTCTTTAGCAGAGAAAATATAAGAATCATAGTTAGAATTTACAGTTTGAGGATTTTGTGCTCAACATGAGTTCTAGGCCTCAAATATTTTCACAGCAATTTAAATATCTCAAGGTATGATTAATTTTCATAACTTGCATATTTTCCGTAAGTTTAGCCTCTAGTTTTACTACTTTGATTTCTTTTTTTTTTTTTTTTTATTCTTCCACTCTGCAAAAAGAGAAACATCAAGCAATGTTTATGAAAGAGAAATGGGAATACCCACTTGTCTTTTGTAGGCTTGCAGTTGGGCATGGGATGAATTCAAATCAAGGTAGAGACAAGAAACAGTGCAGCACACCAAGAGGTCAGACATGAAGAGTTGGCCACACACTTACAGAACAGGAAGAGAACAGTCACAGGTTGGTTTTTTTTTTCAGTTAAGCAAATAAAGGTATTTTCCAACTTATTTCTTGATTAGAATGATCCTTTCTCCATAATAAAACTAATTATCTGTCTGGGAAACATGAATCAGCCTACATTTTCTGTAAGCCTCAAAAGGACTGCAAAGCTAAACTGCCTGAATATCAGCTTTTTCCCTCTCGGTGGCATACGTCACTACATATCCTTGTTCTCTTCCAGTGCTGAAGCACAAAAAAATCAAAATTAGTTCATTTCTGGCCCAGTAATTTTAGTCTGAAGTTGGAGGCTCTTTGCTTTGTCTGACTGGGGGAGGGAGCTTACCCTCTATAAAGGAAAAGCTGCTGTCAAATAATGACCAGTATGAAACTTCACAAAAGCAGTGGGGTCAAAGAAAAAAGTTTTCATTTCATGTCAATTATTCTCATCTCCTTCTGCTAACTCCAAGATCTTATAGGACACTCCAGACTCAAATATTTGGCCGAGAAGGACAAAGAAAGAATTACATTTGACCTACCAACATTTTCCAGACTCACTCCTGTCCTTACTTTTGAATCATTTTTCTCTTATATTACAGTATTCCCATCTAGTTTTCAGAAAAACTACTGCACTAACTGCACCTGCAAGCTGGTCAGCAAGGAATTTATAAAGCCACAGAAAAGGGGACCAGTGCCAACATCTGTGATAGTTTTTAAAAGGGCAGGTTGCTGTGTTAGGTAGAAAAGCAAATAAGTCTCAGTGGAGTAGTTGACAAATATCAATGCTGGTGAATTAGATATGTACATTTTAAGATGCTATTAGTTGTTTTACTGGAGAATTGCATTTGTAATATAGATATTTTATTATACATAACAGTTCATACCTAACCCAACTAAATAATTAGCAATGACAGAATTTTGAAGTGACTCCTGGCGTGTGAACAAACAATGTAAAAGAAGCAGGTTTTCTAGGCTGGCATAGCAGAAACAGCAGCTCTGGCTTCTCAACACAGCCAGCAAATGTGCTCTGGAGCTTTTTGTCCTTAGTATGGGACAGGATGTGTCTTTGCATTCACTCATGCTTCAGTCTTCTGCAATTTCTCTTTTAACCACCTGCCACATCAGATAAATTGTCTGACACCACACTTATACTAATGAGGAGAACAGCAGCACTTTATGGCTTAGGCTGGTAGGGAAATGAGTTAGTATGATCATAAATACATTCAAGCAAACTGGGATGCAAGGCATCCTCACCCTGAAATAAATAAAATACAGCCTTCCCCTCACACATATTCAATTGATAAACTTAGAAGGAATTTACATGTCTTTGCCTTAAAGTCTACTTTATTGGTAATCACTATGCTTACTTTTAAAAAATTTCATCAGACCTCTTTTATCCAATATAGCAAAACCCAGCTGAACTTCAAATTTCAGACGTTGCCTTGAAACGTTGCCTTCTCACTGCACACAAACTGGATGCAGACGTTGCCCTTTAAGACAGCTTCTAAGGCATTACACACAGTTAATATCAACATGTCTAGTCTGTCATTCCTGAGTCTATCTCAGGTCCAAACTAATTAACACTGTATTCATTTTTCATGATCATCAGGTGTTTTATTTGGACCTACTAAAAAGCACTGAAAGGCTGACAAAAACCTCTTAATTTCTCTTTTTTTTTTTTTTTTCATTTCCCTCTGTACACTAGAGCACACAAAATTGGGATTGCAAAGATGTCTGCTCAGTGAATTGAATCTTCTTCATATGATCACCTGAAGGATTATTTGTAAAGCTGCATTTCATCCCCTTCTGATAGTGGTAACTTGTTTCTTAAACTGAGTAAAATACCTAGATCCATAAAAATAGCACTCATATTGATTTTCTGCCTCTCACTCATTTCTTATTTTGTTTTCAAGCTCATTATGTAGGCATATAACTTTTACTTATCCTACATTAAAAATAATCACACATCAGTAAAACACAACAGTGCTGTTCTGCCAGTAGTTTCTTCCCTTTATTTAAATTTCTTCAAAGATGGACAATGAAACAGTTCCTACCACACATCACCTGCATTTGGTCTTCTCCATCTTTTTAGATATGTTCACAGGCATACAACTAGAATTCCTATACCCAGGAATATACACTGTAACATGAGGAGGTCAAAAATAAATATTCAGCATTTGAATTACAATGTGTGACACAGGTATTTTCCCCATGACTTGTAGCTTTATCCCTACCTCTTAAATGGAGTCACTCCAGTCACTATCCCCATCCTCATTCAGCTTACAATCAGACAGAATCTGAGATTCCAGAGGTTATGACTTCAAGGAAAAAAGACTACTACTGACTACCTCAGTTCTTCCAAATTTGTACTGTTTAGGTCAACTAAGAAACTGTGTTTCTCTAGCACAGAAAAGCACAGGAAAGAGTGTAGATAATACAGACAGTCCTCAAACCAGCCCAAATTCATGATTAACAAAACCTCCCCTCCATCCAGACTTCCTCATAGTAACCTCCAGAGTAAGGTCCAGAAAAAGCTTTCAAATGCAAATGTTCTCCAACAGAAAGTCCAAAGAAGAAAAAAAAAAAATATCCATTTGCAGAACAGACTTTTACATCACCCATCTAAACACCAAGGAGAACGGCCTACTACTGTTTTCAGTGTCTCTCTTCTGGTTTTCAGACAGCAGTCTGAAAACAGCAGTCATTAAATGTTTGCATAAGTTAAGGAAGAGGAAATATAGTGTAAATGTATCTGTTTTGGAGCAACTATATTTTTGTACAGAAAGCAGTGGACAGAATTTTTTGTTGTTGTTATTGTTTAGTAAATTTAGAAAATTAGGTCATTTCCAGTAGGACACATTATAAAAAGAGGTTCAGCTGGAAATAATTAGGGGGAAGACATTATTGCCATTGTATACCCACAAAAGTTGCATCTATTTTGGAAGCACTGTGATTCTTCCCAGTGTCCAAAACCAGACACTGAGAACACCAGTGGCTAAACTGAGTTTCAGTGACGGTGCCAGGAATCTGAGAACAGGCATGTGGTAAATTATTGCCATTACCAAAGCTCACTTTGAAAATATGAACCTTGAATAATTAGGGTAGAAACAGAAGGTTAAGACTCTCCACACACTTTCTCTGTGCTTCTCTGCACCCTTCTTATAAAAAGTTCAAGACAATGTACACTGAAAAACACATACTACCTCAAAGTGAATGAAGATTTTTGAGACCTTAAGCCAATTAATTCCCAGCTGTGCCAGAAATCATTTGCATGTCTCTTAGTCAGTCTCTTCTTTTCTGTGGACTTCAGATAAATCTATTTATCTATTTTTGGCTGACTACTTTGTATATAAACTTGAAGTTCTTCCACTTTCATGTTTTTGCTTTTTCTCTGATTCAGTGTTTCTAGAACCAAAGTTATGGATGCTTCCAATACTGGTTTTTTAGGATGTTTTATCACAACAGAGCATTATTTACAAACACTAATTGGTATTGCTGGCTAGTGTTATCATACCCAAGGTTCCAGTTGCCAAAAATCCTGTTATGGTAAGAACTGCACACACTGTAAATTGTGTTTAACACACTGTCAGTGTTTTTTTTACCCACTGTAAAAGGTCAACAAAGAGGCTATTAATGAGTCAGATGATTAACTGACATTTCTCATATTAACAGCAAGTACATTCAAAAAAACATGCATGTCTTACACATGCCAGCAAGTGACTGCTCACCTCTCTTTCAGAGATATTGTTCATAGACTTAGCACTGAGTTCACTAAAATTTCTTTTGAAGAGATAGTGATCTGACTTTGCTGGATATGTTCTAGAGAGTTCTCAAGGCTTCGTTGTTCCAATCTGGAATTTCATTCCCATTCATGTTCCACAGGCAGGTTAATCAGCTGGAGAGCACACTTGAAACAAGTCAAGGTCTTACCATGAGGTATCATGATTTTTACACATTTCCATCACACCTATGTTTTTAACCTAACCCCAACACACTAATTTTATACCAACTGCAATCTTTTTAAACATAATTATATTCAGGTGCATAATTATTTAGAGGATCAGGTCCCTGGAATCCTCAATGTATTTCTCATCAATCATCACAAGGTTTGGTTTGCTGTTTTGTAAATTATTATATTTTATATATGCTTAAAGATGTAGAAAATACTGTAGAAACCAAGCTTTTTTTCTAAGTGAACATTCATTGCTTTTATAACAAAGAACCTCTCTTACTGGAGAAACTATCCCTTAATCAAATTCATTGTATGTTATTTTATGAAAGTGCTTTGCTTCATTTTCTCTATGTATTTACACACATAGTGGTAAGAAAGTTCATAGAGAAATGAACAGTTATCTATCTACAGGATAAATATTTGACATATGATAAAATTGACTTATTTACTATGAATTACCATAAAAGAAATACTCAAACATGTTCAGATGGACAGAAATGTGTAGTAATGCGTTTGGTGGAAAAATCAATGCTTAGGTATTTATTTTAACAATTATACTCCAGCATAAAAGTTTTTCAGAAATAAAAAAAAACAACATGTAATTACATTCCAAGAAATCTTAGTGCAATATCTACTTAAAAAAGACAAATTGAAGGCACATTAAGGAAGTCACATCAGGTCCAAGACTAAAATTATTATCGATTACTAAATGTGAAGTTCTGTGAGATTTCTAGGAGATTGTAAATTCTTTTTGTTAGTGGGAATCACCAGCATTTTCAAGCCAGCTGAAACTGGATATTACTCAGGGGGTTTGGATTGTAACTGCCTGCTTAATTTGCTCTATATAAACCAGGCACTGTCTCACTATTTCCGTTACAAATGTCTCTACTACAAGCACTGTATGTAGTCCACATGGGCTCCTCACCTGGGAATGTTTCAAGGCTTTATTCCTAAGCTCCTCCTCAAAGCAATGTATTTCTTTTGGTCACTTTTAAGTTTTAGAAATACTTTTGATGTAAACATTAGAATTATTTTTGAAGCATAGTGCATTTCAGCAGGCCTTTTTGCAGTTTCAAAAGGTGCACTTAAATAGTCCGTTATGTAGATTCATCAAAAGCATGCATCTAATTGCTGTTGCTTCACAGTCTGTAAGAAACTCAGCACAGCGAGCATTGTTTCCAGACAATTAATCTACCCCTTACCATAACATTTTGTGCAATATCATATGGTAGAACTTATAGACAGTGGTCTAGCTCCCTCATAATTTTAAGATTTGCCCTTTCAGATACCTGTCAGGAGAGATGTACTTTACATCTCTTTAACCAATAAAGTACACCCCTTCTGAAAAGCAATGATGTACTGCCCAATGGGTATGTTTTGCCAAGAGTTCAATTCCTTTTCCTTTTAATTCAAATAGTTCTTATCACTAGACATGCAGTATTGCTCCCAAAGGAGTACAAACAGAAGCCAGATATAGGAAGAATATATAAGAAGCCAGATAAGATTTTCTTGATAAGCACTGAATGTTTAGTGAGGTCCTTGGTTCTGTCTTACTCTCCTGTGTAACCCTAGATGCAGAGCTTGAGTAACTCCTGTGTAAATTAGAACAATACATCCCTGTCTCAGCACATAGCACATGCTTGTTCACTTCAAAGAGGGAACTCTCTTCTGTTCAAAGTCCTCCCCTCCCTGAATTTATCTTGAACTCACACTCTTAAAGAAATTATGTCAACAGCACTCACTAGGCATATTGCATTACACAGCACCAAAGGGAGTTTCAAGCCTCAATCACTAATGCATATATGGTTTTAATGAGCTTTTTTTCAGTAGATCCGTAATATTGTTCTCATGTCACAGGTGGAAAACCAAGATGAAGAAAGGAAATATCATCTCCTTTATAAGTCCTTCAAAGTGTCACTGGCAAACTTGAGTAGAAACTTGGGCAGCACTCACTGCTCTACTGTAGGCAGTACTGATTATGATCACATAAAGAATAGCCTTAACCAAACTCCCCAAACCCAAAACTCAGTGCTTCCCTAGCACAAAAGTCTAGCAAGGGGTACTTACATCACAGGATAGGAGTGACTAAACATGAAAATACAGAAATGACAAAAATAGGCTTTGGAGTAATAAAGAAAGTCAATCCATATTTTAACATCCGTGCATTCTACTTGAGACGTTTCTAAAAATAATCACACTTGACTCATGGGATGCCAAGCTGGAAATACAGATACCTGAAGCTTCAAATTGGATGGTGCCTTTAAGCATTGGTGAATGTTTGTTACTTCTCACAGTTCACGGCCAGATTTAACCAGGACAGGATACATCCCACAAAGTACAGGAATGCCACTAGTACATTAGAATCCCTTCACAGGCAGAAGAATCAAACTCAAAATGCTTAAAATTAAAGATTTTACAGTCACAATATTTGTTTGTTTCTGGGTAGTCCTCTTACAGATGAGAATATTCATGATTTCCTAATTCCACCATCAAATGCTTTGCAGAGACCTTTGACTATAACTTTGTGTGGGAGTAAACTGAAGAGTTACTTAAATAGCAATACCAAACTTAACAGCTCAGCAACTCAGCAACCTGTGAATATTCTTTAATCTTGATCCAATAGTCAAATCATGGCCCAGATAATAGCACCATGGGTATATTTTGTATTCATTTAGGGTTTTACACAAGTACTGGAACAAAGCCACTCACACACATCAGCACATTCTTTCTCCCTTAGTCTCAATGTTCACCTCTCCCAAACCTCTGAATTTCCAGAAACAAAGGCAGAATTTTCATTAGATGTCAAGGATGAGGCCCCAGAAATCTCCATCTGGTCCACAGTGAAAGTCACAGTGATGCTGTGCTTGTAAATAGAAATGCCAAAAGAGTTGATCCACAGAACATAATGTGTTGAAAAAGAAAGGAAGGAAACAAGAAAAGGAAAAAGAAAAAAAAAAACACAAGAAAAGAAAAGAAAACACAAAAACCAAGCAAACAATGATTAAAAAAAAAAAAACACCAAAAAAAAGCAACTTCTTTACTCAGGTTCCTGAGTGCCCACTGTCTTGGTATGCAATCAGTAAGGACAGTTTTTCTTTGTAGTCAAGCCTGTCTCTTATCGTGGCTGTCCATGAACTGTCATTTCACAGCAGGATCCCAGGCACACAACCACTAAGCACATGACACGTGGTAAATGATAAACATGTATTTGTGTGGGGCCCAAACAGGGATTTGGAACACAGCATCATTAAGCACACTCAGCAGGACACGGATGGGCTGCTTAAGAGCCTTTCTCATGACAAAATGGTAAAAATGACAGGCCCTAAAAAAATTCAAAGTTGTCTCACATTTTTTGCATTCATAACTCAGCACATCTCTGTAGTATTCTATTACATAACACTTTCTTTCAACAGCTTAGTTTTGTCCAGCCTTATGAGAACGGAAACACATTCTTTATAGGACAATGGAATGTCAATGATTAATTCAAACCAAAGGATGATCAGTTGGTAAAATTAATCTGGTTTTGCATTGTGTACATACAAGATTACAGTACATTAAAAAAAAAAAAGGCTTGATTGGTTGAGAATGTACTACCCTAGCTCTATTTAATGAGTTATTAATTCTAAATTCTTAGCTAAACTGAAGTGCTATGTTTAACAGTTTCAGGCTGGATAATCAATATTTCATCGTATCCACAAGACATTATATAATACTACAATAGAAACATCTTGAATATTAAGTAAGAAATACACATTCATTTTTACATTATTTGTTTCTATTATTTCATATATTTTTCTACACTTTATTGGAATAGTATCACACCTGTACTCAAGCTTTTCTTACTCAAAATATAATCATTTATGGGATCTAATTCTTTCAGCGACAATGAATTTTCGTGTGAGAGATGAGGGATAAGTGACCTTAATACAGGTGAATAGGCACAGAAAATTTTAACAGTGTTGGGACACAGAGGATGGTCTATATCTGTCTAGTCCATAATCAAGAATTGTCATTAAATTCTGTAAAACAGAAGCTTTGTTAAACAGAGAAACAGAAGTTCCTTTCCTCATGTTGATTGTTCATATAAAAAAAACTTAAAGTGTGATACATGAAACCAGTAAACATTCCCCAGTTTACATAAACAATACAAAGAAACTTGACATCTCATGTACTTTTGTGTACTGCTGCTTTAGCCAGCATTAAAAATCAGTCCTCCCATAAAAACACTTTGCACCAGTGGAAGTCATATAAGCATTTCAGGTAAAGCTGCATCTCTGCGCACAGCCCACCCACATCTCCTAGACTAAACTGAAAATAGGGAAAATTGGGGCATTCCAGCTGTTTTTGAAGCCCACTCTTCTTCTTTGGTCATTTTTTTTTTATCCAGGGCCTGCCTGGGTATGCAAACAGGAGAAGGAAAGTGCAAACCCCAGGGACTGCCTTAAACACAAGAGAACCCCTCCCAAAGAGAAGTAATGCCACAAACTAAAAAAAACTTGTGGAAAGCTGTTAAATCAGTCCTCTGAGGAAACAAATTTATAAAATGTTGATATAAATAGTCAATAAATAGAAAGGTGAGTGCCAAACTGCTAACTATTTAGAGAAATTCACTTGGAAAAGAAGGCTCCAGGGAGACCTTTGGCACCTTTCAGCTCCTCAGGGGGTCTACAGGAAAACTGGAGAGGGACCTGATAAGGGCATGTAATGACAGAATGACAGGCAATGCTTTAAACTGAGAGAGGGTAGGTTTGTATCAGATATTAGGAAGAAATCCTTTACTGTGAGGTTGATGAGGCACTCTGGGCACAGGTTGCCCAGAGAAGCTGTGGATGCCCTACACCTGAAAGTGTTCAAGATCAGGTAGGATGAGGGTTTGAGCAACCTGGTCTAGTAGGTGCCTCTGCCCATGACACAGGGGTTGGAACTAATCGATCTTTAAGATCCCATGTAACCCAAACCATTCTGTGAATCTATAAATTCAATTACCTGCTTCAGAGATGTGTAATGGTATACAGTTGTGGCTCCTCACAGGAATATGCCTTACCAGAGGTAAAATAACCAAAAAAGTAAAGAAAAATTACCATAAAAGAGTATAAAATAATAATATAATATAATGTAATATAATATAATATAATATAATATAATATAATATAATATAATATAATATAATATAATATAATATAATATAATATAATACAATATAATATCAGTACATGCGGTGATTGAGAGGGTCATGGATGAAAAACATCCAGGTCACCAAATGGTGTTATGCAAAAACGTTTTATTACACAGTGAAAATCCTTTATATGCTACCACATAAACAGGAAGTAACTCTCACCACAGTGTGTACCAATCCCCAATTCTGTTTCACCTTATTACCTTTCATGTTAAATAATAAACTACCTTTCAAGTAAAATAAGCCCTCAAAAACAGCTTTTCTTCCCTCAACCCCTCCCTCCTTCCCACCAACAGCACAGGGGACAGGGCGTGGGGGTTTTGGTCAGTTTGTCACCCAAAGTTTTCTTCTGCTGCTCAGGGAGAGGAGCCATTCCCCTGCTGCCCCGTGGGGTCCCTCCCACAGGAGACAGCTCTCCATGAACTTCTCCAATCTCACCAGCAGCAGTCCTGCCAAAACTGCTGCAATGTGAGTCCCTCCCACGGGCTCACTGTCCTCCCAAACTGCTGTGGTGTGGGTCACTGATCCATGGGCTGCAGCCCTGCAAGCACAGGCTGCTCCAACCTGGAAGCAGAGCCCTCTCTCTCCACTGGGATCCACTGGATCACAGCCTCCTCCAGGCATCCACCTGCTCTGGCATGGGCACCTCTCCCATGGGCTGTGGGTGGATCTCTGTATCCCCCGTGGATCCCCATGGGCTGCAGAAGCCCAGCTGCCTCACCATGGCCATGACCACGGCCTGCAGAGGAGCCTCAGCTCTGGTTCCTGGAGCACCTCCTGCCCCTCCTTCTCCATTGACCTTGGTGTCTCCGTGTTGTTTCCCTCACATGTTCTCACCTTCTCCTCTTCTCTGCTTAGAAAAGAACTGTGTGTGCCACACTTTGTTTAGATTTTCTTCTTAAATCTGTTATCACAGCAGCATTACTATCATTGGCCCAGCTCTGACCAGCACCATGTCCATCTCCTGAGCCATCTGGGATTGGCTCTGCCAGACATGGTGGAAGTTTCCAGCAGCTTCTCACAGAAGCCACCTTCATGGACCCCCCACTATCAAAATCAGGCCATGCAAAACCAACACAATCAGTGAAGAGCATATTTACCTGTAGGACCATGTCGTTCTTGAAAATAAATACTGTTTTAACGTTTGGTTTTTTTCTGCAAGGGCTAAATTTTGAAGTGGATGCTTCTGTCCTTATTCTTTGCAATAGGCTAGAAACCAAACAAGCCCTGACACAAAGTTGTTACCAAGTTGTGCACTGATACAAGTCCAGGCCCTATATATTGAACTGTCTTACAAGAAACTGAGAGAAGTTCAACTTAAATTATAGCGCCTTGGTTTAGTAAAGATTAAATTTCCAAAAGCCTGGATTGACCTAACTCAAGTCTCACATTGGTCAGCATCAACTATAAGGGATTGTTAAAGTTGTGCTACAAAGCTATTGTGAAATACACATTAAATTTCCCCAACCATACTAATACAATTTTAATTCAAAAGCATTCACTTTCCCTAATGCATGACAGGGAAAAAACCTTATAATCATTCTCTTTAAATAAGCAACAAAACTCTAAAAGAAAATCACTGTTTTCCTTCGGCATTTCCTATGTCATCCCAGGCACAGCTATCAACACATTTCATTACACAGAAGATGAAGAGGACAAAAATACAGATAAATTCAAATGAAGAGTTTTCAAATTTTTTTTTGTTTCAGAATTTTGCTCTTCTCATGCCTGTAGAAGGTGAAAATAAAAGATATGTAAAAGAAAGAAGCTGTTAGCATCTTCCCCCACAATATGGGAAAATTATATGTTTCTTCTGAAAGAGGTATTTTAGCACAGTAGGATGTTCTTATGTTGTGACAAGATAATGTGTGTGTAAAGCACTCCTATAATTTAGCTGTCACACAGATGCAGCTACTCAAGTGCATGTGCGTCGAGGGAGAATTAGCTTTGATCTGAAAAATACATCAGATGGTTTCCATTCCTTACACGGAATAAATTCTGTTTGATAAGAAATTAATCTGACCATTTTACACATAGCCACTGTCAGAGTATTTAATCTCTGGATCTGATGTTGTGACTGCGTGGAGCTGTTTACAGGGTAAAAAACTAGTGTCAACACAGATAAAAATCACTTTTTTCATCTGAGTACTTCCACTTCAAAGCATCCTAGATATTTAAGGGCCATCAGGGTAACAATCTCACCAGATCATTTTTCTGGGAAGAAAAAAACCAATAGAGTACTTAATCTTGAATAAACACTGAATTTGGGAACTGAGAAACACATTTGCTTTTGTAACTTCAATATTAGAGATACAGATGTCAAAACAGAATTCTTTTCACAATTATGCCTGCCAACATTATAAAGACTGACCTAAACTTTCTGTAGTTTAAACTCTTAAATAGCTGGTGCTAGGTTTTTTCACTATAATAATTATTCCAAAAACAATTTAACTTCAGCCTCTGAGTTTTTCAGCACATGCTTCTTCAGACAAATAGCAACCAAAAGTAATTCCAATTTCCAGGAATCAGATCACAAGAAAGCAAAAAAAGTATATGCACACTGTAACTCTAGAATGAAAATCTTCATCTATTTTGAGGAAGCCAGCATGCCTGGTTTGAGGGGCAGAGATCCTCACTTACCTCCTGTACATGCTCACTTGAACGCACAAAGTATTTCTAAGAAATTACAGTGTTCTTTCTGCACTGAGAACGCCTCAGCCTCACAAGTTCAGCTGCTGCTACAATTTTTCTGTAACTTTTCATTTGGCATCTGGGAAAAAGGGCTAAACATCAGATCAGAAAAAAATGTCAGCTTAAATAAGGCCTGACTGTCAAGCATTCCTTTCTGCCATACACGATAGTTCTCCAAAGTCTTACCTCTAGGCACAGACAAGTCTTTAATTAAGAACTAGTGGCAGAGACTGCCTACAGTCATTTAATTCAGCACAAAAAGTAGGACCCAGCACAACAAATGAAAATTACACCCATACTTTTTCTTAAATAAGGACAAGTTTGGCTCTTCCAGCTTCTGACCAGTTACTGTTTCCAAAGACTACTTTTGTGGAGTGAAAACATCTATTTTGAAGAATGTAGTCTTTACTGCCAGTATTCCACTTCTATAAATAAGTATGCCTTACTTGCTTTCCTTAGTTAAGGAAAATAAACAAAGAATATGTGCACGTGGATAGGCTATTTCAGTATTCAGTGCAGCTCAGGGAGTAGGGCAGACAAAGGTGAAGCTGTAGTATTTTTTAAACCTTGCAGCTAATGGAGTAGGAGTGTAGAAAAGAATGAGGACTGTGGTGAACAAGCAAAACCAAATAATTTTACAGAAAACAGGGAAGAGAACCAATTCCTGTCTCAGTATCTCTGACTGTAGACATATATATATTTACAAATATATGTGCAGCTCTTATTTGTGCTGAACAAGTTACACCTCTGAACACTGAAATTCCCATATTCACACTACCTTCTAAAAATTATTCCTAGATGTGAAGAGGACACACATTAATTAGGCAGTTACACACACATTTTCTGTGTTTGCCATTTCAGTCAGATCAGGGAAGGCAGAGCAATATTTCACAATCCAGCCACAAGATTATTTTTCAAAACCACAAGAATTAACAGCTTCGCCACCAACCTTCTCTCAAAGAATCAGCTCTTTTCTGGTGTTCTCCAGAACACCTCCATATCCCCAGTGATACTATACTTACCTGCTTTCCCTCAAACAACTTTCTTCCTCACTATGCAGTAAGAACAACCTCTTTCCCTTCAGAAAAAAAATTACACCTTCTTGGCCTCTTCCAAGTACCCCTTTGCCACTAAGTCCCACTTGGAAGTCAGTACTGTCATCTCGTGGTGATCAGGCAGCTGGAAAACTGCAGAGGCTGTTGGTGGCTGTTGGTTGATTTTTCCTCCTTTCTCAGAGAAAACATTCATTTCACTTTCCTCTCTTCTCTTTCCCTGTAAACTCCATCCCCTTGACCTGCAAACATGATGGAGGAAAAAACAAACTAAACCAGAATAAAAATCCTGACCTACTTTATTCTATCCCAATTATGGAGAAATTATTCCTCCTTTGCTCAAATATTTGAGGGGTTTTTTTTGGTGGGCTTTGCTGTCGATGATTGTGTATTTATTTTTCAATACTGTCATGCTTGGGTGGTCTGTCCTCACTGCCTTCTCAAAGGATTCTTCTGAGGAATACTGTGACTTTACTATAATCTCATTTAAAATACAGTAGATGTAATTTCATCTTGATCTGTATTCTTGGCTGCAATTTTCGGACTGCAAAAGGACAAGTAGTAACAGGTGTACAAAGAACTAAAGTCAAGTAGGATGAGATTTGTTGTGAAAAACAAATTTCACCAAAGTGAAATGCAAACCTGGTAGGAACAGCTTTTTTTTTTAGCTCTGAGCAGAAGAAAAAAAAAATAAATTTAAAAAAAAGGCATGTATGCAGTTTTAGGCCAGTTAAAAATGTAGCACTTGTGTCTCCAAAAGTTTATTATATATAAGCTGTTTCTCTCTTGAAAAACAGAAAATAACAAAGTCAGAATCTGAGTAGGCAGAAAAACCTCAACAGATCTGTCCACATTAGTCATTCAGAAACAGACCTGCCTACCTCATTGTACAAAAGGTTTAATGGCTTTCAGATACACAGCACTGTCCAGTAATCCAAGGGAATTAATGTGCCATTAATTACACAGTTTGAAATTAATATATTAGTTGCTCAATGGTACAATTTCTATTTCAGTTATCCAGCTCACAGTCTATTAGGGATAGAAATTGTACCACTGCACTTGTTCTATGCACAGATAACTGACAGCAGCCATTTTATGGTTTGCACACCAAGAATTTGCACAACAAAGAAAGGGCTGCAAGTGTCCAATGAATTTGAAAACAGGCATTCCCTACTCCCTGATGGAAAGGTAACTGCAGGAGCTGAAGAAAAACAACTCAGAAGACAAGAAAACCTGGTCAAACTCACTAAGTATGGAAAATATTGAATAACAAGTGTTTATTTGATCAAGGTTTGAAGTGACCAGCCACAAAAGGAACCAGACATTATTTAACTCCAGAATGCAAAGTCTGATCATTTATTTTTGTTATTTTAAGTAAAATAACACATACACACACACGCAGATGACTCTTTTAGAGTCACAGGATTGTATTGAAATTCCCAAATGTCTCACAACATCTGCAGGTCAGAGAAATAATACAGTGTGTTTCTCTCCAGAATCCTGAAAGCAACACATATAAACTACACAGAAAAGCCCTGCAGGACACGAGAAAGTTACACAATTCTGGCCCCCATCTGAGACCTTTCAATAGGCTACCACTTATTCTGTGTCACTGGGAAGGGACACTCTTGTGAGCAATCACTCAATTTATTATCTATTACTCTCATAAAACAGGTTTAGGCTTTGATGGAAAGGCAAATCACCAACCAGTTACAAGCAGCAGCATGGTCTATAAATTTGCTTTACTTAAGCAGTTTTTATAAATATGACACAAAACCACCACTTCAATAGAAACTTTTGAGCTTGCCACTTGTCTTTACCTTGAGAACGAAAGTTTTGTGAACATAAAGTGCATAATAATTCACTGTGTTTGAAAAAAGTGTAGACCTGTCAAATGAGCAAACCTGTGAATCAACTAAAGTATATTTCTATTCCTAAAATTTACATGGGCAACAATACAGATAGCACAGTAATGTCATAGGACAACAAATTATACAGTAATGAATGACAACACAGCCATTCATTCCCAAAAGCTGATACCTGGAAATGCACCAAAACATCTTCAGAAATGTTCTAGGCAAATTATCAAGGCATCAGTTATGCAGTTCGAAGGCATTCTTCATTAAGCATAATTAAAGGCAAATTATATGATTATCAAAAGCAAAGTTAACCCGTAAAACACAACTGCTAAGAAAGAAACTCCTCTTCAATATCTAGTGTTTTGTTAGATCCTGCAGCACCAGTTACCTTTAAAATAATAATTCAACCCTAATTCATAGCATGATTATAGAATTTTTGACTGAAAATAAAAACTAGAGGTTTTCTTCTGAGAACTACCTTTATAAAATTATCTACATATTTTTTTCATCCACTGCATATATCATTTACAAGCATTCTATGAAACATACGGCTTTTACTCAGGCCTTTATGTCATATCTTTGTGTAAATGAGCTTTACTTATATCAGTCATCACTAACTAAATCAGTTATTTGGTTGAAAAGAAGAATTATTCAACAAAGTCAAGCTGCATGAGATGGAGAACCTTCTCCCCACTAAGCCTCTGCTGGGCAGCAGTGCCTACTCTCCTGTGGGAGCTGCTGCTTGGATTTGATTATTTAACCATATAAAATTGCAACCTCTTTAGCTTTAAGATTTATAGATTTACCCCACTGGGCCACCTTGGTAAGGTCTGTGAGGCAAATGCAGCCTGCTTGCCTTTCCCCTCAGCATGAAAATCCAGAATTGACTCGTAGCAGTGTTGCTCTGTGGATAAGAGAATTGCTGGTTGCTTCATTAGGAAGGCATTACCTTAATGACTTTTGTGACTGCTTTGATTTGAGGACAGACCCATGAAAAGTAAATTTTTGTGGAATTCTTGAAGGCCTTCTGGTAATTCAAGACAAAAGGATCTCTGTGTGGGCTTGATGAGCTCTTGATACACACTTTAGCCTCTCCCTAGGAGCCTTTTATAAAATTTGGTGAGAAGTCAAATACTGATTGCATTGTTCACGCTTCAATTTTGGCATTTTTGCATTAGCATTTTTGTATTACATTTTAGTATTAGCAGAAAGTAAAAAAGCTGAAGTAACAAAGCATTTTTCCAATTTCACCAAAAAAAGTTATTAGAGTGAAATGCATACTCTGTATGTGTGCACCTAGAGGACTCTGATCTTTCCAAGGAAAAAGATAAAAAACAAGAACAAACCCCACCTAAATCAGCAACCATACAAACCTCAAGTCATTTTGCCCACACGACCTGTTCAAACTGACATAATAATTTATTTATTCTCTAATAATTAATTTTAAATTGTGGATTGGTAATACCCACTCAGACCCCTTATGTCCATATCTACTTCTGTTATTAATTTCTCCAAAGACCAGAACAAAGCACACAAGTAAAGCCCCTTTTTCATGTCGAGACAATATCAAGGGAGTGAGAATACTCTTAAAAACTCATGAGAAGAGGAAAAGAGAACTTCAGTCTCACTCACTGGAGCCATAAAATGGTCATGGTTTCCTCTAAGAAGCTCATGTAGCACAGGATTGGTCTGGGTTTCTTTGTGATGCAGGAAGGATTAAGGGAAATTGTCAGACAAATTAATACAGCCACTGTTGTTCCAATAGTTTGCATTTACTACAATTATTGTCTTGGAGTTTCAAAATCAGACTGAAAAAAAAAATCATCTGGGCTATGTGAAAATATGGCAGACCTGAAGTCATAAATAGAGATTCATAAATATCAGCAGAATATTGTTTTAATAATTTACATCTGGAGCACTAAGAGAGAATGACTTTTAAGCAAAACACAGACAGAGTCAGTGTGCCCCTTACCATGTTAACACCTTGTCTTTGTATTTCAGTGGCATCTTTGCAGCTTTGTGACTTTATTTCAGTTGGTGACTCTTAATTTTTACTAAAATAGCAAGATATAACAAAATGCATCTCAGTGACAGTGAGATGTAAGAAATAAGTAGCTGCCCAGTTAAAATGTATGATGAAATCAATGAAATAATAATTTACAGCGTTTTTAGTTTACATAATTTTTACTTACAAAATCACAGAATGGTAAGGTTGGACCACAGTGCTCAAGCAGAGGTACTCCTTCTCTGGAGTACCTGGACTTTAGAATATTCACATTTCTCGTTGTCTTTACTGTGAGTCAGCAAACAGCATGATTCCCACATGGACTCTTGCTTCTGCTCCTCAGCTGGATTTGATCTGAATCTCATGAGCTCAGTCTTGCATCATTTTGGAAAATGTTTCAAGTAACTCTGGCCTCAAAATTATTCATTGTAAAGGTGAGGGGTGTTCTCCTCTTTACAAAGAGAATGAGCTTTTTTCATATTAGCACATTGCTCAATCAGTTTCCCAACCTCTCCCTCCCCTTTAAATTCACAGCCAAACTCCTTTTTATAATATCTGTGTACTGGTTTTTCATGGCCTGATTTTGATAGTGGTGAGCCCATGAAGGTGGCTTCTGTGAGAAGCTGCTGGAAGTTCCACCATGTCTGGCAGAGCCAATCCTTGATGGCTCAGAAGATGGACATGTCACTGGCCAAAGCTGGGCCAATGAGAGAGACTGGGAATGCATCTGTCATAATATATTTAAGATGAAAATCAAAACAGAGGTGAGGCACTGTTATTCCAGCTACAAAAGAGACAGAGGTGAGAACATGTGAGGGAAACAACATGGAGACACCACGGTCAGTGGAGAAGGAGGAGCAGGAGATGCTCCAGGAGCCAGAGCTGATGTTTCTCTGCAGGCCGTGGTCATGGTCATGGTGGAACAGGGTGTCCTGCAGCCCATGGGGATCCACAGGGGAGGCAGAGATCCACCCATAGCCCATGGGATCCACGGGGGATGCAAGGATTCACCCACAGCCCATAGGGATCCACAGGGGATGCAGTGATCCACTCACAGCCCATGGGAGAGGTGCCCATGCCAGAGCAGGTGGATGCCTGGAGGAGGCTGTGATCCAGTGGATCCCAGTGGAGAGAGAGGGCTCTGCTTCCAGGTTGGAGCAGCCTGTGCTTGCAGGGCTGCAGCCCATGGATCAGTGACCCACACTACAGCAGTTTGGGAGGACAGTGAGCCCGTGGGAGGGACTCACATTGCAGCAGTTTTGGCAGGACTGCTGCTGGTGAGATTGGAGAAGTTCATGGAGAGCTGTCTCCTGTGGGAGGGACCCCACGGGGCAGCAGGGGAAGGCTCCTCTCCCTGAGCAGCAGAAGAAAACTTTGGGTGACAAACTGACCAAAACCCCCACGCCCTGTCCCCTGTGCTGTTGGGGGAAGAAAAGCTGTTTTTAAGGGCTTGTTTTACTTCTCATTATCCTGCTCAGATTTTATTAGTAATAAATTCACTTTATATCTCTAAGTCGAGCCTATTTTTCCCTTGGAGTGTTTTCTCCCAGTCCTTACCTCAACTCATGAACTCTCATGAAATTAAAGTTTTCTGTCCTCTGCCCAGCTGTGGCAGGGAACGGTGAGTGAGTTACTTTGTGCGTGCCTGGAATTTGGCCAGTGTCAAACCACAAATATCTGCTACAGACAGATTGTAAAGACAACAGCCAGATGTTAGTTTTATTTTAAAAACACAGCTATGGAAAGAGTTTTAAGTAATAACAAAAGAAATCTGAGGAGTTTGGAATAATTTTGGAGTAACTCAAACTAGGAAGAGAGTGCACATGATGTTGCAAAAGAAGCAGCTCCACTATATCCCATTGAAGGTACAGAACACTAGAGATCAGCAACTCTGAAAATTCTGCAAAAGCCAGTCAACACCTTGGGAATAAAAGAAATATTATGACTCATATATTAGCAATGTTATTAATGACATTCTAAAGCAGCATCTATTCTTCCTTCCTAGTAAAGCTCTACCATTAGCTTTTAGTAAAATATATCTCAGTTCAGTGAAAATATTTTATTGCTCAAAAATGAGGGCTTGATGTTCTTTTGGGAGAACACTGCATATTTGCAGCTCTCTCGAAATACCCTAGGAGGTTCTGGGAAGCTAATCACACACAGCATCTCATTTAACCAACTACCTGTGGAAGGAATTCCTAATCTGCCCTGGGCAGTTCCTGTTAGTGGTGTCCTGGTGAAACCATCACGCATTGGTTGATCAAGTAGGAATGGTTCTTGGGTTTTTTTTGCAACAAGCAGACACCACCTCATAAAAAAATCCATTCCTCATTTTCTGTCTTTTTGACCTTAAACAACCTACCTTAAAAGGGTTGTAGCTATGATTCATTTATCCAAATTACAAAGGACCAAAGAAGTTTCGGTGCTTTTCCCTCTGCCTTTTCAGAGGCTCCCAAAATGCTCACATCTTGAAAAGCTGTTTTTCTCTACAAGCTAGGAGAGTCAATTTTTTTCATTTCTTCCTTCCCAGCATTTATGTCCCCTTCTTACTTCTTATAATGTTATTTCAATATGTACTTCAACATATTAATTTAATCTCGATGTCTTTTCCATAGTATGGTGTACAATTTTGTATGAGTAAAATTCTGCAACTCTACACGTTGTAAACAGCGCCAATTCTAGAACACTTGCATTTCCTATTTGACAAAAAATTGACCAATTCTAGGAGAGCACACCGCTTAAAAGGGGGACTTTCATAAAATATTTCCATAACTAAACTAAATATTGCCTGGGCTTGTTCTCTCCTCCCTATGGCCAGTGAAAGTCTTCCTGCTTTTATACAATTAAATTTTCTTTTTATAAAACTATGGATTGCTTCCAGCAGCTGATTGTGAGCAATCCCTTACCTATGCTGGCTACTTTGTGTCCAAGAAAACACTGTCTGACCAGGCCACTATCAGGGAAAACACTGTCTGACCAGGCCAAATAAAAAAGGCCAGGAATACTTTAGCAGGAAATAGCTCAGGCAATTGAGTTCCAGTTTTGGGAAATGTTCTCTGTTATTGTTGGACAGCATTTACATCTTGGCACTGCTTGTAAACCATAAACCCCTATTTTGGGCACGACAGCTTTCCACTAAATTTTTGAGGCCCAGATAAGAGCTTTTGTAAAAGTGACACATGAAATGCCTCTTCTATCATTAACACTGCAATAAACTAATATACAAGAAAAATGTTATTGCCTTCTTTTAAATTGACTTTTCTCTTGATCTAGAACTCATTAAATTTCTGAAATAGCTTCAGATGTGCTGTTTGCAGCCTTACATTATTCTCAATTATATAGCAGAGCAGTTTGTTCCAGCTCATTCTTCAGTTCTTCAAAAGGACCCAAAAAATTTAGTTTCATGATGGACCCATAGGGGACTGAATGGCAACCAGATCCCTCAATATAGTAACAGTGTGAGTTTCTTTCACTAAAGCCATAAAAGATATATATATACACACAGATATATAAAATATATAAATACAAAATGCAAAGCAATATCTTAGCACCAACGAGAGCCTTTATAACACATTTAGCAGGCTTGCACCTGGTTGTGAGGCCCACATTACATGTTCAACATTTGGGATCTCCATTATACCAGCATAAAGCCTAACCTCAATTTCGTTTATAAGACCCCTAATAAAAATCCAAGAGGCTACTCCTCCGAGTCTGCTGTTCTACCTTTTATCCTTTCCTTATTCCTTTCACTGTAATCCAAATAAAGAGCCATGATTTCATACCTGCCTGCCCCTGGTGGGTTACCACCTGTTTTGCAGCTGGTGGGTCTCTTTCTTTACATGAAACAGTTTTCAAACCAGCCCTTCCTTCTGGCACTGCAAGACAAAATTCAGTCCCACTGAAACTTAGTGTCCAATTGCCTTCAAATAATCACAGCCATAACCCCAAGCCCTGCTGTAATTATTCCAAAAAGACAAAAAACTGCAGCAGTTTGAAAACCTGCTTTATTCATCCAAGATTTAATGGTCTGTTTGCTCCTTCCGGAGACTACATATTGTGACATTTTGCTCAGTCTAACAGATGCTACAAACAACTCTTCTTAAAGCTGTGACCCTCATTCTTGTTTACTGGTTTTGCATAATGTGAAAAGACATATTAACAGTCTCTCCAGTAACTGAGAATTAGTGTAATGTATTATCCTTTACCTAAGTATTTTTTCCACATACATAAATTTCCAGTGAAACTCAGCCATATTGTAATGAAAACTCAGACTTATGCCCTCATATTTCCTGATTGTTGAATGATTTAACTTTTATTTTTATTGCAGTCCTCTAACAGCAAATGTATTTTATTTAAGAATCTGAGAAGAAAGTGTCTCTTTTCATGACAAAGGAATAAGGGCATTTCAGAGAAGATTTTATGGGAGAAACTGATATTACCATGATTTAACCTTCACTTAAGAATTAACTGGTATTCCAGCAGGACAAGTTGAGATATCATGACATATACTGAGATACTTGATTTCACTGAATTAAGAGAATCTATATAATGCAGGTTTGTTGTTCAGCCAAGTATGGAAGTTATTTAACCATGGTTTTGTACATTATTTCTAAAGTTTGCTGTTCAGATTTTCTTCTTCAAAACAAAGCGCATTAGCATCTTTTGGATTTCACCAAAGACATTTTTGACTAAGATGGCAAATCTTGTTCCTTGAGCAAATCCACTAAATGATGATGTGCAAATTGGATTTGTTAACAGTGCTTTGTAACAATTATCATATTCAGCCATGCTCATCATATTTACTTGTTGCAACTTAGGTACTTAAATAGGTATCTTCAGTTTTGTTGTGCCAGCACACTGATAAAGGAAGAGAGATGCTCACACCACCTGCATTGTTGATCATCTTCCTCTCCACTGAGATCTGCAGCAACCCTGTAGCATTCACAGCTGCATTCACTTTATGCAACAAGAAACACCAGCCTGGACAGAAGCAGTGAAGTGAAGTGAAAGAAGCATTCAATCCTCATTGAGAGGACAGAGCAAACAGCAAAACCCAGCACCAGTGCTTCTCCTAAAGAGGTGGATGCTCTCTATGCCCATAAATTTACCCCTATCCCCTCTTTAGCTCTCAGTTTCTTACTTCTCATAGTGCTATTTCTAAAAAGCATTGTTTTGGAGTGCAATCTGTATGAAAAGCTGCATTGTGCTCAGAGGAATAGATCACTGACCCACAAAAGCCTTCTGCAGTTACCAATCTGCCTTCTGCGCACACTTAGGGATTCTCCAAAGTTATCTGGGCTGAAGAGATCTTAACAAAGTCTTTTGTATTATACCAACTGCAGAAGCTTCAAGGGGATTTTTATGCTAATGATTCTCTTTAATCTCCATATAATTCAGGCCAACTAAAAATAGATCTTTTACAAACAATGAATCATCATGACTTTAAGTGGATGCAGTTCTGCCACAATAAAGTTGAAATCTCTGTTCCAGAGCACCCTTCTTTACTCTCTTCACGTAACAACCACCCAACAAGCAACTGACAAAAATCAATATAGTTGATTTTTCTTCTCCCCTCTTACTTCAGGTGTCAGTACTATGACCAGAGCCAAATAAAGAAATTATTCAAAGTACCATACTAATTTGAAGGCAAATTCCAGAAACTAAATAGAACTAATTTTTTTTTAATTAAGAAAATTATTCACGAGATTATCAAATCTCCCAACAGTGGCAAAAACCATGGTAATTTCTTTTTTGAAAGGAAATTTAAAAAGTACCTAGCCCCAAAGCAGGCTGTAGACCTACTTTTGCTGCTGTTCAGCATTCCTGGAATGTGTGAGAACTCCGAGACACACGCAGCAGCTGAACTGATTATGTATGATTAATTAGCATCCATGTTACCTTGCAGATCAGGTCTGTCTCACAAGTTTTCCACATGCAAAGGTATCTCCTAGCATCTCACTACCAGGAGACAAATAGCTTTGTAAATGCATCTCTAAGGTCAAGCAGGTCTGTGCAAGAACAGGTTATTTTTATATCTGTCCATAGCCCGTTTTACTCAAAATACTATCACTAAAGGAAGCAGAAACAGTCATGTTGAAACCCTAAACAGTAATTCAAATGGAATTTTTTTTAAAGGCAATCTGATTGGTTTTCTTACACAATTCTGTTAGATTCTTTGAATTTTACCAACACCTTTATGGAATTCCCTTAAGTCAAGTACATAAGATAAAGGATTGTAGGTATTTTTGTTAGAAAGAGAATAAATGAACAACTGGAGAGCAAAGGGCAACTATTAATATCAGAGATTTAAGGCTAGGGGAGATTCAGGCACTGACTGATGAAAAGTAAGCATAAGATAAGCTGAAAGATTGTTTCCTGGACTTTTAAAAGCTTTCATGCACGAACTTCTCTGACATTTGCTTTTGGATCTTATTATATTTTATTCTGTTCTTTTTCAATGGAAATTAACAGCGTAATCCCTGGGTTAACTTATGTACTTTACAAACAGTGAGATATATCTCTCAATTTACCCAAATTTCAACCTATGGAACTTCATGACTTTGCTGTGCTAGGGTCCTATAAAAGAATGCCAATGTCAGTACTGGGCAGCAGGATGAAAACAAATCCCCAGCAGTGCCCCAGATGTCATGCAATTGCCATGCAACCCCTCTTGTACAGTCACACAGAACTCTGACACTGAAATCTGAGTAGGAAGGGACCCACAAGGATCATCAAGTCCAACTCTTAAAGGAATGGCCTTTCTGGGGATTGAACCCTCAACTTGGTGTTGTTATCACCACGCCCTAACCAACTGAGCTCATCTCAGGGACAATAGACAATGAGGAATTACAGACATTTTTAAGCCCACGCTGTTTTGAGAAGTGTTTTTAAAAATTATTGCGATATATTCACCAATTAAACCAATAGATACTGATGAAAATCACCAATCGGGAGACAGGTATCCCAACTGTGATGCTTGTAACTAAGCAGCCAACCCAGGCAAAGAAACAGATCCTGAAGGACACCAGGAACAGTGAACCTCCCCAAACAGTGGGCTTTGCTAAATTTTCCATAATCCTTCCTAATGAGACTAAGGGAGGAGAGATTTACATTAGATGTTAGGAAGAAATTCTTCACTGTGGGAGTGGTGAGGCCCTGGCACAGGTTGCCCAGAAAAGTTGTGGATGCCCCATCTCCCAAAGAGGCTCTGAGCAAACTGTGAAGCAGGTGGCATTCCTGCCCATGACAGGGGTTTGGAACTTGATGATCTTAATGTTGCTTCTAACACAAACCTTTCTATGAAGCAGAAGAGACTTCTAGTCAAAAGGAGTCCATTCTCTGGTCAGCCATTTTTCTCAGTCCAGAGCACAAAGAGGTCACTGAAAGATGTTAGGATTCAGTTATAAAATTGTCTCTGCCCAAATTAAGGTGAAAACAAAGCTAATATGCTGAGGTAAATACTACAGATTTTTATTTAACAGTAAATGTGGAGAGTGAGAGATAGAAAAAAAAAAAGAGGGGGGAAGAGAAAGAAAGTGACAGAGAGATAGTCAGTGGATCCTGACAGCATCCCATAAGTCCTTGACTTCCAGTCTTCTCAGTAGTGAGGGTGGAAACGATGGTCACAGTGATCCATCTGGGGTCAGAGAAGCCTGAAAACACAGAGTACCCTGGGGTTATATCTGCACAGGTTCATGTGGGAATGCCCAGCTACCTCCCCTGGAGTGGAGAGTTTTGCACTGGATGATTTAATACTTTGGATCAGGAGACACTTTGGGAGTCTTGGATGAAATATGACACCTTCTAAGACATGACAGCTGCCTCTTACATCACCAAAGCTGAGTCAGTTATGGCCTGTTTGGGCCAATCAGGAGGGGTGAAAACCTTCAGGCTATGTTTGAGCATGAGCCAGCAGTGTTCCTTGGTGGCCAAGAAGGCCAATGGCACCTGGCCTGGATGAGGAGTGATGTGGCCAGCAGGACCAGGGAGGCCATTCTCCCCCTGTACTCGGCACAGGTGAGGCCACACCTCAGGTGCTGTGTCCAGTTCTGGGCCCCTCAGTTCAGGTAGGGCTTTGAGACACTTGAGTGTGTCCAGAGGAGGCAACAAGGCTGGTGAGGGGTCTGGAACACAAGCCCTGTGAGGAACGACTGAGGGAGCTGTGCTTGTTTGGCCTGGAGAAAAGGAGACTCAGAGGTGACTCTCTACCCCTGAAGGGTGGTTGTGCTCAGGTGGGGGTTGGTCTCTTTCTCCAGGCAGTGACTGACAGAATTAGAGGACAGAGCCTTAAGCTGAACCAGGGGAAATATAGGTTGGGTATTAGGAGAAAGTTTTTTACAGAAAGAGTGGTTAAATATTGGAATTGTCTGCCCGGGGAGGTGGTGGAATCACCATCCCTGGGTGTGTTTAAGGAGAGATTGGATATGGCACTCGGTGCCATGGTTTAGTGGAGCTGTTTGGGCATGGGTTGGACTCAATAATCTTGAAGGTCTCTTCCAACCTGTAATTCTGTGACCCCAGTACTTTCCCACAGGGGAGTTTTCACACCCATGTAAGGGAGGACACAGGTGTGATAAAGAACATTATCACACCTTGCAGGGCAGGACTTGCCTCTTATCAGCCTCTTCCCTTATCTTGTTCAGCATCCAGCTGGAGCCCCCAATGATGGGTGTGCACCCCTCTGCCCCTGGGTGGTTCAGTGGTTGCCTGTTTGAGTCATTAACCATCCACAGTCCAGTCTCTACAAAAGGGTCTGCATTTTGTATTAGGATCAGAAGGTATTTCTTCAGAGACTGTTTCTATCTGACTCAGAATTTTACCTGAGCAAAGCTTAAATTGAAACATTATTTATCTCTCAAGTGAAGATCTGAATCTTGTCTTGTTGATTTTTTTAAAACTATGTCTAAGAAAATTGACTCCAATTTTTTGAGTATGTCTAGAAATTACTGAAGAGAACATCCAAGGAAGTTCAATTACATAACACACGCTAAAAGCCTGAAGTAATCTGGCCTGGAGAAGACCCACAGAAGAATGCTTACTAAGCCTTGGCATAGCCTGTTTAGAAAGGGTGTTATTGCATGAACAGTACACATATGTACAGAGTAAGATCAAGTTGCAACTGCAGGCAAAGACGGGTGGCAGTGAGTTCCTTCTGCACTTCTGAAGGAGCCCTTAATGAATGCTAAGACATCAGGGGTTCACTTTGCTCGTCAGCAACTGAAGTAACTCTGTAAAATATGAAAGAATGTAAGGGCCATCTAGTGCTTAGACGCACCTCCCTCCTTACAATTTTGTTTGTAATTTCTGAGGATGATGAAATCCTCAGGAGGGTAGATATTCCAATGATTTCTTACTGTGTAAGAAATCAGAATAACCATTTACATAGTATGGTGACAGGAATTACTCTTTAGACTCCCTTGGCTCAGAATACGTATGGTATTTTTTAAACTTTTAGATTTTATTGCCCAAATGAGCCAGAAAAAAGCCTATGTCAGGTAGGTTAAGTTATCTTGCATGTGCTGCACTCAAGTACATCAGCACAGGGAACCAGCTTAGAAAATTCTGGTGAGTTGCCATTTGACTTACAGTCTTTCCTTACAATTTGCCAAAAACCTTCCAGCTTTGTATAATTACTATATTCACACCATGAGATCCACTTTAATTGTCCACGGATCATGATTGCAAAGATGAGTGTTTTGTATTTACTGATTACTTTCTAGAGAAATGAACAGTCTCCTCACCACAGCCCTTTAGTAAATAATGTTCCATGAGTTGTTTTCAGTAGCATACATATATCCCAGAAAAATATTATAACACAAAAGATGTCTATTTCTTTCTCGCCTTGCATTCTACTTTTCTTTCATAGCATTTCTACAGTGCTGTAGAAAACAGGATGCATTTTCCAGATTGAAAACTGTTTTTCAGTGGTGTTCCCAGTGAATGTTCCACTGCGCAATGCACTACATACAATCTTACTACTATCCCAAGAGAGAAAGTATGTGTGGGGAAATTCTACAGTACCTTTGTCTAGATCAGATTATTTGTAATGGTGACATCTGTGTATAAACTATCTCAGGAAATATAAAAAATTGAACCACTTTGGTAAATTACTATAAATGCTTCAGTCAACCTTTAATTAAAGAAAACTGTCATACACTGCTTGCATGATGGGTAAGTAATAACAACAACATCCTGACTTTGTTGTCATCTCTGTTTTTCAGTTGCTGTAACCACTCCCTTCTAAATGGAAAGAAAGGCAAAAGGATTAGCCTGCCCCATAGTGCTTTGATTCATCTCTGCTTTGCCTCATTGTTCTCCTTTGCTGCCTAAACAGGATAAACCTCCTTAAACTGAAGGAAAAGCAGGTTCCTTTCCCTCCCTCTATAGAGGGACAACACAATATCTGTGACGAAGAAAGGACCATCTCATGTGTTTCATCATCATCACACAAGTCGTTTGTAAATTCCTTTGAATACACTGAAGTGCCTGTAGAAGTTTCTTTGTATTTTAAACAAATGGCCCAATGCTTAATACTTTGGAAATTATTTACCAATAAATTTTTCAATTTATACATTTTTCAGAAAAAAAAGTTAACAAATGGAAAACACGTCTTCCCAAAGAAATTTTTGCTAGACATTGTCATTGATTCCACGTTTTGTAGAAAACCATGGTGCCAAAATAAATCATATCAAATCTGCTATTAAAGCACTTTCAATATGAATGCTGTGAATCTGTCAGTCCATTGGCATGACTCTAATGAGTATTTCTTAGAGATGACCAGGAAAGAGGGACCTCTGTGACAACACAAGTTGTCTCCACCAGCATAAGTGCACCAACACATTGAAGATGCCTGAAACAGCCCTGGTTTGCAACCATACATACAATATCTATGTGAAGCTATCAAGTTTGGAGTTTTTACTTTTTCCCTCAAAAGCATATTCCTACTTTTTCGTTACTGAGGAATAACATTTTTAAGCAATCAGAGTGCAATATTTAAAAGTGTAGGCTTCAGAAATCTGTATTACAAAACCAACTCACATAATGTGAATGGAGATTTTGAGTACCTGATGAAAATTTCATAACTTGATTCTCTTCTCTTACTATGTGCACAAATTAATATTGACAGCTTGATTAAAAATCAGAATAATCTTTTTCAAAGCATTCTGATCTTAGCAACCCAGGCTGCGAATATATTCCTTGAGAAGACGGTAAAAAAGCCACCTTCTTCCTTCTTTTCCCCACAAAATAATAAATTCAGCTTGCCCATTATGAGTTTATTTTAATGCTACATTAACAAATGCACTGGTGTGGGAAACAGAGGCATGCCAGTTACTGGTATTATTTCATATCAAGGTACTACTGCTAGATGTTTCAGATGGCCCCGTTACGAGATCTATACATCAGTGAATCTTTAGCTCAGTGTCCTGCAAGAACAATGCTATTTTGGAGGGGAAGGTGGGGGGAGGAAGAAATCTATTTTTCAAGTAACAGATGGATAAACAGATGGGTGGAAAAGTCCACTGAATAGTGTGTTGGCTGCCTGTCATTGCCTGTATGACAGCCAATAAATATCATATGGATTAAACCTGTAAACTAACATGTCCCTATTTAATGAGTTCTTTCAGAATGGTAGGTGTTTTCTTGCCAATACCCATATAAATGAAATGCCACGTTGGATAAGGTAAATTTTTGCAAGGAGACCAAACACCTAAGCACAGTTTGTTCTAAGATTAATAGCCAAAAGAAAATGGGGAGGAAGCCATGTGGTAGAGTGTGTGCATTTTCACAGACTGGCTGTGAGGTCGTCCTTTTCAACATCTGGAATAAATTCCTACAAATAACTTAACCTTCAGTATGTTTACACTTAGGATAATGTTTTCATACTCCTTACACCTCTTGTGAGAATTTTATACATTTTTTTCTCAGGCTTGAGTAGAGTGCTTAATTCAGTAGCCAGTCATGGAGACATCACCACAGACCAACAAGCAGAATATATATTCCATCCTCTTTTGAGAGATTCTCTCTGTTTTGGGCTAACAGAAAATTAATGGGAAAAAAGGCTGACGTGACGTAAAATTCCATATTTACTGCCACTTAGGTCTTTCAGTGTCACATGAAAATTTCATTACAGATGATGACAATTTGCCTGTTTGCCAAAGCCAGCGTGGCTGTGAGGAATGGATGGCTCCTATTCACTTCAGAACATTTATCAGCACTGGGGTCATTACATGTAAGAGTAGTTCCTTTACTTTTCTTCCAGCCTACTGTCTAATATTCACTGAGTAATTTCTAGGTCTTCTGAGACAGAGTTGATAATTATTTTCCTTATTCAACAAACCATCACTGATTTTACAACAAGAGGTAAAACTCTTACAGGCTCAGTTCCACAGGCTGCAAAATGAGACAAAGAGAGATTAAACAGCTTATCCATGCTGCATGGAAAAATCTGCCTTGAAAAGGAATTCGGTTCTCCAGAGCAATGCCCCAACACCTTCATCACACGGGAATCTTACTCCTGAATTTTTTGAGAAAATACAAAAGCAAATATTCAGGTACAATGATGACATGTGAATTTAAGTGTTAACATCACTTTCAATCATTTCTCACAGGTAGTAGAAATTGATTTGCTGATTTTCAAAACATTCCTTGAAAACAGTATTCCTGAAGAGAAAATGCAGGACTTGTTGATGTCGTAAAACAGAAGATATTTAGTTGTGTCTAGATGGAAAAGAATTGAAAAAGAAAATGCAAAATATTTTTATTATGAAAATATAAGCTATACACTCATTACCAATAGATGGGGTGAATTTCATTAAAAATTTCTAAAAAGGAATAAACAATTACAAAATGCTGAGAACAATATTTTGCAATGCTATCAGACTTAAAACTCTGGATGTACCCAGCAAAATGTTGTATGACAACAGGAAACTGATTATTATTGGAAAAGGGAATAAAAAATGAGAACAAAAATCCTGAATTAGTGAGAAAAAATATTTGACCTAATGGTCAAAGTTATCTTTGAAAGGTGAAGTTATGGTGAAGTTACCTTTGACATCAGTAATACATTCTGCCATATGAAAGTATCAGCATAAAAGCTGCTTTGACTTTACACAACACCTTTTCCTTGAGGATCTCCAAATCCTGTAAAGAGGTTAACAGCTTCATGACATTAATTAGTTTAGTATTAATCTATTTATACAAAATGTGGCTAATGTGACATAAGAGGAAAGAAACCATCAGCACTTTAAAACATTAATTCAAAAACAAGACAAAATAAAAGAATAAAAGCACCTGATCAGTTTAGTGCCCCAAAGAGCTTGAAAAGGAGAACTACAGAGTGTTCAGAGGAAGATTTGGGCTGCAGTGTTTGTCCTGTACTGTCTGTTGGAGAGCCCAGACAAAGTCAGGTGCCCAGGGCTATAGCAGAAGACTGAAGATATAATTTACTCCAAGAACATCACGTTCCTGTTATCTACAGAACCACAGAGGCACTGCCACAGGTACCCAGAGAAGGTGTGGAAGTGGTTAAGGATGGATGGATAGAACTCTGAGGAACCTGGTCTAGTGGAAGGTGTTCCTGCCCATGGCAGGGGGGTTGGAATGAGATGACCTTGAAGGTCTCTTCCAACCCAGGCCAATCGATATTCTTTGTAAGAAAACACAAATCTCTGAAGTGATGCATGAGAAAACACATGCAAGAGATTTCTGATCAGCATTGCTTCTACTCTGCTGCAGGAACTTGTCCTAAGTAGAGACAGGAGACAGAAGAGAATTGGGCAGCCCACTGGTGCAGGATCCCACACTCACCTGGTGCTGAATCCTCAGTCTAACGCAGAAAGTTGATGTCTTCTTTAAAAGCCTCAGAGAAGCCTGTGAATATCCCATTTTAGCCTCAGAGTCTTCACAAGGCCCCGGCACAGCCAGCAAGACCATAGTGTTGAGCAGCCCTCAACCCATGAGACACTGCTCCAGTGCACCCAGAATCAGGTAACTTCAGTTTTTTAAAAAACTGCTCTCATTTTTCTAGCCTCTTTGGCATATGAGGCATGTGCTGGTGCAGGAAATACTTGGATTCAGTCTTGCCTAGGGCTGGGGAGTTCCTGAGTAGTTGGTTCGATTTTCTTACGCACCACAGCAGCCTTTTGAGTGACTGCACACCTCTAGATCTGATTGAAGGGGTGAATTAAAAGTAGAATATTCTCTTTTACTATAATGTAACATGTAACCATGCATCTTGCTGTACACTTAGTCATCCCTCTATGTGTGAATAAGCCCTTCTGTGAAAGAGCTGCTCTACTCTGGGCATATTATTACGATTGACAGAATCTGTCAGAAACCATAGTGAGGTTTTTAGCCTCTTTTCCTTAACTTACAAGTAGCAGAAAATGAATTTTTTTAAGTAGAAGGAAAGTTAATAAAACCACTAGAAAGATAGCTGGCATAAAGAAACACAGGCATTTTATTTTTACCTCTCAAGACTGGAGAGTTTCAAATTTTGCCAAGCAAATCTTTGTCCAACTCTTTCTTTTCTAAACGCAGAAGCTTTACATCCCTGAAATAACTAAATCATTCCATAGAAGCTTAGATTAAACTTAAATGAAATTTAGATGTGTTTCTGAACTAATTTTTTCTCCTTAGCTGGTTAGTTTCTGGAGTCTTAGAAATGCCTATGTCCCAGTTACTTAAGGCAATTCAAAATTTGACAGCATCCAGGATTTCAAAATACAGTCATAGAGTATGAATTTACTCTACTGAATAAGAGCAACAGGAAATAACCAAGTTTCATCAAGTTTAAAGCTATTTCTGTCTTGGTATTTTTGTATCCCAGCAAGGATGGGTTATTCCATAGAACATCAGCAAAAGCAATAATTGTTCACACAGAAGTACAAACAGTGAAGCCTTTCTATAGTTTTCTCCTTCTCTTCTCTTTTTTGATTGGTTTCTTCTCAACATCAATGTCCCAAGCAAACTTTGTTTTCTCAGACATCAAGAGGATTTTTGTCACTTGACTGCTTCAGTCTTGCCTTTTGTGCAGTTCGGTGCATCCAGTGTCTGCACCTCTTCAGCTTTCAGCCTGTGCACCTGCCTCCAGCAGATTGGACTGAGATGCCCAGCAACTCCACTAACAGGTCAGGTTATTGTACATGTTGATGCCACCTCCAGATGAGCTGACCTGTGAAATAATTTAACCAGGCACATAGGAGCCCCTCTGAAATTCAGCCATAGAAAACACAGCTAAAGCACAATTCACAGAGTCACAGAATCATAGAATATTCTGAGTTGGAAGGGACTCAGAGGGATCATTGAGTCCAACTCCTGGCCCTAGGAAGGACATGCAAGAGTCACACCACGTGTCCAAGAGCATTGTCCAAACACTTCTTGAGCTCTGCCAGGCTTGGTGCTGTGACCACTTTCCTGGGGAGCTGTTCCAGTGCTCAGTCATCCTCTGGGTTAAGAATCTTTTCCTGATATCCAACCTAAACCTCCCCTGACACAACTTCAGGCCATTCCCTTGAGTCCTGTCACTGGTCCCCACAGAACAGTACCTGCCTCTCCATTGCTCCTTGTGAAGATGTTGATGACCACGATGAGGTCTGACCTCAGTTTCCTCTCCTCCAGGCTGATCAGACCCAGTGCCCTCAGCCACTCCTCACACGGCTTCCACTCCAGGCCCTTCCCCTTCCTCATGGCCTCCTTTGCCCACTCTCTAATGGCTTCATGTCTTTTTTATATTGAGGAGCCCAAAACTGCACACAGGACATGAGGTGAGGCCACCCCAGCTCAGAGCAGAGCAGGACAATCCCCTCCCTTGCCCAGCTGGTGATGCTGTGCCTGGTGCCCCCCAGGACAGGGCTGGCCCTCCTGGCTGCAGGGCACTGCTGGCTCACATTCAGCTTGCCATGGACCAGGGCCAGCAGTCCCTTTCCATGGCACTGCTCTCCAGCCTCTCCTTCCCCAGTCCATACACACAGCCAGGGCTGCCCCATCCCAGTGCAGAAACTGGCTCTTTCCCTTGCTGAACTTCACATGGTTGGTGATTGCCCATATCTAATATGTCAAGGTCTCTCTGCAGGGCCTCCCTGCTTTTGGAATAGGAGTCAACAGCTCCTTCCAATTCTGTATAATCTGCAAACCTACTTAGCATTCCTCCAAGTTCTGTGTCCAATTCTCCTCAACACTGCCAGCAGAGGATCATTGGTGTGGTGTGCCATGGTCTGATGGAGCTGTGCCATGCCTGTTCTTGCAGTGTCCCTGGTGGAGCCACTCAGACTGTGCCTCACACAGCACCTACACAAACACGGGCCCACCCTGCAGACAGACTCAGGCAGCCACTGACACACCTGAGGCATCCCTGGAGATGAAGAGGTGGGAGGGAATATCTGGTCTGTGACCCCAAGATATTCATTGTCCGGAAGGAGCAGCGCCCAAATGGCCACAGGCAGAGAAAGTCATGGCGGTTCTGCCCCTGGAGCTGAGGGGCGGGCACAGCATCACTGACCAATCACTGTGGGCTGGGGGTGGGGACAGCGCTGATTGACATAAGTAGGGGCCAATGGGAGAGGGGAAGGGGAGGGGAGAGAGGGCCAGGAGCCAATGGGATGCTGAGGGAAAGGGGAGCGGCGGGACAGGGTTCGATGGCGGGGAGAGGGAATTTTGTCACTGCAACAGATCATGTCCAGGGGTTGCACATACATTGTTATTCTCCATTTGGATCCTCCTTATACACAGTTATCAAGACCAGACCAGAGCTGACTGGTTCTGGCAGCAGTCTGGAGGACACCCAGCACGATTTAAGTGTCCGTGGTCACATTGCTGTCACCCACAACTCCAAATGGAAACTGCCAGTAGTATCTAGGAAGGACTCCGGGCCAACTTCCGTGGAGCCGCACCCAGGGCGGCACCAAAGCAGCGGCTCGATCATGATCGGCCTCTTCTCAGACATGCTCTTGCTGTCAAAATACAGTCTATTAATGTGTTTGACCCTGAATTATCAAAGCTGCGTTGCTACAGAGATGATCTTGACCAGAATCCAGGTTGCAAAGCCTGGAAAATTTGGTTTTTAAGGTCTGCTTTAAATACAATATATGCTAGTTTCTCTCAGTTCCTTGCAAAGATGTGCAAGAGACTCCAGCAATTCGAATGATCACAACAAATATTTTTACAAGGGTGTGTTATAATTTAGGAAAATTTATAAAAACCCCAATCAAACAAAAAGACAAAGAAGAATGAGATTGTGTATATATTATTACTAAAGTTGCAACATTAATGTTGGGTTTAGGCCCTGAAGCTTTTAGTCTCTTACCACTGGATAAATAAAAAACCTCACCAGTATTCTTTGAAAAACCCTTTGTTAAAAGGGTTGGCATTTAAAGTGACAGCAACCCCAAATACTTCTGGTTTTCTTTCCTTCATCTTATTTTTTCCCCCTCTTTGTGTTAAAGTCACTGCAAATTTGTAGGACAAGATGAGAAGAACCTGCAGGAAAATAGTTTGTAACATATGAGCAACGTAGGCTCCGTAGGCTGATACAAATTTCATATATCTTATTCAAAAGTCTTAGTGATTCACATTAGGTTACTTTCTAAATTTATCTGTTGACACAAGAAAAGCTAAGAAACCTCCAGAAAACAGCCTGCCATTCAAATACCTAAAAATGAAGATAAGAACAAATGTGGATTATGAGAGTATTTAATTCTTAGTTTTTAATAAACTTTTACAAATTAAATTTTTTTTTTAAAAATTCAGCTCTTCTTTTATTTCAATCAGCTTATTGTTTCTAATTAGAAATTCTGAAAAATCATGAACAGAAGGCTTAATATACAGTTTTTCTGAACTCAATCAAATCAACTAACGAGGAAAACGTCCCATCTAATTCTAAAACTTATTTTTGTGTTACCAGAGGCTCAACAGAAACTTTGAACTTCAGTAGTTTCTCTAAAGCTGAACACCTAAACATTTCTAGGTTAACTTTTCAATGCATTAATAACAAAGCTGTTTAAACAGAAGTGCCATTTTAAGAACTGAAGCTAATATTCCATGTACAGAGCAATGTGATCTTCTCAAACATCTCCCCAAACAAGTTCTTTCCAAGCCTCCAAGCCGTGATTCAGAAAGAGAAGGAACAGTTCAGGGGCAAGAGCACGGCGAAGCCCTGAGTCATGCACACTTTGTGGAAGGAGTTGGTGTATCATTAAGTAATACAGGAGGAAAGAATAAGTGATACAACCATGGGAGGACAAAGCCTACATCCGTGCTGGGTGACTCAGCTCGCTCCTCAGCAGAGCAGCAGCACAAACAGCTCTGCAGGTCCAAAAGAAGTGGGGTCTTTCAAGAGGAGGATGTGGAACTTTGCTTTTGCAACTTGCTTCAGCACAGAGTATCTCTGCAGTATCACTCATATGTAAGTTGTGCACTAAAAGAGAGAATTTTTAAAAACTAGGGCCTCCTCATGACTTCTATGCTGGATAGGCTTCAAAATTAGCACTACATAAACAAAAATCACCTCACAAAGGTTAAAGAAATACATTTCAAAGATCACAGATGAAGAAACTGGATTTAGTAATAACATTTGCCATCTCAGTTCGGTCATTTCAGTTGTATTAGTTCCATTATTTTCTCCACATCTCTGTTCATATATTACTCTTCCAAACAAGGGCCACTGCAGTAGAAACAGGGACATGGACTCATGTTGTTTTTAATTTAAAAATAACGTAGACAGGAAATAGTCCTTGGCTTTCTGGGAAGAAAATGGGTTTGGTAGTTAAAAGAAAACCCCAAGAGAACAGAGCTGGGAAAAAGCAGGTGACTCTACCAACATTTTCCATTTTCAGCTACTCATGTATCAAACATAAATACCAAGGATCAACAAAATCTAGTGACCTAAAATGAGAAATTATCTTCTTTTAGTTCATTCCCCTGAAGTACAGAATAATTCTTTACATGGTAGTTGCCATTTCTTCATCAAGTCTGATTGGGAAAACCACTTACATATCTTCTTAAGAAAAACCTGGGCAGTGGCATAAAGTTTTCCATAAAATTCACTCTTACATCTATTTATTCTACTTTTCCCGCTTCAAACCACCCCAGATTTTCTTCCATCTTTCTCTCCCCACATTCCAAGTATTTATATTCAAACATCTCAATTCCTTGCAATGGTCATTTGTGAGCCAATCTCTCAGTTGTCCCGTGGGTACAAAGGCAAGACAATATTGCAATAAATGGATTAACAAGTGCAGTCCATTACTGTTGTTCACATTTAAGGGCTTACAAGCCCCTGACATAGAATCTTCCTTCATTAATTAACATGGTCATCCTAAGGGTGTTTGAGATAATAAGGCCTCTTGCTTCAAGAGGAAGAAGCCAGGCTAATGAAGGAAGATTCTTTTATGGTGTGTATATGTATACACATATGTCTTTATGCATACCTAGATATACACCTGAATACACATACAATTAGTTTGGTTAAAACAGTGCAGATACATAAACTTTGTGCTCAGCTAAACAATAAGTGTAGAATTCATCCAGAATCCTACAGAGTGAGGGCCTTTGATGTAAACAAATGCACAGGTTTCAGAAGGGATTTGCCACTGCAGCACTCTTTATGATTGTCACAACTACCTCTGTAAAATGGAAATTTGATATAAAATTCCTGCAGAGCTTCTCTGAAATTCAAAGAAAAATGAAGCAGAGATGGAGAAATGGTCAAAACCGCCTTCACTTATTTTTCCTATATCTTCATTTTGGGGTAGAGAAAGAAGAGCAGAATTTTCTTTGCTTCTACTTAAAACCTGAAAAATTCCCATGCTTGTTTTTAGATACATAAGCAGTTCTATTTCCTTGAGCATTCTGAATGAAAGTACTTTGCATTTTCCAATGGTCATAATTTTGAAGACGCGCAATATTCTCATAACAGTAAGGTAGTTTCCAATAAAGTTCTGCATCATTTCAGTAACATGAAGAGAGAAATTGTATTTATGTAGGGAAAAGGGAGAATTTGAGAAGAAATGCCCTGTTTCTTGGGAAGCAGCAACTGAATGGTACAACCACGCGAAAGCTGCTCTGTGTTAGGTGAAGTGTTTACAGTTTACATCTAAAGACTTTAGCACCAATAAAGACCTTAAGAGTGGTAATTAGCATAATTTCTAACAAGTTACTTGCATTTGCACTTCATTGCCTAAGTGATTCTTTATTCAACAGAAGGTATTTCATACACACATAAACCAGAATTTTATTAGAAATGTGGTGAATGTTTTATTTTATAGACAAAGTAACATGCTAATAAAGATGGAGTTAGAACTATGATACCATTTTTGAGACTGTGCTGGTGCCATGACAGTTTTGCAGCAGAAACTACATTGTAACTATATTAATAACAGCTTTGTTGTCAATCAGTTCTCTATATATATGCCATTTGTAAATAGATATATAAATGTGTAAGTCTATCCATATTTATGATCACTACATAGTCATGGTATTTACCCTTCTTCCTCATCAGAAATTACTTTGAGTTTAAGGAGATAAAGTGCACCAGAAGCTTCCTCATCCCTCTTAACAAACACTGGAAGGCGAGAGAATTAAAAAATACTCTGTTTGCTATTTCAGATAACTTCAGCCCTGTGGAATAACCTTTCAGCAATAACCACTTTCAGCAATGGCTTGCCTTTCTACAGATTCTTCCTCAATCTGACAACTGTACTCCTCCTGTGAGAAGAGGAAGAGCCCCAGTACAGTGTACTGGAAATATTGTTATTAATAGGAAGATCAGAATTTTTTTATACAGGCAGAGGAACCACAACTCTATTTTTAAATACCAATTTCATTAATTTAAAAAAGAATATGTGAAAGTTTAAAGAAAGTAGACTGCTGAAACAGGTAATAACACTGTTGGTATTAAGACCTGGAAAGTTTAAATAAAGAAAGATATAATTACTGAAACTCTCAAGATTATAAAAGAAAACAATAACAAATTTCTGCAAGAACATATTAAACCCACACATGAACTATTCTTCAAGGAAAGGAATCTTTCTCAAAACAGCCACTTAGGTTAAATGGGAGGAAATTATGAAACTGAATCACAAAGCTATAGGGCTCATGTCCATATTAAAAAGAAAAATAATAGGAACCAATCACCCACTCTCTATCTTCTGTGATCGCTACTGCTTTTTTTTTTTAACTAAGCAGGCAAAATTAAATTTTTCTGCTAATGAGTATGTGTTGACTCCTGTGAAAACAATAGTACACCACATCTATTTTTAATTTATTACATAGGTTTACACATCCTGAATGGCCACCTGGAAACACTTATCCTGAAAATACTTTTTAACAGTTTAAGCTTTTGTGCATCCCTGATTCTCAAATGAGTGAGGCTTGTTAAGAAATAAACATTCTTCCTTTTCCAATTTACTCTTCACAAAAGGCATTGTTGTGGGCTGAGTGAATTACTGTACCCATCTGCATTAAAGCTACCCACAGTGTTGGGCTGCACTTGAACATGAGCACCTATTTACCCTGTCTGTAAACACCACTGATTATAATAATGATAATACCCTTAGAGATATCAGTATTTAACCTCATTTATTGATTTGTGCAGAGATAGAGATGAGGACTTTTTCACAAGTCCCTTTCAAAGACTTACGTTGATCCCAATGACATTTTTCAATTGATTCCCTGCAGATAAACCAAATAAGGAACAACCACGAGCAAAGTGTTCACCAGAGTTCAATTTTCATATTTTGCAAGCAGAAGTGGTTACTCGTAGTAGAATGTTGTTTGTTCTCAAGGGACACAAAGTTAGGCCAGCAAAGGTTGTGATGGACAAGGAGAAGGAGAGGACACCTGGTGAGCCAAACAGTCACAGGCAGCCTGCAATGCACAAAAGAGGGGTTATAAAAATAACACATGGCAAAATGCATTAAATAACTTGTTAAAATGTCAAATAATGTGCTTATTTCTGCATGCAGATACACACATTTCATAAACTGTTGGTTGAACATCAGACAGAATCTCCTATGGGCATTTATTTAGATTCTAAATTTTTTTTTTCCTATACATCCTGACAATCTGGAACATTTACAAAATATTAGGATTATGATTAAGTATATATATGAATATTTGGGGTTTTTTTTTGCAAATAGAATTTTCATCATATGTTTTCTGCATAATAGACCTTGCCATGGGCCCACTGGTTTAACAGCTTCTGGCAGAGAGATATAACCTTCATTTATTATTGCAATTGTGCGGCTCATTGTAACAATAAAAAAGCAAAGCTGAGGGCTTTCATACATCTATAACTCTATGTGTATTTCTTCAGGCCAGTGGTTAATTTTTTTACTGAGACTTTGATACATCTTAAGGATCTGTACTTTGTCCCTTAGAAACAACTTTTTAATTAACTTATTTATTTATTGATGAGCATAGATGAGAGGAAAGATGCAAGGGTAATAATGAAAGCTCACACTCCCAGCCTATTAACCTCTGCTATTCAAAAATGCTCCAAAACCCGCTTAACTTTCATCTTTTCTCTCTCTACACAGAAAAAACCAAGGTTTTACATTCAGTACAGAGACCTAACCTCTCTGCCAGCTAATATCTGCATAAAATAAACCCTAGATCAACAGGATTTTGTATTTACAGACATCTGTCTGTTACAGACGACCAATCCTCCAGTAGATTAAACTCAGAAGAGATGAAAAATTGTTGTTGAGGTGCTGCTAGAGATGGGCTACATTGCCATTTCACACAAAAGGCTACAGGGCTCTAACAGTCTTTAACCTTCTTGGACCTAAACAACTACTGGACCAAAGCCCAAACTATTGCATTTGCCAAAACTATTTCTGAATTATTTTAATGTGGTGTGCTCCTCTGCTGCTCATCATATAAATACTTTAAATAATTCTAAATAGAAGGATAGTTGCTATAATTGCTATACAAAGATAATTCCAGACATTGCAAAGAAAACAGTTGAAGATAAAACATGAATTGGCCTTTAATGGCAGTTTGACACCTGCAAGTCAGCTGGTATGCTATTAAATAGAATATCACTGATAGAAACCCAAGCTGCTACACAGTCAGGTTAGACCATTCAGGAAAAAGAGAAATGGTTTTCTTTGCCCCAACTGCAACATAGCCTCTGCCAAGCTAATAAATTTTTGTTGAACAAGGATTAATAGCTCCGCTTTAACTAAATTGCTTTCATTTCCAGGAGTGACATTCATCTGAAGAGTTTTTACTAAATGAGTTATTAAAACAAATTCACATCAAGGAATTACTGACTGTGTGTATTTAAGATCATTATTTCAAGTGAAATCACAGCTTTCCAAGTCACGTTCAGGCATCTCAAAACTCTTCAGGCCTGCCTACACTTTAACTCCGCATTTTGCTGAGATAAGGAAAATGTTATTTTTATGCCATTGCCCCTTTTTGCCACAAAAAGCTCTCAGGGCATGCATGGATTTTGGAAAGAAAGCAGTGGCTGCAGTGAATGCAAATAGAGCTAATAATAATTATTAAAGCCAACTGGGTACTAGTCACACATTACAACATTTCTCAACTTTTCTCCCAACAACACTTTAAAGCCTTAGAGCATTTCAAGCTGCTGAATTTAACACAGGGACAGATCCCATATAATTGCTAACGGCCCACCAGTGTAGCATAATTTGGGAAAAAAAAACAACATGGTAGCATGACTCAGGCAATTTGAATTATATCTTGACTTCAATCACTGGAAGTGATATTCCCCAAGAACTATCTTTCAAATTAAACACTTCTCCCCATTGGGGAAGATATACCGCTTCAATTTAACCTGCCCAAGAAAAGTCATGTGCATTACTCTTTTCGAGAATGATGAAATGATCCTCCTTATCCAATAATAACCCTCAATCTTTATCGTTACCCAAGGCAACTTTAAATTTCACAATCACCAATTACACCACGAACTGCTAGGGGTATCCAGCTCTTAATATCACTGAACAGCCCTTCCAGCCTGCATTGACAGCCAGACCCAGCCACACTCAAACATTTTGCTGCTTTGTCGTGCAGGATTGCTTTAGGGACAGGTTGAGAAGCCAGCAAACTGTGGACCCCAAATCTCCAGCCCCCCCCAAAGCACTGTCAGTCTCAATCTGGAGCCTTCCATTGCTTAGGAATCTCCACTGGAAACGCACTGACCTGGCTTTCAAAACTAAGGAAATTGCTCATGGGGAAAAACTGAGATTACAAAGCTGTATTTATAAATATTTCCATGCAATAGTTTAATTCAAAACCCATTACCTCACTAGAATATAAAGTGTAAGAAGTACCTTTAATGATGCATTTGTAAAGGTTCCTGTTTAAGAGAGGCTTTTATGCTTCAGAGAGCAAAAATTTGCATGTTGAAGATGATCTGATTAGCTGATAAATCACACTTAAACTGGATGTAGCAACAAGCCTTCTTTTCTTCCACTTCAAACCTTTGCACACACCTTCTGAAGTGGCAAACGGAGGGCAGGGGAGGATGGAAAGAACTGAAATTTTTAAAAATCAGGAGCAAGGCTCCAAAAATGACATGGCTGTCCTGAGGGGAATGGGATTGGGTGGAGGGTGGAAAGGAAGAAGTAAAACTTAAAGGGGGAAAACAGAAAGGGGGAAAATGGAAAGGGGAAATACAGAAAGATTATTCTTGACTACCATACATAGTTATGGGAAAGATAAGGGACTTCAATTTGCGTGGCTTTCCCTGCTGCCACGAAGGCTAGAATTCAGTTTTAATGTTTCAGGAAAATTGATATTCTCATGCCCTTGGGAAAACTTGGAGCATCATTAATAACAAAGGTAATGAGTGGTGTCAGCAATGAATCTGATGCAGTGACTTGAACACGGAAACATCCCATAATTTTTATATGCAAGAATAAGCAAAATTACAAGTGAGGATTTTGCATTGAGAAAAGAAAAGCCAAGTCAAGCACAGTTACTATACAGCTTCTCTATTAAATTAAGAGGAACAAACTGTGAATGCATGCTGAGGAATGCCTGTTATTCTGTAGGCTATAGGAAATGGCTGGGAGTAATGCCAGTTCATGTGGCACCCTGTGTAAGAGGGAACATGATAGTCAGTAGTTCTGTTTAGTAGACAATATTAATTTTGGATCCCTAAAACAAATAATTAATTACTTCAAAGGAGAAACTATGGCAGAAATTATTAGATTTCTATTTCCTCATGAAAGTTAAAAACTAAAAACAAAACAAAACAAAAAAACTCACAACCCCAAAAACAACTCCCCCCCCCCAAAACCAAACAAAAAACCCCAAAAAAACCCTAAAAATAAAGTTTTCTTTGCTCAAGACTGTATTTGAAAAAAGGAATGATTTGTGTTTACTCTGGAAAACCTACTACTTTGTAACATTTTTTTCTGTAGTAATAGTGCTCAAATGAAACAGAATCCTGAAAACAGCTAAAACTTGACTAGGTCAAGTAAAATATTTGCTAACTATAACTATGGGAGTGTATAAACTGTGAAAGAGTATTTTTAATATGCTGCTGAATTACGGAACTATTGGGAAATGTGGTATTTATGGAGGGTTGCTCTCCCTTTGTTATATAACTGGATCTAATGGTCACTGCAATTAAATTAATTAATTAATACTTGTCTCAGATGCAAATGTTGACTGCTGCTGCAGGTTTCACTTAATTGTAAAAGAAAAATAGCGACCTTGCCTGGAGGAACAAAAGTTACCAGAAAATACCCCCTACGCTCAGCCTGCAATATGTTCTTCTCCAAAATAACTAGATATTAATAAAGCCTTAAGTTAATATCTAAAGTAGGATATTGGAACCCTTTAAGGGGAGGCTGAGACTTTAATCTCCTTGTCAGTCATCACATTGTTTGCTACAGCAGAGCTCCTGCCCAGGTGTGCAGGGCTGCTGTGTTTGCTTAAGAGGCACACATTAAAAATTGGCAGGGTCCTGGTGTAAAGGCGAGTGTGACAAATCCTCAGTCATCCCTTAATTACCTTTGTTTTAGAACACTATTGAGTGCTGTACAAATACATGGCAGGGCACTTGCCAAGCTCTTTAATTAACCTGCTATTTTATAATTTCATGTCACCTGTTAGTTTTAATAGCCCAAGTACCAGTGATAACTATAGGATGTGTGCTGTTTAGGTATCAAGCCCATGTGTTTTACAATACTTCTTATATCTGTAACTGGTGCAGCAACACTAGAGACTAAACACTCTTTCCTCTCAAAGAATTTTTCTGTCATCCTCCTGCCCTCCCAAAGAGAGGCACTTAAAAGAAATATACAAGCTTCAGTTCCAAGGATTTTTTTTATTATTATTTTCTTAAATTTAGTTTTCTAAAAGCCACTGTCACCATAACTGAGCTGTTCTGGAATGCAGCATCCCATACACCAGTGAACCTGCCTCCACATCAATAAGTGTTTTAGTTCAGCACTGTCATATTTAGTCACTATCATACAAGCGCTGGCAGTGAGCCTGGACTGCCCCATACTCAGTGGACCTTGTTTTGCGGAATTTAAAGTCCTTTCTCCTTCCAAAGGAGACCATGATCACCCTACTGACCTTAACCTTTGCTCTGCCAGCCCTCATTGCCCACCACCATTTCAAATTTTATTTGTATCAGAACTATGAAAAAATGGGACACTTCAAAAATAAGGCATACACATTGTCAAACACTGGAACAGGCTGCCCAAAGAAGTGCTTGAGTCACCGTGCCTGGAGGTATTTAAAGACATTTAAAGTGGTTGTGGCACTGGAGGACAAGGTTTGTGATGGGCTTGGCAGTACTGGGTCCATGACCCGAAAGGTCTTTTCCAACCTCAACAATTCCATAACAGCTGGACCCACAAGCAAAGGCTGCAGGATGAGGCTTGCAGACTGTGCATGTGTTTACAGGCAAGCATGTGTCATTGCTCTTGAGAATACAACTTTTGCACGATATTACAAAACAGTTTTTATGGTATCTCCACTTTCAGATACTTATCAGCCAAGACTGTCAGTACTTATTATTTCAGTTCTCAGCAAAGTCTACAAGAGATGTTCTTCCATGTGAAACTACTTGATTAAAAAAAAAAAAGTACATATATTACAATTTACAAGAAAGATGTGGAGGGATGAGCTTAAAATACTGCTCAAATTAAAAAAGAAGCTTTTCTAGACTGAATTGTTGATGACTAAGTGATTACTAAGCTTCCACACATTTTCATGTACAAGTTATCACGATGCTTCAAGTTTTGTTTTTTTACAGTTACTAACTTGTGGTATAACCTTGTTAATGCCATATTACTATGTTAATATTATCAGTATAATACTAGTTAATATAAAGTTCTAATAACATCATAAGCCTAGCAGAAACCTATTCTGAGCTCTAGTACACCTTCAGTACAAACATAAACCACAAACAGACTACATTTCCTTTGCCAAAATCATATCCACAGACTGGAACTGAAGAGATGGCAATGGAGTACATAAAACCTAAGTTTTTATTTAGGTATTCCAGCATGTATGAATTTTAAGATACAATTTATATAGTGTCATTTATTTTCATTCCATTTTCTGTCATATTCCCTAATGTTTCACTGTTTAGGAATATTTTTTAAATGAATGATCAAAATATGAAGTATATTTGCAGTGTTATGTCTGTAAAAATTGTATGGGCACTAAAGAATAGCTAGAATTTTTAAACATATATATTTTATTCCGATAAAAATCTAATTTTAAATTTTGAGAAACTGCACAAGTTTGTTTTTCTGCCTTCTGAATTAGGTACCTTCACTGAATTATTTTCAGATAAGAACATGAGCTTTTTTCTTTTAAAATTCCACTCAGTGTAACTTAAAACAACGACTGACCTGTAACACAAGTCATCCACGTTTTTATCTTGCATCTTCATGTTGACAATAAAGATACTCTTCCTAGGATCACTTGCAGGTGCTCTGAAAAGACACCAGAGCAGAGGCACTCCCAGGACAGACAGAGGGAGCTGTATCTCCAGTTTTCCTCTTTAAAAAGACATCTAAAAACAAGCTGTCAACTTGCAGCCATAAAAACTAATTAAAAAACCCCTCCAGCTTGTTTTTCACCACTACAACCAATCAAATTAAGCTCGTAAAAGTAACAGGAAGAATACGATATGCCTAAAGATCAAGGTGCAAAAAAAAAATAAATTTTCGTTTTTATAAATATAGCAATGTCAGTACAGTAAGAAATTTGGGACAACTGACAACTTGCTCTGTTTTCTTAGCTTTGATTTCCCATGAGCAAATATTTGCCCCTTTTCCTGATTCAGTGATGTAATACAGCAATACTGAAAAACATGGCATGCCATCAATGAAAAATGTCAAGCAGAAAGGTATTAAATAGCATTAATTTTAATAAACTTCTAAGGACAGGTTTTACAGCTCACCAGAAAAAGCAAAGCCCTGCCCTCTCATTCACCTGAAATAAGCTTAAGGAAGATCCAGAAAGGTAAACACAATTCTAACTGCAAAGGAGACAGAGGGAAAAATACACAGATCATATTTAGGAGCATATTTACCTTCCCACTATAACCTCTAATTATGCATTGCAAACCATGCTCTTCTTCCATTTACAGACACTGAGCTCTCTCACTGATACTTCTTATCCCCAAATAGGCAAAATTAAGCAATGAACAGCAAATGTAATGGAATACTGCATATATGATTATTTTGTTAAAATTGGGTATTAACCTCATAAAGAATTTTTTAAAAAAAACTTTTTAACTTTAATGCCTATTTCTTTTAAATTAAACATATTTTTCTGTTCTATCTTCTACAGGGTCTGGGTGAAGGAGAAGGGAAAAAACTGTTCTACATTAATTTAAATTATTTGCAAGATTCACTAGCAATAAAGTCTTAATTAATCCACAAAATCCTGCTTTAATTGCAGTATAACTCCAGTGTAAAAAGGATTATATTTCTGAAAGACTTATAAATTTAATTTCATATTATTTTAACTTACAGATAAGTTTTAAGCAAGTGCTTTATGAAAAAGTAAATGTATGGATATAAAGACCAACTCCCACACTCCACTGAATTCTCTTCAAAATCCTGCTGTAAATGGTAGTAAAACTACTGAAGGGCTCTTTCTTGAGAAGTTTTAAGGCACAAGAAAACCAGTTTTGAGCCCCTTCCTTAATGTTGCTAGAGGCAAAGATGTTAAGGTCGGCAGCAAAAAACTGACTTATGAGTTCATTACTTCATATTTGTCTCATTTTTCACCAGTACTTTCGCACAGTGATACTAAAAACTATGAGTCACCACTGATTATTTAAGACAACTAAGTTATTTAAAAATTTAAATTAATCAAATCACCAACAATTTACATCTAAGACTTATTGTTGTGAACCTCCCACCCTGTACATCACCTTTCCTGAGGGCACAGCTCTTCTCACTGTGCTGTTACACTTTTCAGGAGCATAAACTCTCCAATCCCATGTCTTGTCCAGTACAAGAAGTAATCTTAGAGCAATTATATGAATCATTAATAATCATAGAAATGCTGCTCTAGAAAGCAGAACGCAAAATATCTGACACAACACTTGCTACTGAATAGTATTGCTAAGAGTGTTCATTGAAGTCCGCATTTTCCCATTCATACTCCATTAGAAATTCTTTCCTTCCAGCCTCCATCCATCAAATACCTCCATTCATCTTTACAAAAACTCATGTTTCAGACTAGGATTTTTTTCAAGTCAAGTGGTAATCTTGGCAGCTGTGACTATAAAAGACTTCTGATAAAACACTCAACTGTGAAAGCTAAAGAAAACCCCAAACAACTGAAACTGAAGAGAAATTAATTCTTTATATTGCTTACTTTATTAAACAATTAAACTGATTCCTTTTCTTTAGGAAGCAATAATTGTCAGTTGGCCCTCATAGGCAATAAAAGCAGACAATTGTGCTTATAGTGTTAAATTATGTTTTGAAGCATACTGATTTTTAATTATAAATATCTTAGTCACAGGATAAGTGTGTCTACTTTTCAAATAATTATTTTATGCCTATTTCTTTACCAGGGAGATACTTCTGACAGCATACCAACTTTTACAATCACTTGAATTAACTAATTAAATCCCACTGTCTAGTAAATTCAATAGAAAGCATGTTTGCAATGCATGCAATAGTCTTACAGCTGGGTTTTATCCTTTTAAAAATTTTTCCACTCTGCTGAAGTACTAATATGAAAAAATAGACTCTTTAGCAACATGCTCAGCATGCACATATTGTATGGCAGCACCACTGTCTCTCCAGAACTATCATGGGATGTTCTCTAGAATTATTCCATATATCAGTTATTTCTACTCCTCCCATTGTGTACAGGACCATATTCTTGTCATATTCCCTGTAAAAACAGTCTACAATCTGTTTTCTTCCTTGATAGATAACCTTGCATTTGGCTATATTAAAATGCATATTGCTTAGGCTGAATGGAAGTTTTAGAAATGAAACACAACTTGTACCTTGAGAGCATGCCTTGTTTTTCAGCAAGATATTTTCCAGCAGATACCATCTCCTTCTTAAATATAATTTTGATAATAATGAATTGTGGCCAAAAAAAACCCCAGTTGATTTGAATAACTTGTCATATATAGCACATTAGAAAAATTTAAGGAGTGCTTTGTAGATGTGTTCTAACAAGATAAATGTCTAATACCCTTCACATATTTTAACATCACTTTCTAAGTCTCAGGGTCACAGAATGGTTTGGGTTGGAAGGGACCTTAAAGATCATCTATTCCCAACCCCCTGCCATGGGCAGGGACACCTTCCACCAGACCAGGATGCTCAGAGCTCCATCCAGCCTGGCCTTGAACACCTCCAGGATGGCACAGCCATAGCTCCTCTGGGCAACCTCTGCCAGGGCATCACCATCTTCTTTCTAACATCTACTTTAAATCTCTCCTCTTTTAGTTAAAACCATTTCCCTTTGTCCTATCACTGCATATCTGTGTTGAAAGTCCCTATTTTTTTATGAAATTAAATTAAATTAAATGCTTAAAGACTTTGTAAAAAGTCCCTATTTTTTATGAAATGAAATTAAATTAAATGCTTAAAGATACAAGAAGACTTTAATCAAATATAACCAAAGGTTTTTCTGAGAAACTAGAAGGATTTTTCCTCAGGCAAGCAGAAGTTAAAATTCTAGGATTCTCCATATGTCAGATTTAAAGCTGAAACTGAGGAGATGCTGCAAGGAGAGAGACAGACCCTCTAAAGGGAAAAACTCAACAAGTTATATCCTGTCATGGCTGTGCAACTCCAACCTCAAGGCAAATAAAAGCCTGTTTTCCTAAATGAGGGAGGGCATTCACACAACCCGGTACACAGTAGTTCAACTATCCTACGAAACTGTGCCTTTGAATTTAGACATGAGAAGTGTGGATTTTAAACACTGTTTTAAGCATTTTAATGCTTTCATAGAATTTTGGTGGTACTAATACTCAACTTCTGCTGTAACTAGATGGTGTTTCCCTGAAGTGTGTCCTGAAAAATGCACAGCTTGGCACTACAGCTCGGCACTACAGCTCTTCTAAGCCTATGCTGGAGGCACAGTTTTTCAAATCTACAACTGAAATACATTTCAGTACAAAATCTTAGCTAAAAATAACTGTAGCTATTTATATTTGATGTTTGCACGAAAAATGTCTATTTAGGGTACAGTCTGTTGTCTCAAAGATGACAAGAGTAAGTAATACTATTTGAAGTGGAATGTTTTATTTAAGTAGCATGTATAATGAAGCTAGTGGGAAAACACTGAAATTTCAGAAAAGAATGAAATGCCCATCATCATTTAACTGTTAATTCAGACTAGTGATGAATGTTATCATCTATACCTAAGAATACATTATATGACTTACCTTTACCAAGGAATTAAGCAACATCCAGCTATTTCACTATACTGTATATTACAGACAGTGAACCTAAATATCAATATGACCCAAAAAGCTACCATGAAGTAATCATTTACATCAACACAAAAAGGATGCTTGATGAAAATCAAGTTCTGAGTTATCCAGTCAGTTATTCAGAAGCCAGTGTAGCAGTCATTTAGCTGAGTCAGAAATTGCATTTTTTTTTATTCTGCCAACCAAGTTTCAGACATCACAGATGAAATCCTGGTACCAATTTGATTATCTAAATTAAGACTTTTTCCTGAAGAGATGAGTCAGAGGTCAAAGAAGTTGAAACTTATAATATTTTCCATTCATTTGTAGCATACAAAACTAGAAAACCAGTGGTCTTTTAAGACAAAATATAAACCCAAAATGAAATTTAATTCATAGTTAACTAAAAAAGAAATTATATTAAATGTTCTACAACTTCGTATAGCATCCAAACAGAAAGCTGGTGTTAAGGGTGGGCCTTTCCTAAAGTAATACTTACCTCTTAAGAAACAATCACCAGCAAAGGAGAATATTTCATAAGACCCACAACACTTCTTTTTTGATAATTCCATCAACACCTAAAAGTTGCAGTGGATCTATGTACAGAAGTTAGGGTTCCTGAAAGAATTTCAAATGATCAAGTACAAATCTGACTGCTCTACTGTAGTTGTCCAAGTGCCAACAGTGTTTTTTTAGGAACCCCTTTTTACCCCAAGATACTTTTATTATTTAAAATTATTAATCTCAAATTCCTGGATAGAACATGACATACTGATGACAATTTATTTAATAATTAGCTCTTGTCCCATAGGCATTCATGCAACAAGTTAGCTGGGATACAGACATATATATATATCTAAAGAATTCTTAAGTTAGTTTAAACTTACTCTAGACTAAACCAGACATCTGCATTAGGTATGTAAAATCCACCCCCGATAAAAATATGTCTCAATTAGCTACTGAATTTAGACTGTCAATGTCAGGATTTTGAAATTAATCTAAAGGGAATACTACAAATATATCAAACATTCAATTTTTATAAACTTGGGGTTTGATGTTCTTTTAAAAAATAAGTCTTTTGTGTATAATTACTGACACCCACTTATATGCATTTATTTAGCATTTTCATGGTCTATACTACTTCCTAGTCAAAAAGAAGCACAAAGGTAAGAAAGAAATGTTTTCCAACAGCCTTCATTTTATTTTTTTCAGTTTGGTACTATCTGTCCAGTCAGCATTCTGGAAAACAGAATTTAAAGAAATTATACAGTCATGTAATCCTATATTTTGGTTTAGAGTTTAATAGCAGCTCTTAGCTTGGCCGACCGTGCTCTTGGGTTTGCTTGAACATCCTTGGCCTGGGGTGTGAGAACTTTTTTCTGTATAAAAACCCACTTTGAGCTGGATTTTCCACAGGGAGATTCTTGTGTATCTTCTCCTTGGGAGGAATTTTTCAGAGCTTGCCTTATCTTCTGCTTTGAGCCCAGATTGTGCTTTTCTGCCATGTCAATTCCATGAAGGAAACGTTTGACAATGCGATCTTCCAGGGAATGGAAGGAGAGGGCTACGAGGCGACCTCCAGGTCTGAGAAACTTCTCAGCTGTCTTCAGTCCTATGTAGAGTTCATGGAGCTCATCATTCACAAATATTCTCAGGCCTTGGAAAGTTTTAGTGGCAACATGTGCAGGTCTCTGAAGCAAGTCCTTCCGTGCATAGAGTGCTGATGCTGGAAAAGCACCTGCCACACATTTCAAAAGGTGCATGTTAATAACTCAATAGTTCCTGATAAACACTCATGCTAGGTAACTTCAAAGGAAAGCACAGTCAAAGCTGAACCCTGAGTAGTGAGCTTCCTTCTTTGTACTGTATCTTTATTTTATGTTGTGAATTCACATCTCTGAATTAGTTAAAACTAAGATGGTTTGTGGTTAAGTGTTGGGGTGTTTTTCCTAGAATCTTCTAGAGGAATTCCTTCTCCAAAAGCAACACAAATTTAAACTACAGAATAATGGCTAAAATCAAGATAAAGAAAAAAAAAAGATAGGATTGGTAAGTCTCACCTTACAGCTCAGTGTAATCAAAGTCAGTTCAGTGTTTGTGGTTGTGTTATGGTTTTAAGGAAAAAAAATAATGTATGATGGACACAAATTTACCTGTTGCCTTCCAGATAATTGCATTTCTTCACAGAAATGAAGACAATGTCTACCTAGTAATAACTATCTTTCAATTAATTACTTTTAAGTTTAGAAGAGGCGTCCTTGCTTGGGAATAGCAATTGTTGAACACTGGACCTGTGTTTCTTCAAATGTTCACAAAAATACCTTGAGAAATTTAGAAAATGCAGCTGACACTGTTGAGTTTTCTCATGCCTATACAGTAGAATGTGTCAAGGTTTAAATTCTCATGTTTACAGAGGAGAATGTATCGAGATTTAAATATTAAATATTTTTATTAGATGCACAAAACTACCTCTTCCTTTCTGCAAAATTCTTATGAGTTAAACAAGTTTTTGTAGAGACCAAAATTTTGACAGAAATTATAATATATCAATGTTTAATGTATTTTAGGCTTGAAATTTTACTACATGAGTAGAGAAAAAAAAAAGCTAGAGAAGCCTGATTTGATGGATCAGGGCAACTAAGGTGCAAGAATCCTGTAAGATCTGTGAAACCCAAGTAAATTTATAATCGATCACGTAAGTGACCACAGGAGTCTGGAAAAGACAAATTGAATGAATAATGCTAGCACATAACTGGACAATTCTTTTTCTAATCAAGAGGCAATAAAACTGGTGTGTATGTATTTGAAAGCCCTAATTCCTCATCAGTGCTAAGCTCTAACATAATGAAGCAAGGACTTTGAAGGAAATGCAGTTCATAATCAAGTAACTGATATTATACATAGTGAAGTAAAAGAGGGAAATACTGAAAATAGTTGTCTAAGTTCACATGTGCACAGGTGATTGAAAGAATTAGAGATACCATCACACCCATAATATGCTTGCACAGAAGAATTTATTAGTAGAATTCTTGAGAGTTTTAAAGGTAAGATTTTGCTTGTGTTAAAAAGCTTGAGTGTTCACAAGCAATCCAAGTGTTCAGCAAAGGCAGAGGAAAATAATGGGATTTTAAAATTCAATCATTATTAACAAAGCTGTTATCATGTATGCTGTGTCCCTAAGACAAGTTTCGGCAAAATTGATTTTCCTACCTTCCCTCCCTCCTCTGATCTCCAAAGCTAACAGCTCCTAAATTCACTGAAGAGACCATTGTAGCTGTGGCTGCTTCCAACTCTTATAGGCTGAATCCTTCAAAACAGAAACTCTGGATCAACTTCTCCCAATAAATAACTGCATGGGAATTTGTGGCTTGAAGCTGTCTCACAAAACAGAGTACACAGATGCAGCCTGCATGGAGCTAGGCTTCCCCATCATTTACAAACTCTAGAAAAAGTTACACTAGCTAATTCAAGTAATTTCTGTCCTTGAGAATATAACCTTCAATATTTACTATGAATCATGAAAGTAATATATACTCTCATAGAAGTCACAAAGCTCATTTTGATAAAAGACCTCAATTAAAAGGAGAACTAAAAATCACAGAACATAAGTACCCCAAGAAATCAACACCAAGCTTGTACTAACTGGCAAAGTGTCTGTTTCCATAATTCTTTACATACCTATAAACAGATTCTTTGAAAATGGAACCCTCAGAACAGCCACTGAGTGCCAGTGGTGTGTGATGAAAACTGCCTCTTAATGCATAACATAAAGGAATGTCACTCCAAGCAAAATAAACACAACTTTCTTTAAAGTAACAACTACAAACTCTAGATGAATTCTCAAAACTCTTGAATGAATTAGATTAAATATTAGGAAGAAATTCTTCCCTTTGAGGGTGGTGAGGCACTGGAACAGGTTGCCCAGAGATTCCATGGATTCCCCATGCCTGCAGATGTTCAAGGCCAGGACCAAGTTTGAGCAACTTGGTCCAGTGGGAGGTGTCCTTGTCCATGGCAGGGTAGTTGGAACAGGATGATTTTTAAGGTCCCTTCCAACCCAAACCATTCTAAATTCTAACTGAATCTAAATTCAATTTGTAAATTAAATTTGTAAAAATGTAAATGGACATAATATGCTGATATTTGGGAAGATTTTCATTGGTCTGATCATGAACACTGATACTTTGCAATTGTAGTACTAAACAGATAAATCAAATACTGAGGCTGTTAGCACAACTAGGACACCAATAGGTCTTTGGACTTATTCTGCCATGGCTGTTGAGTACAGTTTCTTCCTACAATAACCTTCTATGACAATTAACTATGACATTAATTTATTACGATGAATAATTTATCACACACTGAAGAAAAACTAATAAAAGCCCAGATATATTCTATAAGTGTAACACAACCTTACATGTCTCAGTTGAACACGCACAAAGAGCACTGTAGGTCCTATAATAAACTAATATTCAGGAAATTGGTAAAGAAATGCAACCACTTTTGCAGTGTTATGCAACCAAAACCCCCCAGAATAAAATTACAATCAAACTCTTTAAATGTTGTCTATTGTCAAAGACTGGGATTAACTAATAAATGGAATCTCTGGTAGTCATTTCTGTCACACTGACCTTCAGCTTTTCAGTAAAGGCAACAGATTTGGATCTATGTTCCATGGGTGAAAAATTCTCCTATTACTCTTACTCCTCTAGTTTAGTTAAATAAAAATTTATTTGTGCTTTCTGCTCAGGTACATCATCTCTCACCCAGGCCCCTCCAGTTACCACAACACTTAAAGAAAATCCTTCCTGGTAACTGGCTGTTCAGTGTACGAAAACATTTAAAGAAAAAACATCTGTATGGGAAGCTGGTAAAATGAATTTCATTCATAAAAACAGCATGCTGCTGGCTAGATGACTGGTTTGAAATCCCAGTGAGAGAAATTACCATTTTTAGTTTTAGGATGCCCTGATGATACTTACACTTTAAAAAATCTAATAGGTTCACATGTTGAAATGCACTGAAATTTTAAAAGCTTGTGAATGAAATTAGCAATGTGCTGTGCCTGTCAATATGAACTATTAAAGTCCCCAGAGTGTAAGAGAGTGGGAGAGTTTAAAAATTAATTCAGATCGTGCACCTGTTTGCAGGAATTCGTCTGTTGAATTAGCCCTGCATTTAATAAGTTTCTGTGACGCAACGAATGTCCTTTTGTCTGGGCTCCCTCAGTACAGTGGTAATTCTCACCCATCTGAAATTTAGACAATATTACAAATTCCAAACTGATAATTAAAGTCTATAAAAGTGAAGCAGTCTGAATAAAATTGACTTTACCAATTAAAGTTCTTTTTAAACTTTTCAAATCTCTTTAACATGTCATCAACTCCTTTCAAGTTAAGGCCAAATGATTACATGGCCTCAAAATTGTCTGTTAATAGATCATATATCTAAATAATGTTCAGAAAAAGATAAATTGTGAAGAAAAATTAATAGATAAAAAGGTATATTGCCCCCTGAAAAGAAATCAAAATAGACCATCAGTTGTACAGGAAAAGCATATGAAAATTATATTCTAAAAATGTCACCATTTTTAACAAGCTTTCCTACACATGCAGTTAGACCTATTGTTTCCAAACAACTCTATGAGGTACAACAAAAGACATCAGGAAGTGCTCCTTAATCAACTTCCACACATCTATTCACAACCCTTCAGTTGAGCACTAATAATTTTTAGTGTTTGCAGAGCATTCAATGTTGCAAATAGCTCTGTGAAAATTATAAACAGCGAGAAGATTCCAGTCTGTTGCTGGAAGAGATGCTGTTCCCAAAAATGAACAAAAATTCCTCCTACTGCAGCTTCCACAGCTCATAGAGGTCATATTTAAACAGACCAGAAGACTATTGGATAACATTTATAAACACAAATAATAAGACAAATTTTTTAATGTTGTTTTGTTTCCTTGGGCTTTTTTTAACAACTACATCCTTCACTTTTATCTCCCAATCAATTAGCAACTGCAATACAAGTTCTGACCTTTTGGGGGGTGGTAGGAAAGATCAGAAGTCCAGCATTCTATAATAAGAAATTAAATTTTCCAAGTTAAGGTTAGTCTAAATCTAGATTCACTGTGATTCTGATTATCAGCTGGATCTTAAGATAAAACTTGGGAGACTTCTAGAAAAATCTGAAGCCATAGTAATCAATAACACAAGAAAGAAATATGGACACTGCAGAAATTCACAGATACTGACACCAGCAGAGAAAAAGACATAAATACCTAGCTTCATTGGCTAGATAGTTTTGTTTGTGTTCTGGTTCCTATACTAGGCAAAAATAATGACCCTATTCTGGAAGATCATCAGGCTTCCAAAGCATCTGCAAAACCTAAAATGGAAGATTTTACTATAGTGATTAATATTTTACTTTTTTAAAGGACATAGCATTTAACTAATAGGTCACAAATTTTACTCTGGTAAAGCTCTGAATTAGTCAGTGATTTTCTGGGCTGTGCCAAAAAGAGGTTCCTGTGGCTGTGGTCTCTGGCACTTTAGCTCTGGCTTATCCCAATAACTTCACAAATATAATTTAATGTAAGAATATATATTAATGATAGGTGATAAATTAAACAAAATATATCAAAGTTACCAAAAATTTTCTTAAGGTTGTCTTAATCAGTTCAAAAACCAATAGGATCCACCATAGTGCTTCCTTACTGGATGAATCAAACTAAAATTAGAAGAAGTATTATGCAAACAGGGATTAGTGTAACAGCTCTAAAATTATTATAACTTTTTGTGTACTCCAAAAAAAGCACACAAAACATACATATTTATTGTCTTGGCAGATGTGTGCGGGACTCATTGTTTTTGGCATGTACACTACTTGATGCATACCTGACTCATGTATCAAGAAGCTCTTCAAATACAGCAGAGAATTTAAACTGAGAACAAAAAATCCTTCCCATTGTCACAGAAAGTGACCATTAACTGATGACTCACATGGAGCACATTAAACATGAAGGGATCTTCAATCACTGTCTTTTCAATTCTTTAGTTTAAGCTGTGGCACAAAATCATTTCAGAATTACTGAGTTGCTTGTCTGCAACACATAACATGTTATGTTTTAACACAGTGAAATTATTGCATCAAACTCAGTAGTGGTACACTGTCTAAATTAACAGTTTTTCAAAAAGCATAGGCTATACGTGACAAAGCCCAAAATTCTTATTTCAGGATATTGCTAATGACAATATTAAAAATGTAAGGTTTAAGAAAAGACACATAAAAGACATATAGTGCTTTATCTCTTGTATTTTTTTTAAGATCGCTTCTATTCACTAAATTTACAGCAGGGGCTTACAACAGCAAGTAGTGTCTTCAGTTCCTTTATCATATCAGCTAAACTTTGGGCCCTGGTTGACTGGACATTTTGCTAAAATATTCTGACTTCTACACATCCAAACCTTTTAATTTCTCCATCATTAAATGCAAGTGCCTTAGACTATCAGTTTAAGTAATGCAAATTTTTAAGAACAGCATGAATTTTTTAATACTCTTCAGGATACTGGTAAAATATTTTACATTGTCCTTTAACAAGTGTGAAATTTGGATTAGAATTTTAAAGGTTTATATTCAAAGTCAGCACTTTGGATTTATTCATGACAAGATGTAGTGATTTTAATCTTTTGGTTAGAAAAATAAAACACCCTGACACTACATAGAATGTAGTGAACAGGAATATGTCATAGAATGTTAATGAACAGGATTTGTGTCTTATATTTCTCCTTGAAAATTTTTATTTGAGAACACAAACGTAAAGGTTCTTGATGTAAGCATTGTTCCTGCCTCACTGCATTTTCTTCAAGTTGTTTACAGCGAGGAGCAAGGAAGATGAAGTGTTTCAATAGTCTCTTCAGGCTGATCTAGTTGGCATGCACAAGGTGAAGCAAGCCATGTATTGCTTTGTGCTTCCTGATTCTTTAAAAAGACAGAAATTACCTGATTTCACTCAAAGGTGGAAACTGCCATGGTATGTGCCATCAAAATATTAAAATATTTTAAAACATTTAAAACTAAAATGGATGTGACATATCTGATATTTGAAAGTTTATCAGTAGCCAGGATAAAGATTACCCAAGGCTGCTGTCATTCTGTGGTTCAACTTGGCCGACAAAATGATAAATCACTCCATGTTAAATCTATTATTAAACTAATTGTCAAACTACAATACAAAAAGCGGGAGCTTAAAAAAAAAAAAGAAAAAAGAGATCTGACATCAGAGCAGAACAGGCAGGATTAGATCCCGCATAATTTCAAGCACAAATAGATCCCTCCGGGACTTGGGGGATTAATACATATTATTTTTTTTTTTCTCTCCTCTCCTCAGCAGCCAGGGCGAAGAATTAATGAGGGTTACCTGCAACAATGCTTGCCAGCTGCTGGGTTCTGGTGATGGGGTACACGCTGCGTGCCTGCACGATGGCCGAGGCGATTTTCCTAGCATGCCTCTCCTCCCCGTACACCCTGAGGATGGACGCAAGCGCCTGTTGATCCAGGGAGTTCACAACATCAGCAGCAGTGGCCATGGCAGGGCACCTACGCAGGAGAGCAGCCAATTAGCTCACTGACGTCAGCTCTTCATTGACAAGAGGTGGGAGCTTCACGGCATTGAGGCATAAAGTCAAACACTCACACACTCACACACGGCGTACCAGCGCCTTTGAGGTTTTCAAATAGGAGATGGCAACTCTGTGAGAGCAGCTGGCACCTTTCAAATCCTTTTTCTTGCTGGTCTGAAGGGAGTTTGCTGCTTAACTTCAATTAGAACAGTTGTAACTTCCAAGTATTATCGTAAGCTATTCTTAATAGGGTGACGAGAATAAATGTCATGCCAGGATGGAAATTACATGTGACCTTTCTATTTAGCCAGCTTCAGAATATAGACTTGCCTCTTCTGGGCTCATTTTAGCCACCTTGCATCATATGTTGTTTTCTAGCCAGAACTGATTTCAAGGATCTTTTCTTTCACATCTCCTGCTATGAAAACAATTGCTAATGAAGACAATTAAACATTACTTTTCACTAAAAGGCATAAGAATTTATATACAAACACTCTTTTAGAGAATAAAAATTACTTAGTAATAGTAATTAAGGAATTATTAATATAAACAATGTAAGTCTTCAAGCTATGTATCTAAATCTCTGTCACTTTGATACTGAAATACTTCAAGGTACTTTATGAACATCATCTACGGTTTTACTAATCAGAGAAAACATACTAACTACTTAATAAATTCTCTTCTAAATTCTCTTCTTCTCTTTCAGGCATTTTTTTACTCCCCTGCAGTATCTTACCAAAGATAACAAATCTTAGAGGCAAGTAGTATCATAGCAACAACCATAGTGTAAGGCTTTTGTTATGCCTCAGGTATCCTTTGTTCTTATGCTCTTGTTCTGTGTTTGTTTTCTCATGATGCATCAGACTTATATTTAAGCCTGGAGTTCAGATTCTTGAAATCTGAGGACTGAATCCCAGGAGAATCATGGGAGCATTTTGCACAAAACCAGAAAAGGCAAGTAACATGAAATTTGCTGTGTTAAGACTCGACATTAATATGGGTAAGATAATTCCTTAGAAATTTAGGCTTCCCATTGGCTCTCAGTGAGCAATGAAAGAACAAATGGCATTTCTCAAGACTCTAGATTCATCAAAACACCAAGAAAAAATGGTCATTCCCTGTCATGTAATGCATCATGCAATTACAGCCATCATCCATACAAGACAGATCTTTGGTTGCTCATGCAAAATGCAAAATGCTGCAGAAATACATCAGGTTGTCTGAAGATGAGAAATGCTGCAAAGTGGAAATTATCATTCCATGACAGATTTTCATACTCTTTAAAGTACTAAACACCAATCCAAATTTAAATACAGGTGATTTACTCAGTAATCATTAATTTGACAATTAAGTAAGCCTGATGCACCTCCTGCACAAACAGAAAGGAAGCTTAAAATTTTGCCAAGTAAAATATATGGGCATGGAAGACAACTACTTTATGCTAGCATGGTAAAAGCAATGTTTAAATATCTGATTTAAACTAGCAGATATAATGGATAAGGTTTTATTTTATTTATTTATTTATTTATTTATTTATTTATTTTTATTGTGTTCCTTTTTCAGAGAAGCAACTGGATCAGATGGTCATTGCACAAAAGAGGGACGCTGCTCCTTTCCTGAGGGAGCAACTGAACCTGCTCAAGTGAAGTTTCCACAAATAGTAAGTGAGGCAGGAAAGGAAAGGGACTGCAGTAAGAAGTTGTGAGCCTGCAGATCAAGTACAGGCTGAGAAACTGTGGAAATAATAGGCCTCTGAAAGGGAGATGTTCCTATGACTGTACACCACACACTCCAAAAACATTACAATTCAAAGGTACAGTTAATAAAACATTACTGGTTTAATTACTCATCACTGGAACTTTCCTCTTACTTCAAAGAAGGCAAAAACAATAACCAGGGCTGACCACTGAGACAGGAAAAATGCTTTTTGACAACAGAAAGACAGGATACTCCTGCAAAATTAGATGTGGTTTGATGGTAAGGATTCTCCATTTTAAGAGGAAAGGAAAAGCACAGGGGTTGCTGAGCACACAGTTTCTGATGTTCAAAAATAAATATTCTATTAGAATGTACCTGTCACAGTCCATCCTCATGTCCAAAGGTCCATCCTTCTGCAGGGAAAAACCTCTTTCAGGTGTATCAAGTTGCATAGAAGAACAGCCAGCATCCAGGAGAACACCATCCAGAGTCCCTGGCTCAACCCCAGATGAGATTAACAAAGCCTCTGACTGGCTGAACTGTCCTAGAAGAGGCTGGATCTGTTTCCTGTAAGAAAGTAACAAATATATAGTCTTAAGTTTAATTGTAACAATGTCATCTCTCCCTGTTGCACAGCAGAAATTAGATAATATCACTCAACTCGTGTCAGAAGCAATAGGGCCATTCCCAAAGTAATAGTTTATGTATTTTCATATGCTAACATAGAAAACTGGTCCCAACCACCCCTCAGTGGCTGCTTCAGCTTTAACTCTCTTTACTCCCTTCCTGGTTGATCTTAAAGAAATGGAAACCTGACTAAAATTTCCTTTTCAGTCTGCAGGAACTCCAGAGGACACTTTCAACAGGAATGTCCTTACTCCAAAAGTACCTGCCCTGCTTAGCAGAGTCCTTAGGCAAGCGAGGCCAAGGTGCAGAAAAGAAAGAATAGATCTTGGACCTAGAGAAACAGAAAAAAATGGAACAGGAGAGCACAACCTTGTGGTTAATACTTACCCACCAGGGAAAGAATTCCAAGCTCCTGCCATGGCACCAAACACCTTTTTAGTGGTATTTATAATTTTAAAAATAACTGGGCGAAGGAGGTGCACCAAATCATTAACAAGCAGGTAAATCACTTAGTGTATTTTGGATTTAGGCACCTGATCACTGGAGAGTAGTTTAACATGCACTTCTGTGCTTACTGCTCTTTCTTAGATTTAAAGTGGCTGTTTCATAACATTCCCATACTGACAAGGAGAAGAGGAGTGGCAAGGCAGAAGACAACACATCTTCTCCTCAGGTTCCAGGCTCCAGCCCCACTGAGGGTGGTTGGACACTGGAACAGCTCCCAGGGAAGCCTGGCACAAGCACAAGCCTGGCAGGGCTCAGGAGGTATTTGAACAGTGCTCTCAGGCACAGGAGGGAATTCTTGGGGTGTCTTGCCTAGGGCCAGGAGTTTGACTCAATGATCCTGAGTGGTTCTGTTCCAACTCAGGCTATGCTATGATTCTAGGATCTCTGAGGTTCCCAATGCTTTCTTGGGTATCTAATCCCAAACTTCTGGGGTTTGCCTATATACAAGTTGACTTGAAATTCCACAAAATTATTTTATGTGACTCTCAAAATCTCAGTGAATTTCACAGACTTAAAAAGGTTAATCAACGTATTGCTGCATTTTTTAAGCAGTACCTGCAAAACAGAACATATTTCTGCCCATACTGGGAAGCCACTGCCTCCATGAGGAGAGAAAAAGCTCTGTTAAAAGGAATATATTTATGAATCCAACCACATGGAAGAACATTCAGCTACACAATGTTTTCCTCATTACATCAGAACAAATCCACCTACTAAACATAGCCCAAAACGTGGGAAACAGCGTGAATGAACAATTTCCATCAGGGATATCGTGATCGCACACACAATTTTGAATTGATTTCTGTCCAGCCCATAACTGAATACAACTATTCAGCATAATATGAACTGACAGTTCCTGAAAAGCACAATGATCCATTTTAGACACTTAAACCAATTTAAACTATATAGTTATAGAGTTTTGAGATTGTATTTCATCCTCCATATAATGAGAGGAATTTTCTTGAAAATATGCACCACTTTTTCCAACTGGGCAGTGTTTCTGCTTCATGACTTATGCAAATGAGTGAACTTTAAAATTCCACATGTTGGAGATGAAAATAAATGAGATCTGGATAAAATTATAAATTGCTATTGTCCAGTTCCCCTGTAGACAGTAATCCATGTCAGCACTCTGAAGTAGGGCTCTACCAACCAATATGAAAAATTACTCTGAACAATACTTATTTATTGCTAGAAAGTTTGTTACATTTCTTTAAACAAGTCATAAATATGTGGAGAGCTAAGATGTTTGTGACAGCTTTTGATTTGTCATCTGCCAAAATTTTGTGATTAGAAAAGGTTAATTAAAAAAAGAAGTAAATTTTAAGTAAGTAGAAATTTACTCTTTGGTAGTGAGATGCTTAAGCTGCAAAACATTCTGGAGTTTGCAAATAAATAAAAAAACGATTGAAAAATGATTAGGTTGACATTTGATGTCAGTCTTTCAGCTGTGTGAAATTATAGCTTCTGTATGTAATGTGTTTGTTATGCACTGCCTTGTGTGTACCCATAGTGGATATAGGCATCCTGATGAATATAAATCCTCACTAAAAGCAGATGCTTTTTATGAGGTTATAATGACTATAATACAGTGTTCAGACCAGTTCTCTAAATTTCTGTTTCTCTGTGGAACAGAAGACATAGTTTTAAGCATCTTGGCTATCTCATACACTTCACTTAATCAAACCAAGAACATAGCAATGAAAGATTTATTACCTTATGAAAGGAAAAACAAATAGCAACTCTTTTTTTGACAGGACAGTAACAATGATGATAATGGTGACAAGGAATAACCTTTTAGAATGTAAGCATGATACATTTATTTAAAATAAAATATTTTACCAAGAATTCAGAACATTTATTAGAAGATAAAGAAACTCTTCCCTGGTCTACCATTCTTTATGCCTATATTCAAACAAAAACTGCCTGTTACACACAGGATTTCTCAAAATATTCTTAATTTACCCTCAACTTCATTTTGACTTTAGGGTTTTATTTACGCAATCTGTAAATCCACTTTCCAGAAAAATCTCAAATAAATAATAAATAATTAACTGTTAAATAATATACTATGTTAAAAAAAAGTATTTCCTGCAGTCACATGCCTTCTGCTCTACCTAAGTATGCAGAATTCTTTCCACTTTCTTTTTCAGTCCTCCAACGTTTTTTTTTGGTCAAGAGAGGATGTTATGTTCTATGACCATACTTACCTTGTGTGAAAATCTATTACCCTTTCTGCCTTAATACACTACAAAAACAATGCTCAGTGGAAAAAGCAGGAAAGGTAAACCAGGGGACATCCATAAATACCAAGAAAAACAGCCAAGCCTATAGTTCTAACAAGCCTAAGATGAGAGAACATATCAAAACATTACCTGAATGGGGATTTTCATCAGGTCTTGGTGATACCTTTGAAAGCTGTTTAGACTACAAAGGATCACATAGAGAGCTTTGTAATCATTTTAGGCAATCTTGGAAGGTTAAAATCTCACTAAATTAAGTTGCCCTGCTTAAGAGAAAATATTTAAACTTAGTACTTGAACGGCGTTTTATATATTCAGAATATTTTAGAAACGTAAAAAAACTACAAAGAGCTTTTAGTTTCACCCTTTTAAATGGAGAAACAAGACTTGCAGGGTTTAATATTTAATGATTTGAAGATATCATGTAGAAAGCTAAGACAATTTCAGAGACTATGGTCTGAGGATGTAAAAAAGCAGAAAATACCTGCCATAATAGCTCTCATTTGGGGGGTGTGTATGGAGTAACAGCATGGTAATTTTTCGATAAATTCCCAACTGCTACAGACAAGCAATATCTAACTTCACAAAATATTCAACATGTTCACTCCCTCTTTAGCAATCTTGATATTCTACAAGAAAAACATATATAAGTTTTAAAAAGAACACTGGGAATATGGACAATCTAGCCTATTTTTAAAAGAATAAAAAGTTATTTACAGCAACTAAGGCTGTGGGGCCTTAATAGATTTTCTTGTGCAACAACTTCAAAAGCTTACAGAATGCTTGGGAAATAACACAGTTGGAAAATAATAGAGAACTTTGAGTTCAGGTCCTTTGTTCAGGTCATAACACAGTATTTTATTATGTTATGACACACAGCATAGTAATTCTGCTAGACAGGACTTGATCCACACTTGTCAACTGTATGAAAGAGCAGAATGAGAAAGAGTTCAATGTCTCCTAGAGTATTTCAGGCTCTGCAGGTTTCATTTAATCTCTGGTATTCTGCAGTGCTTTATAAAAATATATTTTTTTTTTATTCATTTGAGAGGGATCCATACAGGAAAGAAAGTAGAAGCATTAACACAGCTCCTACAAAATAAATAGAATCTTTTCTCTCATCTAATTTCTCTCCATTGTTGCAGACATTGACATGACATCAATCATTCAAGTAATTTCACAGAGATGTACAATGATATTTTGATGGTTCTTCAGCTTTTTTTAATGTATATATAATAATACTTGCTCTTGATGTTTCACTATTGCTCCACTTAAAAATTCTATGTATAAATACATGATGGTCCCTTGTCAGCTGTAAAGACTATATTTTACTCAACCAGAATAAATGTTTTTTCAGGAGAACAGAAAACAAAGTTTTTCAGCTAACTCTTGGCACTGCACATCTAACAAGGAGACCATTCTGGTGCTTTGATTCAGGAACTCCTCTGGGATTGCCATCAGGGGAGCCAAGCAGCACCAGCTGTAATGAGGATACTGGTACAGACCTGGCTTGACACTGACTCACCTCACTGAGGTCACTCACAGCTGTCAGAGAGCTGCAATTTTCACTCATGGCTGCACTGCTTCAGGCACACCTAGAAGCAAACTATGCAGTATTCCAGCCACAAATCCCTGAAACTTCCACCATCCTACCTGGAAACTGTTGTGAGCGTTACTCTGCCTCAGTGGAACATCCCTCTCAGAAAATGCATCTGAATATTCTGTAAAACTTTTTACATTACCTTTGTCAAATGGGAATTTGGCATGGTTTTCATGCTTACCAAGTGTATTGGTTTTGATAGCAGGGGGGCCCAAAGAGGTGGCTTCTGTGAGAAGCTGCTGGAAGCTTCCACCATGTCCAGCTGAGCCAATCCTTGATGGCTCAGAAGATGAGCATGTCACTGGCCAAGACTGGGCCAATGAGAGAGGTTGGTAGTGCCTCTGTGATAACATACTTAAGAAGAAAATCAAAACAAAGTGTGGCACACACAGTTCTTTTCTAACTAGAGAAGATGAGGAGGTGAGAACATGTGAGGTAAACAACATGGAGATACCAAGGTCAGTGGAGAAAGAGGGGCAGGAGGTGCTCCAGGAGCCAGAGCTGAGGGTCCTCTGCAGGCTGTGGTCATGGCCATGGTGGAACAGGGTCATGGTGGATCTGCAGCCCATGGGGAGGTGCTCCCTCTGGAGTGGGCAGGTGCCTGGAGGAAGCTGTGATACAGTGGATCCCAGTGGAGAGAGAGAGCCCTGCTTCCAGGCTGGAGCAGCCTGTTCTGGGAGCCTCTTCTGGTGGAAGAGTGACCCACACCACAGCAGTTTGGGAGGACAGTGAGCCCGTGGGATGGGCTCACATCACAGCAGTTTGTAGAGAGCTGTTTTTTGTGACATTGGCTCACATCAGAGAAGTTCCTGGAGAAGTTTGTCCCTCATGAGGGACCCAAGGGTGCAGCAGGGGAATGACTCCTGTCCCTGAGCAGGGGAAGAAGCCACAGGTGATGAAGTGACCATAACCCCCATTCCCTGCCTCCCTGCACTGCCAGGGTAGGAGGGAGAGCTGGGAAGGAGGGAGGAGTGGAGGGAAGGTGTTTTTAAGTGCCTGTTTTATTTCTCATTATCCTATTCTGAGTTTGTTAGAAATAAATTCACTTTATGTCTCTAAGTTGAGCCTGTTTTGTCCTTTATGGTATTTGATGAGTGATTTCTCCCAGGCCTTATCTCAATCCACGAACCCTTTAAATTTTCTCTCCTCTGTCCAGCTGCAGAGAGGAGTGAGTGGCTTTTGTGGGAGCCTGGCATCCAGCCAGGGTCAACCCATGACACCAGGAAAAAAAGTAAAACCAAAAATTGTGACATCACCTTATAAACAAACTGTCATTGCATTTCTAGTTTTATAAAAAATTAAATTACAGATCTACGTAAAGCCCAGTATTTACTTGAGAACTAAGGACTCTGTCTAGGCTAGGTTTTATGCAACAAAATTACAAACATCTCAGCCACTGATTAACAGACCTGAAAACTGGAAGAAGCATACGTAAAAAGCAATTTCCATAGAACCAAGTTCAGATTTTCAAATTTGAAGGCTACAATAATAACTGTACTCTGTGTGATGATCACTGAAATGTCATTTTAAGTATTTTTAAACTGGGAAACTTTTACTTATCACTTATTCCCATTTAAGAGCACAGAACCTTTAAAAGGTATGCATACATTTGAAGAGTCAACCACTTCTCTCCATACAATCTGAAGACATCACACCAAAAAAAAACTGCAACAAATATCCCTTTTTGCATTGACTTGTAGAACACTGAGCATCTTACACAGAACTGCTATCCCAAGAGTGCCTTCCTCTGCCTCCTTAACTGCGTATCTCCCTTGTAGAAACCTTCCTGAAACTAGTTACTTTATGCTTCAGTGGTTCTCCTCTACCTTCCAGGAAAATTTCCTCTTCTCTGCCACATTCTGTAAAATGATGCAATCCTTTACTCCTCCTCTTTCATTGACACCATGCCCCAAAACTGTTTCTAACAACCTGCTCAAAACACATTGCTTGCTATTTAAATGTTCATTTTTATTTCCATATAAAGTATGCACTCCACTATCCTGTCCACTAACACAATTTCAGCAAAAACTACTGGAAAAGGCACTATTTCAACTAAAGGAAAGGATACAGTTTTTAAACCAAAAGCACAAATATCAAAGATGGTTTCCATTGAGTACATCCAAAACCTTGCCATATTAGACATCTTCCATAGCAGGTATCCTCAATCCAATTAAAACAAATATGAAAATTTATATTCCTAACAAACAAAGTTTCCTGCTAAATTACAGATTAAGGGGGTAGTTCTTTTCCCTTTTCTGGGAAAACAAAAGACTAACAGAATAAGACTAGTGAACGAGGCAAATTTTTAAATTACATGTCTCACCAAAATCTGAAAAAAATGTATTTTTAGGTTTCCTAAGTAACACAGAGTTTTGTTGCACAATAAGAACAAATTTTATGCAATTGCATCTAGCCATTAAAGCCGTTGCTATAAAATATGTAACATAAAGGTGTGACACCTTTATTACATAATATATGTAGAATACGTAATATGCTGTCATCATTCAGATGTGCAAAGAAAACCAAGCCATCAGAATGATCTGCTTTTCACTCATAAGACACAGCAGTTTAGAGGGTAAGACACCACCCTCAGAAAAGCCATACTTGTTTCTCTGGCATTACACAGGCCAGCTTAGGCTGAGGAGGATCAGTGGACATGAGCAAGAAGAGCTGAGTTCGTGTCTCATGACCTCAGGACTACCAAACATTCATTGTGACCCCCAGGTTAATCACCACCAATTTTAACTACCCTAACACAACCAGTCTGCATTATCCCACACCAGATAAATCTGCCTGTTATTTCACCTCTGCCAATAAGCATGACTTTAACAATTACTGCAAGAAGTTTTGTTGGACTTTTGTTGAACATTTCTGCAGACAGTTTGCACAAACACATTCTAAGGATGAATGTTCAACTCATCATTCAAGTTCTAAGGTCCTTTTTTCCACTGTTAGAAAACACAGCAAAGCAAGTTTTCTTAGCACTGATAAATCTTAATAATTATATCCTTATTCTTCTTCTACTAGCATCTTAAAAGATAGCTTGATAAAAATTGCCTCTCCAGTCCACAACAACTCATGTATAAATTCACACTTTCATTAAAGACATAATGGTATTTTATTGAACTCAAAAGAAATATTGCTACTGGCCATAGAAGGAAGAAAAGTTCTGTTTATATCATTTGCCAAAAGCCAGCAGAATACAGAAATTCTAGATATATATACCAGCAAGTGTACCCCAACAGTACAAATTGACATCGGGAGCATAACAGATGTAAATAAACACGTTCCAGTCCATGAATATAAGAATACTAAAATCTGTAGCAACAATTATTGTAGATAGATTTTTTTTTTTCAACATGCAGGAAAGGGGCAGATCACTTTTTCCCAGTGTCAACATCCAGTCTCAGAGGAATCTGAAATTATATTGAGTGTTGCAGACTGCAGATAAGGCACAAAAACAGATTTATCACTCAATTTGCATTACTGATCAATTATTGATTAATTGTGATCAGGTACATACAATGACCAAAATACCCTAATTAAAATATTACAGTTTAAAAAGACAAGATTTTGCCTCTCCTTTGCCTCCTTTGTTAAATGAACAACAAAAAAAAGCATATTTCTCTAGTAACTGTTTTCCCCCACTGCAACATTTTGGTTTCTGAATATATTTCTATCTTACTCAAATTAGTAATTAACTTTTTTCTTTCTTTGAAATTAATTATTCTATTATTTCTAAGTAATTAAAAACAAAGACAAACCATTTTCTTGTTTCAAACAGTAGTTAAACCTTAGAACACTGAAGATAAATACATCCAGCATCAAGAATTTATTACAAATGAAACAAGCAACTTTTCTTTCCTGCCTGTCATTCTTTTCTAAGCTATGTCATAGAAGAACATGTCTACAATTTTAATTAACTTGCACCTCAAACATTAAACTCTCTGCCTATCACTTGGACAGCACCACATCTCCCAGCTAGATTCTCCTAATTGTGGGAAGGAGAAATAAGAGAACACAAAAAGAATGCAAATAAGGACAGAAGTGAAATAGGGGCATCACTCAGCTACAAGTTACAGTCTGCTCTTCTGTACCTTTGCTCATACCAGGTAAAAAGGGTAAGCCCTTTTTGAGACAAGGGAACACCAACTCTGCATAAGAGTCTTAATCATACAACGGGTTTAAAAGACAGGCTAATATTCAGTACTCTTTTCGCTATTTCTTTCCCAATAGTTTTTAGCATGCTCTGGTAACCATCAGTGAAGTCCTCACACTGAGTTTTCAAGAACAAGCCCAGTATTTCATAGTCACTGCTCAGCTCATAGCCTACCCTGTTGCCTTAAGATTTTAGCCTTTATATTTCTCAAATCCCGTGTTGCATTAGCGTGTGACTCTCAACTTCATTTAAAGCTAACTATTGTCTTCACATTTTGGTCAGACAAAGCAATCCCTCTGGGCCTGAGATCCAAGGACACCCTACAGCCTCCTGAAAAGTACAAACAAAAATGAATTGAGCTCCCCCCAATTCATTTTTTGTGACTGGGGGAATGTGACTTCATTACCTGAAGCTGTAATTGGACAATTAACCCCTGATATGCAAACCAAACTTAGATCTGTCTGAGAAACTCGTGACCATTGTCCATCTTGGCTGAAGCCTCTGGGAGGTTTTTGACTGCCCATGGTGTATCTATTGAAGGCCTTTAATAAATCCCCACTTTATTCTCTAACTCTGCCCAGCCTCTGTTCTAGGCAGCCACTCCAAGGCATCAACGTAAGTAAACCTAATGTGTTTTGCCACGCAACTTAACTACATGACTTTTCACCTGCTGCCTTGTGAAGTTCTGCAGTTCTGCAGAATAAGTTTCATTTTTGCTGCGTGAGGTAACACAGCCTAACCAAAATCAACATCAATCAATTTACTGGTTTATTTTGATAATTTATTAATAACTAAGTTGCATGCTCCACCCACACATCCTTGAGGTACTGCCCTGGAGAGCTCATAGCTTTGAAATGAGATCAGAGTAACCTCTATAACCAGGCAAAAAATCTACACCAGAAGGTAGTTTTGTTTCTACTGCTCACTCTCTCCACAACTTTACCTTGTTAATTTGTACTTGTTACTTCTGCATTTACAAAGTCTGAAAATTTGTTCCAAATTATGAAATACTTGAAATCAAAATTAAATCTGTATTTGTGTCTCATAACATTGCAATCCAATCTTGGTAAGAAAGTATTTTGCCTAATCCTACTAAAGATTGTAACATTTATATGCATACTTAAAAGGTAGTATTTTACTAGTTTATCAAATCAAAACCTCAAGAAAGTCATGATTTCCAAACACTGCTAGGTATATCCCTTAAGATAACTTTCGTTAAACTAGTAAGCATTATATTTTGAATAACTACTGCAGTTACATAAAAGAACACAATCTTAAAAACTCCAAGAATGCTTTTGATTTAAAATACTGTCTTAAAACACAAGTAATTCATTTTCCCAGCAACCTCAAACTTTTTTCTAGTTTAAAAATTTCAATTTCAGAAAGCAATCATAAAAATAAAACTAGTTTGTTCAGGAACCATGAACATCTTGCTGCTCTTTAGATACCACCAGTTAGCATCCACGTAGAATCATACAGACAACTTTATATTAAATTCTAATTCTGTTACCGCATTTACTAAGTGCTTTGTAATAAAAGCCAAAAAATTAAAATGCATTTCACCAGTGACAATCTTTCCTGACATTCAGTGTTTCCTGTACTGACATTTTTATTTCATACAAGTCATGAAATGCTGCATTCAAATGAACTTCTTTCCTATAGAATGAACATCCAGAAATTGTGTAAATTATATTTTAGGCAAATATTAGAAATAATAATTATTGGTTTTACTGAAATAAGCTAGTCTCAACAACATTATATTTTCATGCACAGAGACTACACTCTAGTTACTTGCCACTGCAGATTACAACATAAAGTCTGAAGCTGTAAGTATTTGGAGAAGTAAGAGAACTTTCAATTGAATAATGTTTGATCCTGAAAGTACACATACAATTTTAAATTACTGCTCTGTTTCTCTCTACTGGGAAAATATATTTAATTGAGATACATTAAATTTTTTTTTAAAAAAACCAAACACATTTGTGAAACAAGACACCATCCTCCAAAAACAAAAACAAAAAAAGCTGTGAGTCAGCTCTACCAAATATGAAAGTTCACTAAACAGGTACATAATCAACAGTTAAAAAGATATCATATGGAAGAAGTAGTATGGAAGTACACAAACATGGCAGACTGTGAGAACAGAAGCTGTTGCATAACTCAAAGTATCACGAGATATGATCCTTACAAATCCATAAACCACTTGCAGCAAGTTTCTAACCTAGATCGGGCAAGGTGAGCCCAGTTAAATTTGTTGCATCTACCCCACTAAAGGAGGACAAACTTCCAAAATCATTACCAAAGAGAAATGCAATGAGTTCAAAGCACCACGTGTGACAATATGTGCTAAAGGGCCTGAAAAAACACCGCTGCACGAGCTGGAAGCTCAAAATCTGGACATAACCATGAAGAACAGGAGCAGGAAGCTTTATTTGGCCACATGACCATTGGAACAGTAAGGAGCAGCAGGAACACAGCTGTGAAAAGGGCAACAAACCCCTACAAGTCAGAAGTCTTAACTGGAATAGGAAAGTGTTAATGGCAAGACTTCATCCAGAGTGTGATGTGTCATTATGGGAGCCTTGTCTAAAAGACAATAACCCACAGTGGAACTGGCACAGAGGAGCTAAAACAGGATGAGTACAAGTGAGAGATTATGACATGAGAGGATAAAAAAAAAAAACAAACTCAGACTTGTTTTGCATACAAAGAAGAGGGGCAAGAATAGATGTCAATATTCTACAGTGAGTATTTTAAATGCCAAGGAGAGAAAAGAGCTAACAGATATTAATAAACTATTAGTTAATTTTCTTCAATTAAAATTAAATTAGGTAACTGCTTTAACTGGAAATATTTTTAAAGTTTCATATAATGAAAAATTAGACTCTGGAATAGCTGGAGCACTGCATATAGAACTCCTAATTACTTTTAAGATAGAGCACAGTGAAGGAAATTAAATTATGCAGTGGCCTATAATACCATGCAATTGGATTCAGTGATGTAGAAGTCTGTTACAGCATGTTTATATTTGAACAGCTATTGTAATTCCCTATTGAAAAGTTCACTCTGAAAATGTTTATGTAAACTTATCAAGACATATACACATTACACATTTTACATGTGTATAAACATACTCCAACCTAAGAATAACTTACCCCTTAGGTATAAACAATTCCTTTTATTTTTAGAAACCCCTAAACTGAATGCATAAATACAACATTGGCATTGAAAAGGCTTCTTTCTCTTAATCTTTCCCAAAGCAGTTACCGGGGAACTTTTAACCAAACATAACATTGATACTGGCTGGAAACAGCTGTTTTCTGATAGAAAACTCAAAAAATACACTGCTCGCAGATAACATTATTTTTAGTTTTTTTAATATTATTATTTCTCAATTCAGAGGATGAGAAAGGATGCTGCCCAAAAGGTTGATTAGGATCCCAAGATCAACAACTTTTGATCATTACTGAAGGAAGAGTTTGGTGTCTGTTTTTCCATAGGGAACAATAAAACAGTCTAAAGGCATTAACTTAATGTGATATAAAAGAAGATACAAAGGAAACCCCCAAACAAAGCCAAACTTACTCTAGTTCTATTTTTCAGTATAATTCTATCCAACTAGAATAAAGGAGAATGGGCACATCTAAGAACATTTTAACTTTCTGCTCCATGGCTTGGGACTTTGTAGGCTGTATTTCTCTATGTTTATGAGCAGTTTTCCATCTGTTTTGTGTAGCAGCTGATTCCTCAAGTATTTTCTATTGTGTTACTAGCTTCATTAAAGGCTAAGATCTTATAAGTCAAATAATTACAGGTAATTTTCACATCAAGATGAACGCCCTTTCAGCTGCTAGAAAATACTCAATATGATCTTGATAGCCTTCAGGAAACAACTACAGCCTACCTCGGGATTTATTTAGACTGAAGATTTCCAAAACTGGAATTAGGCAAGAACCCATGTGATCCACAAATGCTCAAACTGTTATAGAGATTTCCTTTTTTTTTTTTTATTTTAAGCAGGATCTTTTTACCTGTGAATCACAGAACTAGATAATAATTTGCAAAAGAGACTTCCAGAGGTCTTCTAGTCCAGTGCTCAATGGAGACCTAATTAGCTTCATCAAGGCCAGATCCAGTTGAGCCCTGAGCACCTCCAAAGATACTCCACAAGCTCTTCAGGAAACCTCTTCCACTACTACAACCCTTATGGCCATTTCTTCCGCTGCAACATCTAATTGGAATTTCCTGCCTTTTAATTTGTGTCTCAGAAACTCCAAAAATACTCCAGCTCCACGGCAGCCCTTCAGGCAGGTGTAAAGCTTTAGTGCAAATTGTTCATGAAGCTGGCAAAGGGATTTCAATTATTTAAGTCTTCAAAAATATTACAGATCACTAATCCTGTTTTTAAATTTTTTTCCTAGAATTCCTAAGACAAACCTGAAATTAAGATATAGTAACTGTGTATTTAATCAAATTGTAAAACAAGAGCAGTTTGACATACCTCTGGAAGATTCATTCTTAGTTGTATTTTGTCACATAGAAAGCTAAACAATTGCTCCTGAATCATTTACATATTTACTACAACCAGGCTCATTTTGCATATCAGACTACTAATATAATACTTAAGAGTTTTTCATGTTGGATTCTAGGCAGGATATAAAATAATTGCTCATTGTTACCCAATGACAAACTTAAGAATCAAGCCCTAAAGGAAAGCTGGTTTACATCTCAGTATTTTTGCACATTCTCAAAACAGCTGATTTTTCACTTCTATTATGGTTTCCCTTGGAAGTCCAAGTAAATTGAATTTTCTTGCTCTCCATTCACTTCAATACTTTTTAGTAAAAAAAAAATTAATTACTGAGTAGAATAACTCTGACTAGAAGAAAGTCTCATTTTTGTTACTGTACAAATATATTTGTGTTCCCATTCACAAGCTGAACTACTGAAATCATTATAAATACAATATCAGCATTTTAAGAGAAAAAAAATAACCTTTTATTTTGAATAAATATCTCTTTGTCAATGTGAAACCATGGGTAATTAATGAAATTCTTCAAAATACTGTAGATGGCTCCACTGGTGTTCCTACAATGTGCTCTGGTAACATTTCAAATCACCAGTGGGAGATATTAAAGAAAGATTTCACTGTTTCATTTAGGCATGCCTTACCTGGAGTATACTCTTCCCTAAGGTGGCATACCATAAGAGTAAGAATAACTCCATTTGAAAAACTTCTTTAAAAGAAATTTAAAAGACAACATGTTTCCAATAACCAAATATCAAATTAAAATCAAAGAGAATTCAATAGAACCATCCACTAGAAGTTGTTAATGTCAGGACAAGCAAACCTTTGGTTTTGTTCTGCAAAGCACTGGCATGAACTTGGTGCAGTAAATTTCATCCCCACACACCACCTGCAATATCGATGACTTTTCTGTTATATTCACAGTATGGTTATTAGATTTGTTACAAAGTGTAGAGCTCAATTTGATTTATAAAAGTAATCCTCAAGTGATCCCAGAGCTATTGTTCTGTCTTAAAAAGAATCCAGAAACTGTTGCCCAGAAACCTTCCTCTGTGAGTCTGATTGCTCAACATTCCTGCATTTGTGCTGACTTCTCCAGGTAAAGCAGTTCTGGCGTCGCAGCCCTTTTATCCATAAACTGAGTGAATTATCTGACACACAGATTAACATCTTCTGGAAGACACTGCCAAAAAGATTTATCAGAAAGTTCTGCTGCTGTTAGATGGAGGGATAAAGGGCAAACAATTGAGCCAAACAATTCATGCAATGGCTTAAATCATGTCAGAACAACATTGGGGTCTTCTCAAAATCACTCTGACAAACATTAGGGTCTGTCTGAAATGAAGAAAAGAGCAGAATCATATTCTGCACAATAACAGTCTGGCATAGCTTCTTTATAGACGCATCCACTAGGAAAAAAATGCAAACACTTTCACAGTATAATTAGCAAAAGTCTGATAACCAAAATTAAGAGCCAAGTATTCCATGCATCACAAAACTAATCAGGTATCACCTGAAGTACTGGGCCAAATTTTACAGCAAGTGCTTTAAAACAAGTAGTCAATAAGCTGAATGAGACCCAGAGACCAATAAAAAAGAGGGCAGAAAACATGACTCATATGGAAACACCGAAAGTTGTGCTTTGTTTTGTTTTCCTTTGTGACTAGTAAGGCTGGAGGGGATCTGATGGTTATCTCTATAAGAAGTTATTAAAAAGACATCAGTATTCAGCCATTTTGCATGCCAAGCCAGAGCAAGTCAAGGAATATTTGACTGAAGCAGCAGAAAAGGAGCTCTGAGCTAGACACTGGGAAAACTCCTTTATGTATAAACCACAAAAAAATCACCAAGACATATAATTTATGCAATTTCCGTTATTACAGAATTTTTATAGGAAAAGGAAAGGCAAACAGTTTAGAAATTCCAAAAGTATATTAGATTCTGTTTTAATTTTTCAGTTTATTGACAGTGCTTAAACCCCTTGTTTCTAACATCCATGACTTATTTCATTTGGATTTTCTTTTGGAAACCATTCAGAATTGAAGTAGATTCATTGCTAAGTTGCCCAGGAATTCTGCAGCTAAATTTCAAGTTGGTACCATCTGATTTCTTGTCTTTGGAAAAGTGACTGATCAAATTTCTGCCTATATCATTCCATTCTTTCTTCTGTCTTATCTCCTGGTACTCCTGTAAGTGCATCAGGAGATCTTAGCAGTATTTCATTTCTTTGTACTAGAAATACAGGCAGAATAGTCCCCTTCATGCTCTTGTCCCTGCAGTCAACAGTATCCCAAACAGAACTTCTGAAATAATGCCTTTTCAGGCTCTTCTCAGTTTATTGCAAAGCGCTATGCTGCATTAACCATGCAGATTTTGGACATACAAAAACCTTTCTGCTTGAGTCTACAAAAGTCATCTTTGACACTTTATCTTTCAGTATCACGAATACCAGTATCCCTCTAATAAACTTCAGTTTATATAAAACAAATATATATTACATGAAGGATGTAAATGGTTGGCATCCTTGACCACGAGAAGGTACTGGAATTAGACAACCTTTAAGGTTTCCTTCCAACTAAAACTATTTTATGTGTTATTATATGGTGGTTTGTTTTCTGGTGGTTTGTTTTTAAGCAGGTATAACACAGAGAACATGTAGTTTTTTTGAAATTGAAAATTTTAGCCCAAAGCTGAGCATATGAACATAGACGCTAAAAAAAAAAAAAAAAAAAAAGTGGGTAATTTCCAGTCAAGTGTGAAGGGACCAGTGTACACTTAGAAGCATTTTCACTGATTGATTTCATGCTGAAGTGGCCAGAGAGGTGCAAAGCCACAGAATTTTCCATGGCAACTGTAAGACTTGCCATGCACACCTTTGTAGAGTAGAAGATGAAGCTAGACTGAAATGCACAGCTATGCAGAGTTTTGAGTTTTTTCCCCTCCATACAAAAGACTAAAATCTGTCTTCCACTGAATACATCCACCTTGAACTAGACATCCTAAAGATGTACCTTGAAGCTAATATTAAGCTTTTTTTTGGGCTGTCCCTGTCTTACCCATAAATTTAAACTGCTGCTGTTGAATGGTCAACTGATATTTAATTTCTGTTCTTTCTGTTTTGCCTGTCACATTCCATATTTGTACCTCTTCCATTCCTTTTATCTCTGACTCATAATATTGCCTTCAATCATGAATTATTCAAACCTCTTGTCTTTTTGCAATTTTTCTGATGGTCAGTTTTTCTCATGAGAACTTACATATAGCTCTTGTCCTCTAGACTTGCTTTTTACCCTTCAGGTGCTGCATTTTCCCAACTGTCCATGTTTTCATTCATTTCCTGCTCTCTTCCATAGTCTTCCCCACAGTTTTTCTACAGTATCAAGGCAATCCCATAGGTATTCTTGCAACATAAATAATTTCCATGGTCTGTGAACCACAGAATAGGTCTTTACCACAGAAAATATCACATTGAAAACTCTTCCTACTTCCTAGAGGTAAGAAATTTTGTCTTTACTTAGGATGCCTATTTCTCATTATCATTTCTCATTTACCAGTGTGTAACACAAATGAGCCAGGCTTCTTCTCCACTATATTGATCAAATTAAATCTATTCATGTTCATTACAAATAAATCCCACCTAAACATTATGAAATCACTGGAAGTTTACAATTCTGCACAAATGAAAATCAACCACTTAAGCTCTACACTTGAACCAAGTTTTACCAACCAACAATTGAAGTTGAGGAGTGAAACACTGACTTGAAGGTATGATTCAGTTCTTTCCAAAAACCTTTCCATTACAGTACCTCAAAAACTGGACTTTAAATAATTATTTGTGAATCATGAATGTCTAGTTTAATCTAGTTCCTGATGAAACAGCAAACCTTAAGAAAATACAATACATCTGATATTGATTTGTGTATTATCACTGTCACATATTGCTCTTCTGTTACATACTTCATTCATTCCTGTGACAATAAGAATACATGGTATCTCAATTACAGATATTCTCTTATAAAGGTTAATAAATTGTATTGAAGGAGATTAATATTCTCAAGCAGATTAATCTAAAAAGCTGGTATTTGTGATAAAAGTACCTGTTGGGAAGGGGGAAGGAATGAAGCAATGCTGAAGAAACCGCAGGAATTAAAACTACAGTGAAACTGTGCAAATACTGCTTGTATTATAACAACATATGAGAAAGGAAATTACTGGTTTAGGTGGTTCAGGCCTTTCAGAAATATATGTTGTACTTAGAGGTAGCTCCTGCACTGAAATTTCTTCATTCAAGAACTTTAGCTCATGACTTTAAAAAAAACTTCCATATTAGGGATATCCGCGTTCCAGCTATCTAGATGTTGCAGGTTTTGATATCCTAAATACAAATTCATTTTGAACAGCTACTTCAGAACTTTACAAATCATTAATCTAATTTTCTTTTTAACAAAACATTCTTCAATAGATCTTTTCTTTGATTTTTGCATGTGTAGTAACAGGAGAAAGTCTACAATCACTACTCAGATATCCAAAAATTACTGTTTCAAATATTGCCTAAATATCTGTAAGCACTGAGGGAAATGCAGGTAAAACACTTAATTGCAATTTTAAAGCTGGATTAACATTAGAGTGCGATTCTTAAATCTGAGATTTAAATTAGTTTTTCATCTCTCAGAAGTAGCCAGTCTTGTATTCACATTCCCAACCAGCTAACAAATACCTTCAAAAGGTGCATATTCAAAGAAGCAAAGACTGTTCATGATCTCCCTCAAGAAGCTCCAAAGCATAAACAAGTGGTCTCTCCACCACAGAAAACTTTTAAAGAAAATTTTGAACGGGTCATACAGAAAGACAACTGAGTTTTTTGATGCTACAAACTTTCTCATGCCCCAGCAATGACTCCACATTTCTGAGTGAAGATTCCAACAGAGGCAAAGGAAATGTGCACACAGGAGTAACCAACAAGGCCACTCACTTTCTGGAAGACTTAATGTCTCCTTCATAAAATTACTAGGCAATTAAATCCTTTCTCCCTCTCTAATTACCTTCCTGTTTTTCCCAAACAAACTGGAAACGCTCCCTGCAGTTTACTTTCTCCTCTAGAATCAAGCATAGCTTTTATCCTTTTTGTTTTAATGGTCTCCAGATTTTGACACCTCCTAGGCAGTTTTTCCATTCAAACAACCCCTTCTTTCTCAGGCCTCACAACTACTTTTTTCTCCCTGGCATGCTTCAACAATTTTCTCAGTCACTACTCTGCAAAAGAAAATGTTTGACTCCATTAACCCAGTAAGGACAGTAAAACAGGTTGGTAAAAGACAGCACAGCCTCTGATGTGCTGCACCACCCAGAACAAATATTCAAAATACAGGAGACAGCAGTGAGGGATGGCAAAGGTCCCACTCATGAGAAATAAAAGAATTAGAAACAAAATTTCCAAAAAAATTTCCCTCTTCGGCTGCTCAAAAGGCGACTGTTCACCTGGAAATCATATTATAATTAAATTACACATAAAAGCAGATAGCTGATACTTTAAGATCAAGCAGCTTCTATTTACATGGAAAATTAGGATGTAGCTGCCAAATTTAGATTGCAGCCACAACCCTTTACGCAACATATTAGAGCTGCCCTATTACAATAAAGATCAGAGCCTTAAAGAGAAGCATTTCTTGCAGGAAACAACCTATGGCAAAAGCTGGCGATATTTTCACTACTGAAATAAAGAACATAAAATCATTATTAAAGTGCAGGAATGGAATAAAAACCCCTTACAAAAGAGCATTCCCTTGAAAACAAATCTAGAGTACACTAGTAAAGTAACATGTACAAACAAGCATTTTGTAACTTTTGTTGACAGGCATCTCTAGATTCATGTCTGAATACACAGAGCATATTACCAAGCCCTCAGGAGAAGATCACTAAAAATTTCACAGAAGGAAAACATATCTGTTGTAGGCCCTGTTTGTAGTCACTGGCATTTCTTACTGCCAGAACACAGTGAACCAGCAACCAGGAATCACATCCTACAGCACCCTCTCATGCAGCTGCTTCACCCCACTTTGAATGCAGTGCCTACAAATATGCACTCTTAAGTCTGGTGTCACTTAAATTTTGGTTTTTTGAGGAAAAAGGCAGTATCAGAAGTCTCTACAGAAATTGCTCTCCATTTGTTTTTTGACAAGCCCACCCCCTCCACCTGATTTTCCTCCACGCCTCCTAAATCTCCCCAGTTCTCTCTATCATAAGTCATTGGCCCCTCTAATATCCTACTGAAGCTCCCAGACTGACCTGAGAGGATGATTCAGCTGTAATTACATTAAATTCTAATAAAGGTCCATGTATTTGACAAGGCAGCCTAGCTGAACCCCTGCCTCTCAAATAAATACACATGTACAGCAATCAGGCAAGCCAAGGTGTGGCTCAGTAGAATGATTTGGGAACTCTGAGTGCAATCATTTTTATTTTTATTACGTTGTTTCTGGAAAGCTACATTTAGTAAGTTACAGAAAAGATCCCTTCCCTTATTTCTATCTTGAGAAAGAATCCTAATTGGCTAGACCCAGTCATAAAAATTTAACCATGTTTCTGAAAACACGAGTGCCAAAGGGTAATGCATCGCTAATGGTTGCCAGTGGAATAAATAGCAGTTCTGACGTCAAAACTTTGTTACACTCCAATAACTGGCTCACTTGGGGTTTCAGGTACAGCAAGTTACATGTCAGTTTTAAATAAAGTTACAAAAATAGAACACAGAGTGAACCATATTGCCACTATGCAGACTGAAACTACATGATTTATGTCTAATAAAATGTTAACAAAGGTGACAGAGGGTATAAAAATAGTATTTTCTACCTCATAATATCCTTTTACTTAGATTTGAGAGGGCAAGACAAGGCAGATATCATTTTTCTTTTGTTTTTCAAAACATATGGCCAAAACCAGAGTAAGCAATTTTGAGTGGAAGTGACATTTTAAAAATATTTATAGTATTTTTACCCAAAAGGTAGTATAGTAAAATTCAAGTTGTAAAAATCTGCATCACAATGCATCTCTGCGCCCCACTTGAATAAACACATTAAGTAGCAAGAAGCTTTGTCTTTCAATTCCTTCTGTAGTGCAGCTATTAAACAAAACACTCTTTCATTCTGTAAAAGACGTAAACCTTGGGCTATGCCTGTATAATAGTTTAATGGTTCAGTGATTCAGGCACCCAGATGATGGACAAGACTATGGTGTGTGTATGTATGGAGCTGAATACCTGAATTTAGGAACTTAATTAAATACATAATGCTCAACACTTGAATTTAGGAACATGGTAGACCTGGCAGTGCTGGGTTAACAGTCAGAGATCCTTATAATCCTTCCTCTACAAAAATAAAGGTTTAGATGTGTAAACCATGGCTGCATTCACAGGGAAGGGAAAGAACAATACTCTTAAGGTAAAAAAGAAGGCTAGAAATAAGTTTGAAGAATTCACATTAACTTCAGTGTAGTGTAGGAAGAGGGACAGCTGTCACTTTGATCTGTAGGCTCTTCAATGCTTAGTTTAAGAATATTAAGACATTTATACCATTACATGCAGCTTTCAAAGCAAAGGAAATTCAAAGAGCTTCCAGCACTGCAGATCAAAGATCACATACATGAAATCCCACCCTTATGAAAGGCTGCTGATGGACTTACAAGTTACCTACACTGTCTAAACTTTCAGCAGGAAAGATTTAAGAACTGTAAGAGCCCATACAAGCAGGGGAGTAAATAATCTATATTTTTAATCAAATTATGTAAGCATTACAGTAGGAAATGTATGATGAAAATTTTGGAGCGAGAAAGGAAATTTTGCCACAAGTTTTGTTAAAAAAACAAGATTTGCCTCCATATAAGTGAATGCAGTCAAGTAACCTGGAGGGGAGTGTGGGAAAAAAGAAAAAAAATCCCCTTGTTTCACATTCAACAAAGTTTTGTCTCTTTCGAAGGCACTATCATTACTTAAATGTTTACTAAAGATTTAGTCTTATTTGCAAGGACTGCAGGGTTTAAGAGAAAGAGACCAGAAGAAACTATACTCTTTAGTCAGAAACCTCCAATAGGTCATAGAAACAGATGAGCTCTTCTAGTCCTGAAATATTTGAAGATAAGAGCCTTTCTGCTGTAATGGCAATCTCCGAGTGACTTAGGAATGAGAGAAAAAGAAAATAAGAAATTACATAATACTGACATCCATTCGACTGAATGTTCTTGAGCAAAAGAAATACAGTAACATTTGAGAAATTGAATAATCATTGTATTAAATACAAAGGCAAATGTTTAGGCTCTACATAAAATTACAACAAAAAAAATCTTTATTTGAACTGATTCTTTGTATTCCTTTTAAGAAAACAATTTTTTATAGTATTAAGTGCAACCAATAATACTTATTTTGACTTCTGTAATTTATTTTCATTCTTCACCAGCATCAACTGCACCACAGGCTCCTGCTGCTTATTGTCCTGGTCAATTTTAAGCCCTTAGGTGACTTGTTAGCAAATAATTTGGAAATTAATAGTGACACAAAGGCCACGTAAATCCTTATTAATTATTAACTCACTCAGCCTCCAAACCACCTGCAGTATTTCCGAAAGTTGATTACAGGGCAGAAAGACGTCAGAAAGACAAAACAATGAGAACATTCTGGTTCTAGTTAAAGGGTGCACATTATTTTTCATACAAACTTTTATTGAAATTGCCACTCAAGATTAAAATATTCAAAGATGAAAATGCTTTAGATATGTGTTCAAGCTATAACAAGTTGTGACTGGGTTGAGCACTGCAGATGAAGCTTCTTGACTAATGGTGTGACCTAAACCAGTAAATTATACTTCCCTTTTCTCTTTACATCATTTAATTCTAGAATAAAGTCAAATGTAAGTATCAAATCCCCTCTTAGCTTAGGTGAGAGCACATGCCAAGACCACATGCTGCTTTAGAGAGGGACTTCAGTTCCCAATAAAACAATGCTTACTAAGAAGCACTGAACCTTGAACCACAACTCTTTTTTTTCCAAATCTTATCACAGGTAGTAAAGAAACAAAGTTCTACGATGCCATTCACTCCCTGCTTTACTTTTACACAGGAACCTTCAAAAAATTCCCGCAATGATTAAAACAAAATGTTATAATCTGTTTTTTGAAAAAATTACTTTCAACTTACCATAAAGTTGCTTATTATTTACAGTACAGGTTTTGCTTTTCATTGGTCTGTTGGGTTTTTTTTCTTTAAAGGGCATACTCAAACAGCTTCAGGTCAGTCATAATTATAAAAATATGATTTGCCAGCATTTATGTTTACAACACAACCAATATTTTTTAAAGAAATAGAAGCTAAGTCCAGCTTCATCTCTAACAAGTATAATGCTCTCTGATGAGTTTAAACAACTGACTTAAGTTCCTCTTAAGAGATCATTTTAGTAATTCATATGTTACACAAATGATGTTTCTCCTCTGCAGTATCTTTCAAAGACAAATAAATTCCAACTTCTATTTCTCAAAAGCAATTCAAACTTTTCAGTACTAAGAGTATCAGAAACTATATTCACTTTATAAATTAAAAATGGGATTGAACACTTCATAAAATTGATCAGAAACCATCTTTCACATGCAGTTATTAACACAGACCCTGCATTCCACAGTGCTGCTGGTGAAGGCTCTGGAGCACAGACCTTATTGCTCCCTACAAGTGCCTGAAAGGAGGTTACAGCCAAGTGGGGCTTGGTTGCTTCTTCTAAGCAGCAAGTGATAGGATGGAAGGAAATAACCTCATGTTATGTCAAGGAAGGTTTTTACTGGACATCCAGAAAATTTTCTTCACCAAAAGTGTTGTCAAGCACTGGAACAGGCTGCTCAGGCAGGTGGTTGAGTCACAAAGCCCAGAGGTATTTAAAGGACATGTTGATGTGGCACTCAAAACATTGGTTTAGTGGTGAAATGGGCAGTGTTTGGTTTAATTTTGGAATAAATTATCTTAGAAATCTTTTGCAACCTAAATGATTCTATAATATTATCGGCCTTCTGAGAATCAGTAACTCTTCCAGAAAGGAGAAGGGGAAGAAAAAAAAAAAAAAGACAACAAATACAGTAGTACAGGAAAACTGGATTAAGGCTATATGTTTATGTATAAGAAAGTTCAAGGCCAGTTTAATATAGCACCAGAGTGAAGTCTTGTAGTAAACTATACAATACCTATAGCAACAAAAACAAGAAACTGGTAAAAACATTCTGGTGTAAGAAATAAGTATTCCTTAAATCTTTGACCTCAGGTGTCACAGCTCCTGACAAAGCCTCAAATGTATTTTGGAGGAATAACAGTGAAGGATGCATTAACAGATTATTTTTCACAGAAGTAATGGAAGCATCTACAAATACTTTTGAACAGTGATCCTAGATCTAAGCTGCACAGTGTCACTCTGCAATCTAAGTCTCTAGGCAAAATTGCTGATGACAGTGATGGCAGCAAAGGAGACAACTAACTAGAAATCAATCCCAGGATTCAGGAGAACTCAGCTTTTTTAGGGAACAGGTAAGCAGGAGGCTCTCCTGACATGAGAAGGAACGCAGGACAACCGGTCAAATCCCATGAACAATTTCTGCCAAGTACAAAAAGGAATCCAAACCCACACGAAAACAAAAAGCCACAGAAGTTACAGCAAAATGCCAACCTGGTTGAACAGGGAAATATTGACAGTGTCAAAGGAAAGAGGGCCAAGAGGAAGAAGCAGGACAAGCTACCAAAGAAATCCTGAGCTGGACTGCACTGGGCTGGAATCAAGGATACCTAAATCTATCTGAAGCTACAACTGGAAAGGGATATGCCAAGAAGACATGGAAGACTGGAGAATGACACAGGTGACCCAGTAGAAAATTTCACTAAAAAATGACTGAGGCAATTAAAGCCTTTGCCTAAGTAAAATTTTGCCAGGCAAAATCTGCCCCCAATGCCCACTCTCACAGACCAGGAGGGACATGTGCTGGCATCACAGCACCAAGTGAAATGGCCATAGGGAGCAGCTGGACATGTACACGGATACGGGAGTAGATGACACGGACCTGAAGGTATCAAGAGAGCTGGCTGAGTTTATCAGGAAGCTCCTCTGCCAGCTCTAAGACAACTCCCTGATGACTTGACAAAAGCCATGATAACTTTAAAAAGAATGTCAAGAAGGATTGTCCAGAGAAATACAGGCTGGCAGACCTTCATTCATCATTGCAGAGTTAACACATGAAGTCCTCATGAAAACCAGAACGCAGCACTTGAGGAGCAAGATGAGAATAGACAACAGAGATGTATTTAAGGTAAAACACTCCTGGATCTACCTCCTTTATTTCTAAGACAAAGTATCTGGCTCTGTAGTTAACAGGTAAAAAGTAATTTAATTTCACTTTAATATAGCTCTTGATTTTTCTCCTCTATGACCTCAGTAGGCAACATTAGGACCACAAACAATGTATGGGCAAAAAGCTGGATTCAAGCGCTATTGGTCAATGGATAAATGTGTGACTTGCACCTGAAAGTCTACCAGGAGAAGAGAGCTTGCTTCCAGAGACAAAAACCTGTCAGACCAGCCAAGGGGATCCAATTTTGAGTTGAAAATTCAAAAGCAAGATTCAGTCATTTACACTGCATCTCTGAATGCAGAATTAATGCATAAACATTTTTATGTACCATAATTTTAATACATACTTATTTCTATTAAATGTGCAAGACTGACTCATTGACAAGCTTCCATATTGACACCCAAATACTGATATTTCTTTCTGTAGCAATGGCTAGAAAGAGGGGAGCACAAGAGATTTGTAGTTCTGCACACTTCTATTTTTTCAATTTTTAATATCTTATTAATTATAAGAATTAAAAATGGAAACATATTCCTTTGAAAGAAAGAAATTCCCCTGTTTATACGAGATTCAGTTCTTGTTTTGAGCTGTGAAGTCATTGCACAAAAGGAGTATAGAATTTAAAGTTTTTAAAATTCAATAAAATTTTGTTTTATTCATAATTCTTGCTATAATAAATCTGAATTTATAATAAACTAGTATCTCAACTAAAGAGCTATGAAAAAAGACATAAAATTAACATCAAAAGCCTACAGAGATTTCTTTTTTCAGTCCATTTTTTTATCTGCACAATATCCATGGAAACAGAATTCAAGGTTTCCTTCAGACATAGCTTTGGTACCCTGTCCATCAAGTATGTGACCATTCAAAACAAAGAAACATGAGACCAAGAAAACCAGTGTCTTCCATGTCTGCTGCTCTATTTTGCTAAATTCCCCACAAACCCGTAATAGTCCAAATACCTGGGACCAGCAAGATGGAAATAAGCAGTGGATGTTGTCTCAAATTGAGCAAAGCTTTCAACATTCTTTCACAATATCCTTGGAGGAAAACTCAGGAACTATGGACTGGATGTGCAGACATTTCAGTGGATGGAGAAGTGGCTGAAGAGCAGATCCCAGAGAACTGAAATCAGTGGCACAGGGTCTTGTTGGGGGCTGTCACTGGTGGTGGCCCCCAAGGCTCTATACTAATCCCGGTATTGTTTAACTGGTTCATCAATGACTCGGGCAAAGGGGCAGATGCCCCCCAGCAAGTTTCCTGATGACACAAAGGTGGGAAATATGGCCAGTGCCCCAGAGTGCTGTGCATCCCTTCAGAGGGACCTCGACAGGTTGGGGAGATGGACAGAGAAGAACTGCCTCAAATTCAGCAAAGGGGAATGCAGGGTCCTGCACCTGGGGAGGAGCACCCCATGCACCAGTACAGGCTGAGGGCTGACCTGCTGGAAAGCAGCCCTGTGGAGAAGGACCCGGGGGGGTCCTGGTAGATGACAAATTGTCCCTGAGCCAGCAATGTGCCCTGTGGGCAAGAAGGCCAATGGTTCCTGTGGTGCTTTAGGGACAGCATTGCCAGCAGGTCGAGGTTGGTGATCCTGCTCCTCTGCTCAGCCCTGGTGAGGCCCATCTGGAGTGCTGTGTCCTGTTCTGGGCTCCTCAGGACAAGAGGGACAAGGAGCTCCTGGAGCAGAGCCAGGGGAGGGTAAGAAGATGATGAAGGGATGGAGCATCTCTTGTAAGGATGAAATGAGGGAGCTGGGCCTGTTCAGCCTCCAGGAGAGATGGCTGGGAGGGGACTCTGTCCATGTTTGTCAGTATTTGAAGGGAGCTGCCAGAGGATGGAGCAGGTTCTGCTCGCGATGCCAAGCAATAGGACACAAAGCAATGGGCAGAAACTGCTGCACAGCAAGGTCCACCAGAATGTGAGGAAGAACTTCTTTCCTGCGCAGGTGGCTATGCACTGGAACAGAGTGTCCAGAGAGGTGGGGAGTCTCCCTCATTGGAGATATTCGAGAACCATCTGGACACATCCTGTGCAATGGGCTCTGGAATGACCCTGCTTGAGGCAGGCAGGTTGGCAGATGACCCACTGTGGTGCCTCCCAACCTGACTATTCCATGATTCTGTGAGATTTTCTAACACAAGAATAACTTGAGAGGTCTCATCTACTTTGTTCTATACAACAAGCAAATATTGTAACTAGTTCAAAGTCTGGTTTTATTACCAGTATTATATCCTCTCATTATTACCAGCCATTTTAGCTAATAATATTGTTAATCTATTTGAATGCTTATAATGGGTTATTTTGAATGCAAAAAAAAACATTGGAAGTATTTTAATTATGCATTTTATTTTGGGAAATCTAAATATTTTTCATGGCACAGTATGCTTTCCAAACTGGCAGAAATAATATCATTCACTCTACACAAGTCATATACCACAACACAAAAATCCTACCTTACGCATAGTGTAAAAGTAAACCTATTTGTGGGTTTGTCCCCCTCACTATCATGATAAAGAATACCACACTAGAATCAACCTTTGTACTCAGCCTTTCCTTAGCTGCTGGTATGGACATAAGTAACAGATTCACCTTTAGAACAAAAATTTCTGCATAAGAAAATTTCACCTTACATACCCAAATTTTTGTTAGCTTTAAATAAGAAGTTGCCCTTACTCTCAAAGCAGTATCCAGATGGTCACTCTGAGTGAAATGGGCTTTGTTGCAGCATAAAGTTTAACAAAGCGACAGTACTGATTATTCAAAATGTGCACACACTTTTGCTCCTGCTAATGGGAAAGGTAACAAATTACCCTTTCAATTCTGTAGCGACATAATTTTTACTTATCTAGAGAAGATTAATTTTAATTATTTACTTTTAGAATATGAAAATATACTAGCATAATTTCATTTATATATTGAGATATTTATATATTGAGATGATATATTGATTTAATTTATATATTTATATATTCATGTTATCAGTTTTTGGCTTAAACAAGACTAAATGCCAGAAGGTCCTATATGAATATTTTACTCAACAGGTGCTAACATCCCCTTAAAGGCAGATTGTAGGATGGGCTGAATCCACTTCCATGCTGGATGTCAGTCATCACTCCAGCCATACTTTACACTGTATTGTAAGGAACCAAAATTCATGAATGAGATTTTTGCCTTTTTCTGCTAATCACTCTGTTCATTAGGAAGAACCAGTGGTCATGAAGGAGATGAGGATAAACTACTGCCTTAAACTGACAGAAGGTAAGATAATGCAGTACATGTCATCTGAAAGGGTGGGCAGAAACAATGCAGTAGTAGATTAAGCCTGCCCTGACACAGAAAACTTGGGGGTTTTAGCAGCTGGTCTCCAAACTTTACATAAGTACTCCCTAGTTTTTTTGAGGGGCAAACATCCTGGTTTTCAGGAATAAAAAATTAAAAATTAAAAAAAATAAATAAAAATAAAAATAAAAATAAAAATAAAAATAAAAATAAAAATA